>CM019069.1:121439170-121835082 GCA_009667805.1 Leptobrachium leishanense
AACGCAAGGGGCCCAATGTTAGATTAGCTAGTTTGCTTCCAGATTCTAAAACTGCAGATCTCATTCCTGAACATTGCTGTAATGAATTTTAGAAATATTATTTTAAGATACTTTAGAGACATAAATTTAATGTTGTAAATATAATTTTAAGAAAATAAAAACACAATTTTATTATACAGGTTAGAAAATCATACTATTGATACGTCATCATGATTGTTTAACCTCCCTGGTGGTATTCCCGAGTGTGACTCGGGTTAAATTTCACTACGTGAACGGTAACCCCGAGCCACACTCGGGTTGGATGCATACTCACCTCTTCCTGGCTCCCTCGCTGTCCCCCGCAGTGTGATCGCGGGGACTTGTTTCCTGGTAAGGCTCCCTGCGAGTTACATGTTGCAGGGGGCGGGATCAGCAGTAAACTTAGAAAAAAATCATAAATTACACTGTATAATCCAATGTGCAATGTTTATGAACTACAGGATAAGAAACAGACCATACATTGTCTCACCCTTGTTTTCAGACAGATTTCAGTGTTTTTTGTTGTATTTTATTGAATATCATTTATTTGCATTATTTTGGATAACTATTTTTGGGATAATAAATTATTATGTCGTGTTTCAAACTTTATCGGACTCAGTGTATTTACAATTATTTATTTATTTATAAAGGATTTTACCAGTAAGGCCTCTTGATTGCACGGATTTCAGTGCATGATTTCTAATTATTACAGGCTAACGATGTACAAAAACACATTTCCTTTAAAAAAAATTGAGACGCTTTTAGACACGAAATTTTGAAAAAATTAGACCGCCAGGGAGGTTAAATAATGTGCAGAAACCATAATAATCCTGTAATGTGAATCAAATTGAGAAAAAAAAATCAATGATATAAGCAATTATCGGATAGACACATTTTGTAGAAGACAGAGAAAACAACCTTGGATCGAAATTTCTAGAACACTGATGAATAATATAGGAAGGATCATGGCTGCTTAATTCAGTCCCTATAACCGAATTGTCAGTTAATGTTATAAAAGCAGGCAACAAAGGTGACGGCCTTAACAGCAGACAGCTCATTTATCTGACTGTGTTAACTACACTTGAGGGTTTATAAAGGAAGCACCGAAATGTCACTGCTTTCTCATTCGGCGCAGTTCGGTGAGCTTCAGGGATTCAATTTCATAAGAATTCCATCATAAGAATGATTATGGGAGGTATATAAATGAAGGTGTGGGATACTTTTGATGAACCACCAACTGAATAAGCCATAAACAGGTAAAACGCGTTTTGGTGCCTATAGATTTTATACCTGATTTTACTTATGTTTGTTTTTATCAATAAATATTTGTTTTTATTCATCTTCCAACTGCTCTTGCTGTGAGCTTTCTCAAGAGGTTCGACCCTCCATTTTCAAACCTCGAAGCGGTTCAAGGTTGAGCCCCTGGTTGTGTGGCACAGTGGTGGAGGTTAATTTAGGTGTGTCTGGATTTAGCTTTTTCCATCTGCACTATAGCTGTCTATTACTATTTTTTGCATATACTACTGGATCCTGGATTCATGGAGGAACAATATTCTGTCCTTAAGCAAGGAGGCTGATGGGTGTGCCTTTTTGAACCCATACGCTCAGAACTACGAGCCTGGACTGGGCTCAGAAAAGCGTGAGTCTGCATTTGGCCTTGTTATATATTTTTTTCTCTACTACATGCCATGGATACACTATAAGGGTTATTTGCAGAGAGCCGAACTTGCCCCGAAAATGCACCAAAGAGTGAATTTCGCAGTGCGGTGCATTTTCGTGGCTATTCACAAAGCAGGCAGTTCGCCAAATTTGTTGAATTGCCAGCAACATACAGTGCCTGTTCGATGGCAGGGAACTCCCCATACAAATGCAATAGTTAATCTATTCACAGAACAAAAAACTGCACCGAAAAGTTGTTGAAATGCCCTGATGTTCGGTGCTTTCATTCGGCAGATTTAATCAGGCGAATCCCATAGGTTTCAATGTTAAAATTATTCCTGTTTTTATCCAATATCTATTAAACCGTTCATTCTTTTAATCTGCAGTAAAAAGTATATTTATTTTTTAGGATGTTTTAGGCATTTTTCTGGATTTTTTCTGCAAATTTTTTTTGCTGTAACAGACCTTTTTATTATAATTCATAGTACCTTATATGTTAATTCCAGACATTTGTGTCCGGTAGATTTTGCAAACAGCATTACCAATTTTAAAATTTCAATCATTTTTATTTTTTACTCTGTTCGTTGGCTTGTCGGCTTTTTCCATCATAAGGTCCAATGAATGATAATAGAATGGTCTGTTAGAGAAAAAAGTTCAGGTTGCTACCACCCACCTTCGAGCTGCCACTGGAAAGTCCTCACTCCAAGGACATAGCACAATATCAAGAAAAAAATACTCCAGCAGATGGCATTAAATTCTGGCTTTATTCCATCAGCATAGCAGAACAACGTTTTGACCTGCAACCAGGTCTTTGTCAAGTCTGCTATGCTGATGGAACAAAGCCAGAATTTAATGCCATCTGCTGGAGTATTTTTTTCTTATGAGAGAAAAAAAAACGCTATTTAAGGCTGGGGTCAGACGAGCGCACTTTTAACGTGCGTTCTGGCGCACATAATTACGGCCGCACTAGCAGCAGATGACGGGCAATGATGGCCAATATACGAAGTACGGTCGCACGAAAGTCCGGCCGCGCAACGCAAGTGGAAAACGAACGCATTTTTTCGAGAACGCCGAATCGCTAGTACGAACGTACAGAGTGCGCTGCTGCGGCATAGCGGCGTGTTTGCATGATTAGGAGACGTCAGACGCTGCTAATGTCCGGCCTACATAACGTCCAGACACAAGAAGTGTTTTATTGACGAACCGTAAAAAATCACACACGAAAATGCGCATCGTATGACCGTTTTCGCGAATTCCGTGAAAAAATACGTCAATTCGTTCGGACGCACTTTTTTACGTTCGCGTGTAAAAATGCTTTCATTTGACCCTAGCAGGAAAAATGACAGGAAAAAAAATTCCTGGAAAAATCCTGAAAAATGCCTAAAAGATCCTAAAAATATATAAATAAGGAGACTTTTCACTGCAGATTAAAAGAATAAACAATTTTTTAGATATTGGATAAAAACAGGAATATTTTTAACATTGAAGCCTATGGGATTCGCCTCAATAAACCTGCCGAAAGAAACCACCGAACATTAGAGCATTTCTCTGACATTTCTCTGCTGTTCGGTGTTCTTTGAATAGTTTAAGCATTGCTTCTCTATGGGGATTTCACTGCCGTCAAAAAGCACCGCATTTTGCTGGCATTACACCAAAATTTGGTGGACTGTCTGCTTTCTGAATAGCCGAATGACCATGAAATTGCACCGTATGGGGAAATTCACTGTTCGGTGCAATTTCAGTGCCAGATTGGCTCTCTCTCAATAACCTTGGGTATGTTTTGATTTTTTTCTATTTCTTTTTTGAGATTTAACAGAGAGACAGAACATTGGAAGAACTCCATAGAGTAGCGCTACACCTGGAATTGTATTGTAAAGACTCTTTGTCTTTTTATGTATCTCTGATAGAAGGTTGGGTGTGTTGGGTGTGTTGGGTGTTGACTGACTCTGTTGTTATACCTCCTGTGTCGCAGTGTTGTTCCCTGCGCTTGTACCATTTATTATATGAAGGAGGAATATGTTGCTGAGAAAACAAAGCACATTTGGTGGCCTAATCTATTATCTATATGATGCCGCATGTCATTATGATTGAGATGTATGTGATACTCTGCAGTGCAATATATTAGCTTGATGAATATACTGTACATGTGTGTAACTGTAGTATTTGTGGATCTTTATTATGTATGTCTCTATGAGAAGTATTTGATTTGACAACGACCATCAGGAATGCTTTTCAACATACTAGGTGGATCACCCAAGCTATTCTACAGTGTAAGAAATGTTTTTTTCTATAAAGCTTTTTATAATATGATATAATTACTGCTGACTTGAACACCTGAAGTGTCCCTTTTAATGCAATTTTATGTAAAAGACTTATGAATTGCTTTCCTAAATGAATTGCTTTCATCATCACTTCAGAAATCCTCATTTAAAGACAATCATAAGAAGATTAAGGTATGGAAAGCAAATCTTGATGACAGACAAATACTATCAATATAAAATTATATCACACTGTGTTTCATATAGAAAATATTGCAGCATAGGAAGTATTGAGAGTTGCACAGAACAATATGATATAGGTTAATGGTGGATGCCAAACTCCTGCTGACTTTCTATTACCACATTTACCCTAATAATTTGCTTAGAAGTTATTGATTACTTAATTTACAATTTAAATTATAATGACTATTCATTATTATTAATTGGACCCTTGCATGGTATTCCCGATACTCTGTGCCTATGTTATAACTCAAAGTAACTGTACTTACAGGTACACAAAATTGAGTGGTTACATCACACAATTGTATTTGACAATGCAAGTAAAGTTTGTCATAGTATCCAATAAATTTAAACACTTGGACTGAAAAGCGTCCTTGAAGGGATACTCCATTCTCCGCCACAGAGATAGTGGGATCATTCAAATTCCGACAGCTGTAGATATAAAAAAATAATATGTTAAACATTGTTCATGTGTTTAGATATACACTATGTTAACATTTTTACATTTAATCCATTCCATACAGATACTAAAAGTCACCTTTAAGGTCTATTAACATGTAAGTAAAAAATTGAGTGTACATGACTAGGAATCCATCAAACTGTAACCATTTAAGCCTTCAACAGCTATTTACAGAAGTGTGACATACAAAGCTGTCAGAGTGACTTGGACACTATAAAATGAGAATAGGCCACGCGGGTCATATTTTAGGTGTGCGCACACATTACGTTTAATCATTTATATCTTATAAACTGTAAATCATCACTAACTGTTAATTTCCATGTGTTTTTTTTATCACGAACCAATTAAGAAAAACCCAAAAGGTGTATGTGGGACCCTAAAAGGTTAAAATTAGCAGCAATATCCCTTAACACTAGGGTTTCTGAGCCGGTGTGCTTTTTAAAATACCGGCACAAGACTATAATAATAAGTGACCTTGGAATCACTCATTATTCACAGACTGCCCACAAATTAACACGTTTTACATAAAGGATAGGAGGTGCAAAAGCCAAGTTTGAAGAATAGTTTGCATTACAAAGTCTCTCAGTTTGAAACAGAATACAGCTGGAGCACTAATTATCTGGAGATTGTAACAGCTGGAAGACTCTGAAAACTGGAGTTTTCCAAGTCTTTCAGAGATAATTATACTTCTGTGCTGCTCCTGACGGGTTTTCCTTTACTTCACCGTTGCCCCATGGACTGGAGTACCATCGATGAACACGATGAGCCATGCTGTTCAGCTCCGGCGCCTGCATGTTGACCAGAGCCAACGAAAGACACGGTGGCTCTGCACAGTAGTTCCCTCAGAAAGCGCTGTGCTGTGTCTCCCGCCATGTATCTCACTGGTGTAACTATGTACAGTAGTATGAATGTATTATTGGAAATGATGTACTATTCAGTATTAAGACGTGTGATTTAAATGTGGAATTAATTACATTGAATATACCTGTTCTTTATAATGGAATATCTGACTGGATGCCAGCTCTCTGCAGTTGGTGTTGCATAGCAGTCTTTCATAACTACGACAAGGTTGGGCTGACCTGGGTTTTCCACCATCACACCAACATATGCCATAGACTCTGTACTCATCCAAACTTCTGATCCTTCATAAGGCCCGGTGTAATCAGCAAACTGATAAAGGGCCATTGTTGCTTTGAATGTTCCAGTTCCTCCAATGTTAATATCAATTGTACTGTAAAATAATACATATTTTCAACACAGTGAAATTATTGGAATGTGACAGATTTCATTAGGGATCATGCATTGCTATCCAAAGAGCTTTCTAAGCAAACGATATAATCAGTGAGTCAACGTAAAAAAATGGAATCATTTTATATTACATACTTGCACCTACAAAATTTATCAGGGTATGAAGGCAAAACTGGCCCAGAAACATCTTTCCAGCATGAAAAAAGCAGAGTGGTTTTAAAGCACTGTAGAGTTTCCTCAATTTAACTGAAATATTTAACTTTAAAGATGATCCTAGAAACTTAGAGCTCTATTCCATAGTTGGTGCTAATGTTGCTTCTCGATATGTAAACGTTAGCACTAGGATTAGTAATTTTAACGTCTGGCATCGATATTCCAAAATTGATGCTAAACTGGGGTAAAATCAGTTTGCGTCTCACAGCGTGCGCGAGCTTACTGTAATTAGCACCTCCTATACTTAACATGGGGAGCGCGTTCATTTTTACCATCTCCATAAGTGAGGTATTACAATGTGCTGGCGAAAGTTACCATCAAGACACAAATTGACAAATTTTGCCACCTCCTAAAAGCTGGTGTTAAATGATTCTGCAAATGCAAAATCATTTAATATGCTCTAAAGCTCCTAAAAACCCAACACTCATCTCTCATCCCACTGCGAAAAAAAGGCTGGCCCTATCCGCCACTTCTCGCTGGGAGCAGAGTGAGGCTGGGAAAAAATAGCTCCTAGTCTCCCTCCGCGACCAATACACAGCTCTGTGCATACTTGTGAGAGCGAGGTCGTACACAGCATGGAGCCCGACGCACAAGGCTCCATGGCGTCCTATGGACTGCAGGAGCTTATTCTTGTGGCTGCACGGTAGCGCTACTGTGGGTATCAGCAAGCTTAGTGCTTCATTCCGCAGTGAGGTGAGGGATAGTGCCTTCCCCGGAATAGGACATTAACATGGAGACGGTAAGGGAAAACCTGCAGGTGCAGATTTTTCCTGCTTACTGTCTCCATGTTAGCGTCAGCTAGGGAATAGAGACTTTGTTCCAGTGTATATATTATTTCTTGGACTGAATATAGACATATCATTGAATTGATTTAATCTCTGTAATTGTACCCTTCAGTAAACTTTGTTGGAAGATTTTGGAAGACAATTATTAATTTTATTCTTTCCCTTTCAGAATTAGTGTACACAATATCTATCTGTGTATACACTATTGGCTCTCTATTTCATTTTACTTCTTAAATATGCCTTTCATACACTTGGCAGTGCTGAGAGTAAATGGAGGCAGGGGCAGCTCTAGGACTTAGAATCTCCACCAAATGGCCTAGTGCTTAAGGCAAACTAGAGTTCTAACAGCACACTGGGCTACAGGAGAGAGTTCTCTTCGTCTTTTCCAAAGGAAGATATTTTTATTGAGATTGTGAGTATATGTGTTGAAAAGGGAAAATGGGAAGGACAATATGAGCAAGTATGAGGTCCAAATATGAGGTTCACAACACCCATGATTGGGTGGATACATGGAACAGTCTTCCAGTAGAAGTGGTAGAGGCCAAAACAGTAATTGAATTTAAGCAAGCATGGGATAGGCATAAGGCTATCCTAAACAAAAGATAAATCCAGGTAAAGTATCCATGTAATTGGGCAGACTAGATGGGCCGAATGGTACTTATCTGCCGACATTTTTCTATGTTTCTATGATTGTCTTAATACAACACTGTTTGGGATTGTGATGTGAAAGAAGAATAAAGGAAAAACTGGTCCAGGCTCTCTAAAGCATGTTCAAAATTCATTAATGGAGCTTCAGTGCGGGCCTCATTTCAACTGTTAACCCTTTCGCTGCTGAGGTATTTCACGCCTGTGTGCTGAGCTCATTTTTACCGGTTTCGCTCATCATGTTTAACCGCGTTTTGAAGCCTTATTTTATTATATGACCCAGACATACTATATATCGTTCTTTCCGGCAGACTCGGCAGATTCATAATATATCATTATTATATGTATACGTCATGTCCTGTCTGTATATTATAACAAAAACTGCAATAAAATTAGAATTTTAAATAATTTACAATGTGTAAAGTGTTTTTTTTTTACATTTTAACATGCAAGCATTTGCGGTTATATTTCTATGGGATGCACTTGTTAAAAAAATTAGAAATGGGGTCTCGTTACATTTTTTTTGGGGGAGAATTACACGATTTTTAACAAACGCACCCCATACAAAAATCGGTAGTGCAGCATCATTGTTCACATTATAATAGAAATGGGAACAATATTGCTGCATTAACAAAAAAAATTATAATTTTTTTTAATATTTTTTTATTTTGATTTTTTTTTATTAACTTTTACATGGTCATGTTTGGTATCGATGGAAAGGCCATTCCACCCCTAGCTGTCATGGATCAGGAGATAGGGGGTTAATTGGAACCCCCTATCGCCACCATTGGTGGCAACTAGGGGTTAACTCCAGGACTGATGTCATCGCACTATGCACAATGACGCCAGTCGTCAGGGGGATTTCCTGGAAGCTTGACGAGATCCCAGATGTTGGCCAGATCCAGGAGAGAATCACGATTCGCCGCTTCTCAGCGCCGAATCGTGATCCAGCACCCAAGGGATTAAAGCCAGGCACCGTTTGGAAGGGCAGGCTGTGCCCTTCCAAAAGGTGCCTGACTTTCACTGCTAGACCCTGGCGATCGGGAGGGAGAGAGGTCCGAAGGACCTCGCCCCTCCCTTTCAGGCACCTCCTCCGCACTCGCGTAGGGGGCGCCTGAAATAGATGTCATCGCGCCAGTGCAATGACATCTATCGTCCCCGCTGGGGTCCCGGAGTGCCGGACTGACATCCAAGATGTCAGCTCGCACTGGGGGGGGGCAGCAATCAGCCAGAATCCCGGCCGATTGCTGCCTCCTGTGCTAGGACATGCTCAGCGCATCCATAGCACAGGAGGTGCACTTGGCAGGAAGCGCTGAGCAGTCTTTAAAAGCTCAAGCGTGTCCTGCTTTGATGCTTCAATAAAGAATTTTGAACCTTCTTTAGAGAGCCTGCACCCATTCTTCATTTATTCAATTGTATTCTAGGTTTGGCCATTCGTGTTTCCAAACCACACCCAAAATCTTTCAGTTTGTAAGTGTTTGTTGCTGAATGATTGTCGCTGGGAGCGTGTTTTTTTCGTCTTCAATTTTTTTGATAACAGAAGAAGGCCTTCCAAAGTTAACCAACAAGACCTGCGCCACCCTTTGTTTTGTTTAGGTCTCTCTTGGCTTCCTCAGCTGGACAGTCTTGGGATAGCACTAAAACTGCCAGGAATGTCTCAGAGGGACTTTTTATCTGCAGTTTTAACAATTTACCATACATCAGTCGATATGTCCAATGGACTGTAACTTTATTGACATATTCTGGAGCCCACTTGCAAACAAAATTCCAAAATTCAAATACAATAAACAAGATTTGTTTACAATTTTCCAGAATTAGTCTAGAATCAGATCAAGGTAACTCCATCTCAGGCCCCTGGTTTTGCTTTTGAAACATTGAGTTAACTCAATTCTGGTAGCGCAGGGTTTACATGTACAATGTTTTTGGAACAAGACACAGTCATGTAGAACATTGATATATCTTGACTTAAACAAGCATACCTAACAAATGGATTCACTGCTATCCAAAGGCTGACTGCCATGTTTAGTGGATAAGAGCAAGAGAAGCCCACCTTCACCTCGCCTCTTTGAATAATACCATCACCTTTTGGTTTAATGTATAACGTGTTCATATATGTTATATGTGATTCATTCACCTGTAATGAAGAGAGAGCAACATTATAGTTTTTTATCTTGTTTTGGTATTTGTTTTATTCATTTTTAGAATAGCATGAAACCGAAAGAGATGATTTTGCAAAAAAAGAGGCAAAAAACAAGACATAATTCTCTAGTAATTCTAATGGCCCCATTTATTAATCATATTGATTTCTGTACTATTCCAGCTGAGCCACCAACAAAGCTAGCTGTAAATAAATGCTTCCGAAACCTTCCTCAGGACCCACTAACAGGCCATATTATAAGGATTACCTTGGGGAAATGCATACTGAATACTTACTCACTGAACAAATCATATCACCTTTGTTGAAATTATCGATTACCTTCTTATTACAACATCTATTCTGATCACAAATATTATTCCACTGTCTCAAATATATCATTTACGTATGCTGTGACATTTAAAGATGTTAACACGTGTCCTTACTAGTAGGGATGAGCTGTTCGGTTCGATCAGTTCGGAGTTCGATTCGAACATCGGCAGTTCGACAGTTTGCAAACTTCGAACTTTTTGGCGTGTTCGATTTTTTTTTTAAAAAAGTATAGAAAATGCTTAAAAAATCTAGAAATAAAGAGACTCTTTACTGCAGAATATTATAAGCAACAGTTTATTAAATATTGAATTAAAAACTAATGTCTAAATGACCTCTAAATGACCTGTGTTCTCAAACATCGTAAACAACAGGTGTTTAATTACAGGGTTATCCAAAGAGATTCGAAAAGTCACCGCATGTTCGGTGACTTTTCGTTCTCTTCAATTCGGTTCCTTTTGCCGATCCCATTTCGGTGACCCTGCGGTGTATTCAGCAAGCACCACAGGGTCCCCGAATTGCAGGGAAAAGCCAAACCCACCGAATGCACCCTGAAAAGCCACAAAAGCATCTGGATAAACCCGTCGAAAAGCCCGAGCAGGAGCCGATCACACACAGCCGAAGCAGCTGAGACGCAGACAGAGGGAGGTGAAAAAATTAGCAAAACCGTTTGTATGAATCTGTGAAATTGAAACGTTGTTTGCAAAGAAACAACTGAGCGAAAATGTCTGAAATTTACATATGAGGTCCAGGGAATGATACTAAAAAGGGCTGTTACAAAAAAATAAGTAAACTGAAATTTTTTTTTATAAAAAATCAGACTTTCAAAAAAAAATAAAAAATTTCAGAAAAATGTTTAAAGTATCCTAAAAAATCTATAAATAAAGAGACTCTTTACTGCAGAATTTTATAATGAACGGTTTATTAGATATTGAATTAAAACGGGAATATTTTTAACATTGAAGCCTATGGGATTCTCCTGAATAAATTTGCCGCATGAAACCCCTGAATGGCAGGGCATTAGGAGAACCTTTCACTGCTGGTTTGTGTTCTCTGAATAGCCGAAGCAGTGCTTTTTCCTGGGGATTTCACTGCCCTCGAACAGGCACAGAACAGGCACCGTATGTGCAGGCAATTCGCCAGGATTTGGCGAATTGCCTGCTCTCTGGATAGCCGAATGGTCAGGAAAGGTAACCGAACGCTGATTTTCAGCGTTCGGTTACCTTTCTCAAGCAATTCGGATCTTTTTGGATAACCCTGTTAGTGTTTGGAAATAACATGTGCTTCTAATTAGTCCGGTCTCATGAATTTGATACATTGTATGCAGACTGGAAGTGCTAGGTGTCGTGTGTGGGTCTGTGATGGCGATGTTTCTATATATCCTATAAATCTGCCACTTCACAGGCAGGTTATGGGGACCTCCTAGGCACGATATTTGAAGGAATTTTTCGTTTTTATTTTTAACCCTTATTTTATGGAAAACTCACTGTTCCTTTAACCCTTTCACTGCTGAGGCATTTCACTGCTGTGTGCGGAGCTAATTTTTACCACTTTCGCTCATCACGTTTAAACGCGATTTGAAGCCACATTTTATTATACGACCCAGACATATTATATATCGTTCTTTCCGTCAGACTCGGCAGATTCATAATATATCATTTTTATATGTATATGTCATGTTCTGCCTGTATATTATAACAAAAAAATGCCATAAAACTTGTTTTTTTTCACCTTTTATCACATGAACATTTGCGGTTATATTTTCTATGGGGTGCGCTTGTACAAAATTTAGAAATGGGGACTTATTAAATTTTTTGGGGGGGAATTATGTGATTTTTAGCAAATGCACACCGTAGAAAAAAATCATTAGTGCAGCATCATTGTTCACATTATAATTGAAATGTGAACAATATTGCTGCATTAATAAAAATAACACACAAAAAAATAAATGTTTTCTTTTATTTTTTATTTTTATTATTTTTCTTTATACCTGGTACCATGCTCAGGCCTTTCGATTGACACCCTCCATGACTCCCTAGCTGCCATGGTTCTGGAGATATCGGGGTTCAAATGAACCCCCTATCTCCACCAGGGGATTCCAGGCAGCTAGGGGTTCCCCGGCTATCTGACGTCATCACACTATGCGTGAGGATGTCAGGCAGTGAAGGGGGACCCGGGGTGGAGCCGCCATCTTCGAGCTAGGCCACCAACGGAGCTAGGCCGCACTTCGGCGCCGCAAGGCACCGAAGTTCGACCCGGTGCCTAAGGGGTTAAAGCCAGGTACGGCATAAAAAGGGGAGATGCTCCCCTTTTAAGCGGTGCCTGGCTTCTTTTTGTGGGACCTCCCGATTGGGAGGGATCCAAACGGACCCCCCCCTTCCAGGCAGTCTCCCGGCATTGCCAGAGGGTCGCCTGGAAATGAAGACATTGCGCATGGCGCAATGACGTCATTTACGTTGGGAGGAGCTTGACTTCGGCGTCTGAGGCCGCTGAAGTCAGAACACCGCGGGACCCTGGACAGAGAGGTGAGTATCTCCGCCGGGAGTCCCGCAAAGCTGATGACGTGTGGAACACGTCCTCCTCAGCATACAGCAGGAGTAACTGAGAACGTGCCCCACATGTCGTCAGCAGTGAAGGGGTGAAAAATGTATTTTTTAAAACTTTTTGTCCTTGTTTCCTGTCCCCCAGGGCACTACCCGGACCCGGACATTGTTTTTAAATGTTTCTATACATCCTACAAATCCGCCACTTCATGGGCAGGTTATGGGGACCTCCTAGGCACGATATTTGAAGGAAATTTTCGTGTTTTTTTTTAACCCTTATTTCATGGAAAACTCACTGTCCCTTTAAAAACGTTTTTTTTTTACTTTTTGTCCTTGTTTCCTGTCCTCCAGGGCACTACTCAGACCCCCATACACCTTTTATGGCAAATATCTAGCATATATGCCCTCTTGGAGGGCATTCTAAAAATCGAACTTTGAGTCCCATTGACTTTTTATTGAGTTCGTGTTCGTGTTCGAGTTCGAATTCGAACTTTTGAAAAGTTCGAGTTCGAATGCGATCCGAACTCGGGGGTGTTTGGCTCATCCCTACTTACTAGAAGCTCTGCACCACAGGAACCACTTCTCGGTAACATATCAATTCTGACATAACTTATATCTTCTCGCTCAATGTTGGCCATACACGAGTAATCTCTTAGATGTATTGTTGATGTGTCGTATCCACTTCTGTCCAAAAGACACTTGCTGTAGGAGAGTTTGATTTGGCTTGACCCACATTCGAGATTAGGCTTGCTGTCTGAAGTGGGATAGATGAAATCACAGACAAGAGGTTACTAAGAAAGACAAAAAATATATTTTCTAATAATGTGACTGAAGGGTTGGCAGAAAGACACTTACTTGAATTGATGAATGAATCCAATCCATTGCTTTCATATAAGTCTTGCTTACAGTGACATTGTGAAATTCCTTTAATTTTCTTACATTCTTCATCAGAAGAGCATTTTGCAGTAGAACAATTTAAAGCCTCCTCATAGGGTTCTAAATAAAACAATATTTTGGCTTAAGAAAACAAAAAAAACGACAAATTAAAAGTGTTTTATAGACTGTATAAAACTTACCAGTGCAGTAGGCCAAATGGCAAGCCGGGGTTCCATATAGTCTGTAGACATAAAAACCTCCAGGACATGCACTGATTGTAACAGGTGAAGACCATAAACAGCAATTTCCAGCCCAATTTGCACATGCAGTACGATTTGCAATCCCTTCCTCTGTTGTGGGATGCACTCCGTTCAACCACATTGGACTGTGTGTCCCGCAGCTATGCTCCGGTACACAATACTCTGGAATCCTTTGTTCTTGTAAGCCTTGAAAGCGAAACCAGCCTTGGAGATGATGGTCACAATGATACCAGTAATTGTTTATATTACTTGGTCTGGTAGTAAGCCTCCACTGTTCATCAATGACAGTGTAATTTGAGCATGGATCAAGGCAACTAAAGGACCCATTAGATTTGACACAATATGAAGTTCTTGGACATATATTTTCATTCTGACATTCATTAATTTCACAGTATCGTCCATCCCCATAATATCCATAAGGGCAGCTGCAGGCGTAAGAACCATAATAATTTGTACAGACAGCTAATGCATGACAGTCATTTAGATTATCATTTGCACACTCATCTGCTTCGACGCAGCCTGAACCTGGTTCTTCTACAAATCCAGGATAGCAGGAACATACGTATGATCCAATAGTATTAATGCAATATCCATTATTGCATTGATTATCCCAGTAATAGTCACATTCATTAGTATCATTGCATATTATTCCGTTTCCACTAAAGCCTTGTTTACAGGTACAGTCCTGGTAGCCACCAAACTCTTCACAAGTTGCGTTTGCATGACATTTGGATTTATTACAGCTTCCTGTAAAATAACAAAAAAGAATGAGTGGTTACAATAGTACAATGTTAGAAATTATAAGAATGGACAATAAAACACTGATACATAGATTTGTTCAATAGAGTTGAAATACGTGTAAATTCATCTTGGCAAACCTTCCGCCACTAAAAGGAGGATTCTCCGATTCATGCCATCAGAATGTTTGACTTTCAGATTTTTAACATATAGGATCGATTATTATGGCTTGAAATCCAAAATGTCATGCGTACCTTGCATTTCCACATCTGTAAAACAATTTATATATAATCACGTATCACTTATCACAAACACAGAGCATAGAAACACATATCTAAAATATGAGTATGAAAACACGCAGATCATTTACATCAGTTCATATTTGGAAAACAGCAATACTTTACACAATCTATATATATAAACGCGAAAGTCCTGACTGACTGACTGACTGACTGACTCATCAATGCCCAGCTGAAACCGTTTAACCTAGGAACGTGAAATTTTGAAGGTGCGCTGTTTTTATGATGTAGGCACCCACTAAGGAAGGATTTTTGGAAACTCTCCCCCAAAGGGGGTGAAAAAGGGGTTTGAATATTTTAAACAGGATACCTATATAGTTCAAAAACAGAAGATGTTACAGATGTGAAAATCGGAATTTAGATTCGTCTTGAAAAATAAAAAATCATGTATTTTACCATTTTTCAAAAATTTGACTGGGGGGCCGAAAAAAGGGGGTTGAATATTTTAAATATTTTAAACAGGATACCCATATCTTAAAAACAGAAGATGTTACAGATGTGAAAATCGGTATTTAGATTCACTTTGACAAATAAAAAAACATGTATTTTACCATTTTCTGAAAATTCCTTGGGGAGGCAAAAAGGGGGGTTGAATACTTTTATCATAAACGCGAAAGTCATGACTGACTGACTGACTGACTCATCAATGCCCAGCTGAAACCATTTAACCTAGGAACGGGAAATTTTGAAGGTGCATTGTTTTTATGATGTGGGCACCCACTAAGGAAGGATTTTTGGAAACTCCGCCCCTGAGGGGGTGAAAACTGGGGGTTGAATATTTTAAACAGGATACCTATAGCTCAAAATCAGAAGATGTTACAGATGCGAAAATCGGTATTAAGATTCATCTTGAAAAATAAAAAAACATGTATTTTAACATTTTCTGAAAATTCCATGGGGGGCCAAAATGGGGGGTTAAATACATTTATATATATATAAACGTGAAAGTCCTGACTGACTGACTCATCAATGCCCAGCTGAAACCATTTAACCTAGGAACGTGACATTTTTAAGGTGCACTGTTTTTATGATGTAGGTGCACACTAAGGACGGATTTTTGGAAAATTCACCCATAAGGGGGTGAAAAATGGGGTTGAATATTTTAAACAGGATACCTATAGCTCAAAAACAGAAGATGCTACAGATGTGAAAATCGGTATTTAAATTCGTCTTGAAAAATAAAAAGATATGTATTTTACCGTTTTTCAAAAATCCAAGTGGGGGGACGAAAAAAGGGGGTTGAATATTTTAAATATTTTAACAGGATACCTGTATCTCCAAAACAGAAGCTGTTACAGACCCGAAAATTGGTATTTAGATTCGTCTTGAAAAATAAAAAACACGTATTTTACCATGTTCTGAAAATTCCTTGGGGGTGACAAAAAGGGGGGTTGAATACTTTTATCAGTATACCAATATTTCAAAAACCGAAGATGTTACGGGTGTGAAATTTGGTATTTACAATCTTCGCGAAAAAAACCAAACATGTTTTTGCCATTTTCCACAAATCCAATTGGGGGGGGGGGTTGGGGAAAGGGGTCTGAATATTTTTATCATTATACCTATAATTCAAAAACCAAAGTGTCACGTTCCCACGTTCCAACCCTGTCTCCCTGCCCTCTGTATTCCTTATGTCTGTGTTTCCCTGTGCTGCTTTCCCTGACATGCAGCTCAGGGGTTAAGTTTATTGCTCGTTGAGCTTCTGCTGGTGATATGGGCTGTATACTCCCCTATTTAAAGCCATGGGCCCATATCACCATGCTCTTGCATCCTGGTTCACTTCAGCTACAGATTTGTTCCTGAGAGCTCCCTGTTATTCTATCCTAGTTCTTTCTCAGTGTTTCCCCCTTGTCTGAGTTCTAGGTTTCTGATTGACTTCCTGGTATTGACCCTCTGGCCTGGCTGACGGATTTTCTCTGGTGCTGTATCCCCGCTTTGGCTCAAGGTATACGTTTTGGTTTTGACTCCTGGCTTATTTATTGACGACTCTTCTGGACATCCCTAGCTGTTCTGTGCATATTGTATTATATGTTGTGTATCCCTGTTGACCACGGCTTTTGTATATTGAAGTCCTTCCCTGCAAGTTGTTGGGTATAACTCCTTCAGGTGTCTGTGTTTTCCCCAGGACTCTGCACGGCTACAAGGTAACCTTTTTCTATTAGTGCAGATTCGGCCACTCTAAGGACCGATCTATCAGTATAGGGCTCCTTCGGTATTAGCCGTGCAGAGGTCCCCAGTGTCCACTGTGGTTTATTTCCTTATCCTGATAGTTGTGTCACGCATCTCTGCATATAGCGGCTTTTCCTCATACCTGGGCCCTACTTGGCGCATGCCGGGTACCGCCATAGTGGCTGAGCGTGACATAATGCAAGAGCCAACCATAAAGCCCGCAGAGCTGCGTAAATTGTTTGAATCCATGCTGCACCTGTTTGATGATTTCATGTCTAAGTGGAAGGGGTTAATGGACACAGCTTTTCTCCTTCTAATGATCAAGCTGTTCTAGAAAGCAGGGTACGTGGTCCGCTTTCCCCTGAGGAAATGAATAGAAGGCAAACTGACAAGCTCTGTTTCTATTGTGCCAGTTCATTGCATTTTGTTTCATGGTGCCCGCTCAATCCAGTGTGTGCCGAGGCTGGCAAGATGCCAGTGCGTGCCGAGGCGGGCAAGATGCCAGTGCGCACCAAGGCTGACAAGATGCCAGTGCGCGCTGAGGCTGGCAAGATGCCAGTGTGCGCTGAGGCTGGCAAGATGCCAGTGTGCGCTGAGGCTGGCAAGATGCCAGTGCGCGCTGAGGCTGGCAAGATGCCCGCTGTGCCCACGACCCACAGTCGGGTCACCAAAGCCAGGTCCCATTATAAATCCAAAGTAATCAGACCCCTTGTACCGTCCAGGTTTAGGAGAGCCCTTCCTAGGGCAACCAGACCTGTGGAGGGGGCAACTGATGTTACTGACCTTGCTGAATATTCTGACGATGGGTCAGATGGTACCAGGCCCCGTACTGGGACAGATGGCATCAGACCCTGCCATGTATCCAAGGTCAGACCCCCTTTACCGTCCAGGCCTAGGAGAGCCCTTCCAGGGTAACCAGGTCTGTGGAGGGGGTAACTGACATCTCAGACCCAGTCCAGTATTCCCCTTTGATCCTGAGGTACAAATGGAGTTTGACTCCTTCTCGGCTAGGGAGTCAAAGGATGAAGCCATGGAGGTTATTCCCATTAATGCCTCTCGTATGTGGTCTCGCCAAACGGCCAGACACCCTAATGGTGGTCCAGGGCGTAAGATTGTTACAGGCTGTATTACCTGCGGTGCTGTACGCTTATCTGCATCACCCACCGCACTCATAGTGCCAGGTAGCAAGGCCACAATTATGGGGTCTGGCGATGGGGTCACAGCCAAGGAGTTTCGTGGGAGAACTGCTATCATGTTGCCTTTGTCTGACAGTGAAGTTGTCATGCCCGTGGCTGGCAAGCTTCCAGTTAAGCCAGTCCCAGGCTGTGTGCCAGCAGTGCCAGTCCCAAGCTGTGTGCCAGCGGTGCCAGTCCCAAGCTGTGTGTCAGCGGTGCCAGTCCCAACCTGTGTGCCAGCGGTGCCAGTCCCAAGCTGTGTGCCAGTGGTGCCAGTCCCAAGCTGTGTGCCAGCGGTGCCAGTCTCAAGCTGTGTGCCAGCGGTGCCAGTCCCAAGCTGTGTGCCAGCGGTGCCAGTCCCAAGCTGTGTGTCAGCAGTGCCAGTCCCAAGCTGTGTGTCAGCGGTGCCAGAAACCCAGTCAAGCTGTGTGTCAGCGGTGCCAGTCCCAAGCTGTGTGTCAGTGGTGCCAGTCCAAGCTGTGTGCCAGTGGTGCCAGTCCCAAGCTGTGTGTCAGCGGTGCCAGTCCCAAGCTGTGTGTCAGCAGTGCCAGAAACCCAGTCAAGCTGTGTGTCAGCAGTGCGTCCCAAGCTGTGTGTCAGCGGTGCCAGAAACCAGTCAAGCTGTGTGCCGCGGTGCCAGTCCCAAGCTGTGTGCCAGTCCAAGCTGTGTGTCAGCGGTGCCAGAAACCCAGTCAAGCTGTGTGTCAGCAGTGCCAGTCCCAAGCTGTGTGTCAGCGGTGCCAGAAACCCAGTCAAGCTGTGTGCCAGCGGTGCCAGTCCCAAGCTGTGTGCCAGTCCCAAGCTGTGTGTAAGCGGTGCCAGAAACCCAGTCAAGCTGTGTGTCAGCGGTTCCAGAACCCAGTCAAGCTGCGTGTCAGCGGTTCCAGAAAACCCAGTCAAGCTGTGTGTCAGCAGTGCCAGAGCTACATTGCAACACCACTGTACCCATGCCCCACAGAGAGTCTGAGGTTTCCAAACCTCAAGGTAAGGCACAGGTAGGCGAGCCTACTCCCACTGTTGCTGTGTCGTGTGGGGTGGTCACCAGTTCTAGATCTCGTTCAAGGAGAAGACGGGAAAAGGTGTCTAACCCTAGTCCCACTGATTCTATGTCCAGTCTAACTGATGCAAGATCCCCCTACCCGTCATGTCCCTGAGGGCTATGTGCAGTCGCCCTTTGGATTGGTGTTCAGGAAGGACCACTGGGTTGCCATTCAAAGGAACCCTCATAGACGGGGGCGTCTTGTGGAGGAGGATGACGACTCTGAGTGGGACCTCAAAGGACTTTGGTGACTGGTGTTCGTGATCTGGTTTCCTGATTCTGTCTGTCATGTTTGTTGTTTCGGTGCCCTGACGTCACCTTTTTTGGAGGGGGCTACTGTCACGTTCCCACGTTCCAACCCTGTCTCCCTGCCCTCTGTATTCCTTATGTCTGTGTTTCCCTGTGCTGCTTTCCCTGACATGCAGCTCAGGGGTTAAGTTTATTGCTCGTTGAGCTTCTGCTGGTGATATGGGCTGATTACTCCCCTATTTAAAGCCATGGGCCCATATCACCATGCTCTTGCATCCTGGTTCACTTCAGCTACAGATTTGTTCCTGAGAGCTCCCTGTTATTCTATCCTAGTTCTTTCTCAGTGTTTCCCCCTTGTCTGAGTTCTAGGTTTCTGATTGACTTCCTGGTATGACGGCCTGGCTGACGGATTTTCTCTGGTGGTGCCCCGCTTTGGCTCAAGGTATAAGTTTTGGTTTTGACTCCTGGCTTATTTATTGACGACTCTTCTGGACATCCCTAGCTGTTCTGTGCATATTGTATTATATGTTGTGTATCCCTGTTGACCACGGCTTTTGTATATTGAAGTCCTTCCCTGCAAGTTGTTGAGTATAACTCCTTCAGGTGTCTGTGTTTTCCCCAGGACTCTGCACGGCTACAAGGTAACCTTTTTCTATTAGTGCAGATTCGGCCACTCTAAGGACCGATCTATCAGTATAGGGCTCCTTCAGTATTAGCCGTGCAGAGGTCCCCAGTGTCCACTGTGGTTTATTTCCTTATCCTGATAGTTGTGTCACGCATCTCTGCATATAGCGGCTTTTCCTCATACCTGGGCCCTACTTGGCGCATGCCGGGTACCGCCATAGTGGCTGAGCGTGACACAAAGATGTTACAGATGTGAAATTTGTATTTACAATCTTCTTGAAAAATAAAAAACAGGTGTTTTACCATTTTCCAAAAAATCCCAAGTGGGGGGTGAAAAAAGGGGGGGCTGAATACTTTTAAACAGGATACCTATATCTCAAAAACAGAAGATGTTACATACGTGAAAATTGGTATTTAGATTCGTCTTGGTGAAACAAAAAAACACCTATGTTACCATTTTTCCAAAAATTCAGTGGGAGGAAGGCAAAAAGGGGGGTTTGAATACTTTTATCAGTATACCTATATTTCAAAAACCAAAGATGTTACAGGTGTGAAATTTGGTATTTACAATCTTCGTGAAAAAAACAAACATGTGTTTTGCCATTTTCCACAAATCTAAATAAGGGGGGGGGTCGAGGGAAAGGGGTCTGAATACTTTTATCAGTATATCTATATTTCAAAAACCAAGATGTTACAGCTGTGAAGTTTGGTAATTACAATCTTTTGAAAATAAAGAAACACGTGTTTTACCATTTTCCAAAACTCCAAGTGGGGAAAAAAAAGGGGGTGAATACTTTTAAAACAGGATACCTACACCTCAAAAACAGAAGATGTTACAGACGTGAAAATTGGTATTTAGATTTGCCTTGAGAAACAAAAAAAACACCTATTCTACCATTTTCCAAAAATCCAGTGGGGGGGCAAAAAGGGGGATGAATTACTATACCTATATTTCAAAAACCAATGATGTTACAGGTGTGAAATTCGATATTTACAATCTTCGTGCAAAAAAAAAAATGTTTTATCATTTTCCGAAAATCTAGTTAAGGGGGTGGGGGAAAGGGATGTGAATACTTTTATCAGTATACCTATATTTCAAAAACCAAAGATGTTACAGGTGTGAAATTTGGCACTTACATTCTTCTTGTAAAAATAAAAAAACACGTGTTTTACAATTTTACAAAAATCCAAAGTGGGGGAAAGGGGGGGTTCTACCAAAAAAAACTCAAGTTTCTTTTAAAAAACAGTTTTAACAAATCCTAAAATCCACGCAAGTGAAGCTGCGGGCAAAAGCTAGTTTATAATATATGTAAACATACCTCAGTATAGTGGAAAATGTGTTAAAGAGATAGTATACATGAACCTGTTTATCTACTGAAGTTTCAGATATATGAAAGTAAAAGTTAAAGGTGTTGGCTGCTTCGAGCATTATCTTTGCATTTTATTGCTGAAAGAAACCCCGGAGATACAAGAAGAAAACGAAAGTCTTTTGTATTCAGTCATCTTGATCAGTCAATCAGATAACATATATTTCTAATTAGATCAATGACTTGAATTCAACTAATATAGGAATTTTGGGACAAAGTTAAGGTTAGTCTAGTGCTTTAGGTGCACTGATTGTGGGAAATGGAGAAATGGAAATGTTTTGATTCATAAATTGACATTCTACAAAAAGTTGCAAAATAGCCCGTGGATCAGTAAATGGTACCAGGTCTTGTTGCTTTATCCAATGCTTTATTCCTATGCTACATAAGGGGATTTAAAAAGTGCAGAGGCAACCTATGAGACATCTGTTGTATATCATTGTATTTTCCTGCCTTCTCATGACATACGTTGTTAAAATATTTTTAAATAAACTTACCTGGAAATCCCAAAATCTTGAAAGAGAAATTCTTATTGCGAGCTATATCTAGACGCCAGATACCGGGCATAGGGTCTTTCACCAAATAGGATGCACCTTTATAGTATGATAGAACACGCTCATATTTAATACTGGTTCCTGCAAAAAACAACATCATAAACAAAAATCAAAGCTTACATAAAGTTACAAGGACAATTAAATAAATAAATATATGGTTAATCGAGAAAAGTTAATGTTGATTAATTCTGTTGTGAAAGCATAAACAGTTACCCTTACTAATCAGAACCTCAGTGGAATTTGCTTTTACTGTTGCTAATATGCTCACCAAAACTGCATGCATGCTGACAAACATAAAACCACATCTAATTCTACTTAAAGATACCTACGTTAAAAGAGATATGTAGTGTAATCAGGCTATGACACGCGTGGTCTCTGTGGAAATGTAATTTTGCGTTTGTTATCATCTACTTTTCATTGATTCTGTACCCACCTGGTTGTGTCGCCCCTTGATGTTCGAATGTCATGTTCTGTGAAGTGTATTAAAACTATGCAATAAAGATTATAAATCAGATTACTTCAAAAACTTTAGCAAATTAACAGAAGGAGTCCTAATGAAAGTAGGTAAGTGACTTTTGTGTATTTCATTAAAATAGCCAAACCCCCTTCTTAAACCCCTTAGTTTCGGGTCGCTGTCCTAAATGTTTACAGGGTGTGGCCGACCTCTTTCATTGTTTATGGTCCTGTCCCTTTATAGCCCTTTTTTGGAACACCATTGGGAGGTTTGGCTCTCAGATATTGAAGATAAGGGTGCCTACCTCCCCCGACAGGCGCTGTTTAATATCCTCTCTGACCACTAAGCCCACGCTCTGTCTAGGACGCAGAAAACCCTCTTGGGCATCCACTCCGCAGCTGCCAAGAAGGCTATCCTGGGGCAGTGGATTTCCCCCCCCCCCACGTTTTCAATGTTTTATTCATTTTTTACAATGCTTTTCGCCATGACTGGGCAGAGACTATTCTCCATTGGGAAGACAAGGTGGGCAGGTTTTTTGAAGTTTGGGGGATATTTATGCCGTATTTACCAGAGAGCTATAGACTGATTTACAATATTTCTGTTGGTTTATGACGTGATCCCTCTCAGGGCCTCCACTGTTGCCACCCTCTCGCTCCTGGTTGATTGACCACTTTATGTGTTCTGTCCCTGCCTGAGGTCATAGATTGCATTTAACGTAGCATAGTATTGCATTGTTTGGGGAGGGAGATTCTGCAGCAATTCACTTGCATTGTACATTGCGGTGTATTGTACTGTACTGTATTGCTTGAATCTACAAATAAATAAATGGTTAAAAAAAAAACAGGTTATGGTATTTGTGATACTAATATGCACATATAGGATCGCTAGGAAATAAGTCAGCTGGATTCATCTGCTATGATGTGACTCGGCTACGACTCTTTTGCCTTTGTGAGCGTTTATCCCAATCTCTGAATTGATGGAAATGTGTTATGCCTCCTCCTTTAAAATAGCAACAGGAAGGTAGATGTGGGGGGGGGACTTGCTACTCACTGTGTTTCAATGTTATTCTCACCACGAGCAAACCACTCTGGGGAACCTTCAATCACTGGTTCCTGATGTACAATAGAGAAAGAAATCACAGGAGGCAGTGCTTGTTTTTTGGAGTGTTCTGGTGCCACTCACATTTAATCCCACTGTAGAGGGTAAAACATGTCCTTTGGGCATTGTACATTGATAAAGGGAGCTACCTCAAAACGTTTGTTTTACACCTTTAAAGGGGATTAAATGTAAGTGACACCAGTGCACTCCAAGAACCAAGAGCAGCCTTCCAAGCTTCCTTTCTCTTTTAGAACAGGAAGGTGCTTCAGTTTTTTCCATATGGACATATCCACTTAATAAATTTTTGGTTGTACATCTTATATAACAATTTTCAGGTAGAGCTGGAAAAGTCATTTTTTTAGAGGCCTAAGCGGCAGTGCTTAAGATCGTTAAATGGGGGGATTTTATAGGACGGTTTAGCAAATGGTATGGGACGTTTAACATATAAATCGCCTACTGATGACCGAGTCGTACGCAAGGAGACAAGAAATACACAAAAAAAACAGAACAATTGACTGTGGAATAATATATATTTATTATATATATATCGGCCACAGCTAAAAACTCCACACAATATCCCCATCACCATGACATAAAAATTGCCATAACATAAAAACACATCATAAAACAGTGCTGCCAGGGGACTCCACACAACCACCACACACCTCCAAAACAACCAACTACAAATTCCTCCCATCACCCAACCAACCGATCCACAATTAACCTAAATAAAAGGAACCCCTACCCCAGCACTGCCTACAAGCCCCCGCTGTGACAAAGGAGTAACATACAAAACCAACCCCAACTAAAACAACCCTTCCCATAACAAAATAGAAAAAAGGGGGGAGGGTGGGGATTTCTGTCAGCTCTACCTCAGGAGAAAAGGCGCGCAGAGCCTCCCTGCATGCGCCTTAAGTACCCTCCTGGAAACTCCGCCCCCACATCTCCCGCTCAAACCCCCACACGCGCTCCTTCTCTGTTCAAGAAAAATCCTCCTTGCGTCCTGGCATCAGAGGCAACTTAAGGGCCCTACGCCTTAGGTGCTTCAGGCCTTCATAAGTCATGACCGAGTCGTACGCAAGGAGACACACCTCCAAAACAACCATCTACAAATTCCTCCCATCACCCAACCAACCGATCCACAATTAACCTAAATAAAAGGAACCCCTACCCCAGCACTGCCTACATGCCCCCTGCCAAGAACTCCTCACATAACCCCTTATGTGAGAGCTCCCCCACCAGTAAAAAACAGGGCTTGTTCGATCCCTTCCTTTAAACCAAGGATGAACAAATCACATGGGGTCCACACCATGCCCAAGGGCACCCAACACCGCCATGCCCAACACAGCAACAACTCCCACCACACCACCACCATTCATGGCGACCACTCCCTCAGCTGGGGCAGATCTGCCTTCATCTACTCCAGCAGCATTCCATGAGGGACCACTCCCAAATCATTCCCCCCCACGTGCCCACACAATAAGGATAACCGAAAGTTTGCACAACCATATATCCTTGATCCCGATGAGGCCGCTAAACAACGCCTCATGATTAATGAAAATTCAAAATGCAACCCTGAGCTCATGACAGAGTTAAGCTCTTTTATGGATAAAAACAATCCATTTGCAGAAGCCTGCAAAATGTTATATGAGGTAGAACAAGAATCCTTACAGGAGGCTATACCAAATGGCACTATACCACCAACTGTCACCATGGCGATAGTACAAGATCGCATGGACGATCAACGCAGATACAATGCACCTCGCAGTAATGAAGTAGCTATTATTTTTCAAAATGATGATGGAGAACCTCCTCTCGAACGAGATCTTATTATTCATTGCCGAACTCAAAAAGCAGACAGAAAAACAGAAAGGATAAGCATTTTAGATCCAAATTTAGAGCCGATGCTCTATCCACTTTTATTTCCATTTGGGGACCAAAGTTGGTCACCTCACATTAAACTTAACTATACCCCTACTACTGTAAAAACCATACGCAGTCATTCCTCTGCTAAGCCAAGAGAAAGGGTCACTCAAATGAAATTTTATGGCTACATGCTTTCCATCCGAAAAGATTTCAACCCATTTTTAAATGCAGGCAAATTAACTCAACAGTACTTTGTAGACGCATATGTTAAGACCGAAGGTAACCATCTAAACTATGTACGACAAAATCCGTCCAAATTACGAGTTGAAAAATACACAGGTCTCATGGACCATCTACAAAACGCTGCCGGAGAAAAGGGCTGGATACCAGGAAAAGCAGTAATACTTCCATCAACATTCAAGGGTAGTCCCAGAAACAGAAAAGACTTTATTTAATGCAACTTTGCAAGACAGACCAAGGTTTCTCTCGGTGACGAGAATGGACCCACCATACGACCGGCCCAATCTCCTTGCAAACCTACTCCCAAACCACCACCGGATATTCCCGTGCCGACTTCAAATTCCTCCGCTTGCCACCCCCTGGCCGAGCAACAAAAGGAATCCAGAAACCATTCCCGAAACCGACCCACAGAAACTCTGCATCCCTATGCTTTCCGTAAAGCCTTAGCCATGATAACATCGCGTTGAGTTTCACCGGGGAAGCCCCCATCTCCAGACCCTCCAAAAGGCAAACCGCCCTGTCTTACCCTCTTGAAACACCTGGACAATGAATGCAATCCTCCACGATTTGAACATTCTTGTTAAAACTTGCACCCATTGCCAAACTTGCATTGTCCCTCGTTAAACTGCCAACATGACCCCTACTTAGAACCTGCCAGTGGAGAAGTTGCCCCTCCCCCACTGGCAACCCCCGGAAAGGGCAAAGCCTTCCAAGCCCCCCTCAAACGTAACCACAACGTTAAGTCCATCTGGTCCCACCCCATGCCCGGGTGAGCCGCTAGACGTTGCCTAAACTGCTCATCGTATTTCCACAACGCCCAACCTCCATAAATCCAATAAGCCTCCCAAATCCATCCACATAGCATAAAAGAGCTGAACAATGCTGGGGCTTTTTTCCCCCTACCACACTGGCCAAAATACAAAAGGTCCGTAGCCAATTCCCAATCGACTTAGGAATCCTCCAATACCTCTATTCCTTTCCTCTTTTAACCCTTCCTTAGACGACTCGTCCTAAACACCTGCAACCTCATCCAACGGAAGCAAGGAAAAGAGCTCCACATACTCACCACGCCAGATACTCTCCTTAACCTCCTGCTTCAAATGTAACTCCAAAGGACCAGCAAATGACATGTAAGCATTCCTCCTGGCTACATCCGCTACCCCTGAAGACTCACCGAGTGAACTTGACACTCCACTCGGCCCCCCTGAAGCTACTGCTTCACCACCGAGAGCACCACCAGCTCTCCCAACCGACTTCTCCGCAACCCTCCAGGCCTGGGCCAAATCAACTCCCTGACCAACACCCCCTTTTGAACCCGGCCATGCTCCAAACGCACCCTGTAAAAGACATAAAGGAACTCATATCACTCCCACTTCCATTACCTGACCCCACACTAGGCCCAGCCACACTTCCTTGAACCTCAGACGCCACACTCTCCATAACCGACACTGCAACTCCACCGACTCCACCAAGCACCAACCGGCTGTGGACTCCGCTCCCGAACCATAGGAACTGTGGACGAAAATTAGCCTATGATGAGCCTTGGACCCTGAAATACCATAACCACCTTCCCGCTCCACCGTACCAAAACCTGGAGCCACCACACCTTCACCACCTGAACACAAAACACCTTCGGGTTCCCGAGAAACCTAATCCCACACAACACCACCCTATGACACACCCCCATCCACCAAATACCTGTCCGCCGAAACCTCCGTCACAGAGACAGACCTCGATCCACTCCTGGGACCCCTGGCAGACAGCCGCACCGCTCCTCTACCCGAAGAACCCCTCGACCTCCACACTCCTTCTCTCCTGGTAGCGTTCACTACACCTCCACACCGACCTGAAAATGAAGAATCCGTAGAAACCGAGACAGGCCTCGAGCTCCTACCTGCCAACCGCCTTGAAGCGTTCACACCCGCCTCAGGCCCAACTGTGCCACCTCCAACCAACATCCGCCTTACCAACTGTCCTCTGCCTCTCGCTGCCTCCAACCTCAATCTCTCAGTCGCTGGTCCACTGCCACCGCTGGATTCCCCTCCAGGACTGAACCGGTCCGGTGGCCTAGAAGCCCTGACAGGCCGAGCTCCAACCTCAGACTCTGCCGCCAACACCCCAGCCAGACTCCTCCTTGCCCCCTCCACACCACGATGCTGAGCCACCTCCCGCACCTCCGCCAACAGTGACTCCCACTCTTCAACTTCCACCATACTCAAAAACCGAGTAAATGAGTAAAAGGGGCAAAAAACACCGCTCTCTGACGCGGTTCAGATTTCTGTCAGCTCTACCTCAGGAGAAAAGGCATCCAGAGCCTCCCTGCACGCGCCTTAAGTACCCTCCTGGAAACTCCACCCCCACATCTCCCGCTCAAACCCCACACGCGCTCCTTCTCTGTTCGAGAAAAATCCTCCTTGCGTCCTGGCATCAGAGGCAACTTAAGGGCCCTACGCCTTAGGTGCTTCAGGCCTTCAATATTACAGCTTTGGAAGAAGCATCTGTGGAAAGTACAATTTTAAGCTTTTTTTTGTATTTTTAATATGCTATGCTTTGTCTTCGATAATAAAGAAATATTAATATTAATATTCGTTAAGGAAACACATTTACAAAATAATCCGTGGCATGTTTTTTCTAGAAATGCAGTAATTACCAATGTTAGAACAGATGCATTAAAGAGGTGGATGATGATTCAACTTCCTCGTTCAATTCTTTAATGAAAGTCAACCCTCAGGGTTGGTCCTTTGGCTGTTCTCGGCTTAGGAATCCATCAAATATGACTGATATGAATTCTTTATTTAATGGATGGCATGTATATTATTATTTAAGTTTAGATGTAAAGCCTGAAGCTGTATGAAGTTACCCATAAACGAAACTTAAAATTCTCTAACTTCTTCTTAATCAATTACAGATCTTGTGTCATAGCGTCAGGCTTTTAAGTCTTCTTGTCTAAATATTAACAAAAAGGCTGACCTGTGTAGTTCGATCTCAGGCCTATTCAGGATTATCTGTAGAACTATTTACAATATACCTTCTGCATAGCTACCTACGCTGTCAACTTTATACGTATTATTTCTTACTGTTGTCATTTTAGTTGACAGCAAAGATTCACTACAGACACATTTGTATGCAATTAATTTTTATAAAATTAGATCAATGACAAAACAACCTTTAAAACAAATACTAGGCCTGATTCAAACTGTTCCGTAAACTTTGCCATTCGACTACTGCACCAGGTTAAAGTACAATAATGTTTCCTATACCTTGTATAGAAAAATTTGTGGCAAACAACAGTAAACCAATGTACAATATTTGGGTGCACTGCCACTGACGCCTATACCAGATTCATATCATTTTAATATTGAACTGCAGGGTTTTTGTCATTGACTAAAATATGACAAAAGCAAAATGGCATTTTAGTCAAAGGACTACAACTAAAACAAAATAAAAATTAGTCCCTCCATAACATTTTCATTTGGTTTTTAGTGGTTGACTAAAAGGTTAGTAGATTTTTTGTGTCATAGTGTGAGTCATCATATCTTGTATATTGTTATATTCTAGTTTTCTTTGCTGAAAAATTGTAGTCAACTTACAGGGCTATTCAAAGAGATCCGAATGGCTGCCGAAAGGGAACCGAATGCTGAAAATCAGCTTTCGGTTACCTTTCTTGGCCATTTGGCTATTCAGAGAGCAGGCAATTTGCCAAATGTTGGCGAATTGCCTGAACATACGGTGCCTGTTCGGTGCCTGTTCGAGGGCAGTGAAATCCCCATAGCTTCGCCCAGTGCTTTTTTTCTGGAAAAATAGGTGAAGGTACTCTCACGCCCCGGGAAAAACTGATTATTATGACTATTTTCATGTCCTCATAAACAATAGTTGTAGTTCACTTAAAGGAAGACACTATAAAAGGGAACCATATTTTTTAATTCTGTGTTCCTTTAAATGAACTACAACTACTGTTGTATCCCTATGGGGGTTATCCACTAAGTGTCTCTGTTGCAAGAAAAATCTGTATCGCAGGGCTGTTAGCTGTTTTTTTTTGCAACGATGGCACTGAGTGGATAATCCCCTAGCATTTGTGAGCACCACAGCAATGAAATTCACAGTTTTGCTGAGTATGTATGAACTACACAGCAATAAATCTCACAGTAATGCGAAGTATGTATGAGCTTCACAGCAATAAAACTCACTATCACCTTAAAGTGCCAGCTCCTCTGATCACACAGTTTGCCTGGCAACCCACAGCTCTGGAAGATGTGTGTAAACAAGCTGCACCCCCCTCCCCATGCTGTTCAAAGTTTCAGTGGCTGCAGAGAGAGGGGGAGCAGCACTCCCTTGTCACTTACTGGGGGAGGGGGGTTATCAGTCCCAACATACACTCCTGACAATCGGAAGCGTTCAGGAGCAACATGAGCTGCCGAGCGCTTCTGATTCTCTGCCTGCCACTGCAGGAGGAGGGAGGAGCATCATGCTCTCTCCTGTTAGTTCTGGATGGTGGTGAGGTGCCGGTACTGAGTGGAGAGGTGCCGGTACTGAGTACCCCCGAGTACCCCCTGAAAAAAAGCCCTAGCTTCGTCTATTCAGAGAACAAAAACCAGTAGTGAAAAGTTGCCGAATTGCCCTGCCATTCGGTTGCTTCATGCAGCCGATTTATTCAGGCGAATTCCATAGGCTTCAATGTTAAAAATATTCCCATTTTAATTTAATATTTAATAAACCATTGATTATGATATTCTGCAGTAAAAAGTCTCTTTATTTATATATTTTTTGGGATATCTTAAGCATTTTCGGGGATTTATTTGCCAAAATATTTTTGCCAATTTTTTTTTAAACGTTTGTTCTTTTTTCTGTAACAGCCCTTTTTATTATCATTCCTTGGACCTCATATGTAAATTTCAGACATTTTCGCTCATTAGTTTCTTTGCAAACGGCGTTTCACTTTTCAAAGATTCAAGCAAATGTTTTTTTTGTTTTAACTCCGTTTGTCTGCGGTGTCGGGTTTTTTCAGCGGCTGCTCTACGTGTGATCGGCTCCTGCTCGGGTTTTTCTGGCGTTTTCAGCGGTGTTAATCCAGATGTTTTTGCGGGTTTTCAGTGTGCCTTCGTTGGGTTTTGCGGTGAGTTTTCGACGGGTTTGCGTGACTTTTCGACCCTGTGGTGCTTGCTGAATACAACGCAGGGTCTCCGAAATGGGATCGCCAAATACCGAATTGAGGAGAACGAAAAGTCACCGAACGTGCTGTGACTTTTCGATTCTCTTTGCATTACCCTGTACTGTAAGTCTTTGATGAAAATTATTAGTCAATAAAATTAACACTGGTCACAAGAGGCTTAGTGACAAAGATGACTAACTCAAATTTAGTATGTCAAATATAAAAAAGTACAAGGTCTTATTACTTTATGCTCAAACATCCTTCTTGGTAGAAATCATTACAATTTTTTCTAAGTGTTATTTCAATAATTTATGATAGATGATTACTATGTACTTGCTCTTTGCAAATTTTTATATACTGCGATTGGATACTTGCCATTGCTGTCAAAAAGAGTGAAGTTGCCAAATCCACTTGTTGTAATCATGAGATGTTTCAGATGTGTTGTGATATTAAACTCTTCCACGGAATGTCCATCAGTTGTATTAAAATTCATATTCGCAATGCCACGATAATTGAGTGGTTTTGAAAGAAATAAATCCAGTCCATGGATAAGCTGTTGACAATAATATTATTATAGATTAAAATGTATTGTTTAAAATAAAGTGTAAAAGCAAGCCTAAGGCTTGTCTTTTAATGTCATGTATGCTGTATTAATCCATGACTAGCCAAATGAATTGTCAATTAAAATGCTTAAAATGTACTTGACATCTACTTTTAACAACGGAAAGGGTCAGAGCTAAAGCGATATACCAAAAACCATATGTAAAAGTAGTCCTAATGGTAGCTATTGAAAGGGACTCCGACACGTCTATTGTGAAACCTGTTCCACGTCAGAGACTGGTTGGCAATCTATCAAAAATTCCAGGCTAGCTAATGGAAGTCAGAAGACAATAGAGTTCAAGCTCCAGCATACAGAGGTTGATTCATATATTTGTGAGGTTTTTTTGGGCATTTATACAAATCTATTCTACAGACTATTCTACAGATATAATTCACTGTTAATGTTTTTTTCTGTTGTATTGAAGACTAGCTTTTGCCCGCGGCTTCACTCGCGTGGATTTTAGGATTTGTTAAAATTGTTTTTTAAAAGAAACTTGAGTTTTTTTTGATAGAACCCCCCTTTCCCCCCCACTTGGGATTTTTGGAAAATTGTAAAACACGTGTTTTTTTATTTTTACAAGAAGAATGTAAGTGCCAAATTTCAAACCTGCAACATCTTTTGTTTTTGAAATATAGGTATACTGATAAAAGTATTCACATCCCTTTCCCCCACCCCCCTTAACTGGGTTTTCGGAAAATGGTAAAACATGTTTTTTTTTGCACGAAGATTGTAAATATCGATTTTCACACCTGTAACATCATTGGTTTTTGAAATATAGGTATAGTGATAAATGTATTCATCCCCCTTTTTGACCCCCCAACTGGATTTTTGGAAAATGGTAAAATACGTGTTGTTTTATTTTCAAGACAAATCTAAATACCAATTTTCACGTTTGTAACATTTTCTGTTTTTGAGATATAGGTATCCTGTTGAAAAGTATTCACCCCCCTTTTTTCACCCACCACGTGGGATTTTTGGAAAATAGTAAAACATGTGTTTTTTTTATTTTTTCAAGAAGATTGTAAGTGCCAGATTTCACCCCTGTAATATCTTTGATATTTGGAAATATAGGTATACTGATAAAAGTATTCAACCCCCCTTTTTTCCCCCTCCCACTGAGTTTTTGGAAAATGGTAAAATAGGTGTTTTTTTGTTTCTCAAGACGAATCTAAATACCAATTTTCACGTATGTAACATCTTCTGTTTTTGAGATATAGGTATCCAGTTTAAAAGTATTCAGCCACCCTTTTTTTCACCCCCACTTGGGATTTTTGGAAAATGGTAAAACACCTGTTTTTATTTTTCAAGAAGATTGTAAATACCAAATTTCACATCTGTAACATCATTGGTTTTTGAAATATAGGTATAATGATAAAAATATTCAGACCCCTTTCCCCCGACCCCCCCCCCAATTGGATTTGTGGAAAATGGCAAAACACATGTTTGGTTTTTTTCACAAAGATTGTAAATACCAAATTTCACACCCGTAACATCTTCGGTTTTTGAAATATAGGTTAACTGATAAAAGGTATTCAACTCCCGTATTTGCCCCCCCCAAGGAATTTTCAGAACATGGTAAAATACGTGTTGTTTTATTTTTCAAGACCATTTTTAAATACCAATTTTCAGGACTGTAACATCGTCTGTTTTGGAGATACAGGTATACTAATTAAAATATTCAACCCCCTTTTTTCGCCCCCCAACTTGGATTTTTGAAAAATGGTAAAATACATATTTTTTTATTTTTCAAGGCTAATCTAAATACCGATTTTCACATCTGTAGCATCTTCTGTTTTTGAGCTATAGGTATCCTGTTTAAAATATTCAACCCCCTTTTTCACCCCCTTATGGGTGTATTTTCCAAAAATCCTTCCTTAGCGGGCGCCTACATCATAAAAACAGTGCACCTTCAAAATTTCACATTCCTAGGTTAAATGGTTTCAGCTGGGCGTTGATGAGTCAGTCAGTCTGGACTTTCACGTTAATATATATAGATGTATTTAACCCCCCATTCATGGGCGTTGATGAGTCAGTCAGTCAGTCAGAACTTTCATGTCTATATATATAGATACTCCAAGACCATTGGGACTATTTTTTCTTTTGTTCGTTTTGCTTGTGAGACCTTATGCTGTTTATTCTCTGTGCCTGCATCATAGTTTATATGTTATTATATATTGTACTGTTTTTTTTATAAGTATTTGTTAATGTGTCAGTTTTATTGGTAGATTTAACTGGCAATTATTGGTTTATTGTTGGCACTTTCCCTTTATATACAGAACTTATCCCTCTAATGCTGACTCTTTATTCCACTGATTTCTTAGTTTGTGTAATGCTGTTGTATAGTATTGGTGGTGGTGGTGCTTTAGGGTGGCTGATTCTTGACTTTCTTTGTTAGAGCTCCACCTGCAGGTGGTTCCTTTTAAAGTACCTTCATGTACTTTTTTATATACAATTGAGATTACATTACTATATGTGTTAGTGTGAGGCTTAAGCTCTTGCAGTCAAAAATTAATTTGCAATATGTCTCACTTATACACATATAAAAAATCCATAATAATTAAGAATGCAACATTTGCTTAAAAATTGGTATGTAAATTATATATATTGTTATATTGTTTTGTTATTTTTGTTGAAGTACCAGATCCACCCAAACTCGTACTGGAACACAACCAGTCAAAAACCAAGAGATTCTGGATTCTGTTGCCCCAGTATCCCCCACATAATTAAATCCTGATCTTGATCCATCCAAAGGACCTTCTGGTTGAGTAGCCCTCTGCTACATGTATGGATACATTACACAACCATATGCTTTAAGATATATGGGAGCCTCTGCTGTTTTTTTTAAATGTAATCATTATTTTACTAAATATAGCTTATTTATCTATTTATATAGTTTTTTCTTCCTTTTCTTCTTATTGTATAGTGCCTTTTGAGTCACTCGGTATTCTTTAATAGATTCTGAGGTTTGTTGTGGTAGTTTTCTATAGGTTCACATATTTTATAAGTAAAAATACAAACCATTCAAAAACGTACCCTTTCCAAATTATGCGATTCAACTTTCACAAACTGCCCATAGCTTCGCGATGCAATCTCATTGAATATATATTCCTCTAAACTGCCTATATGGCAAGACTCATATGTTGCAAAAAAAACCTGCAGAGAAAAAATAAATAAAAATATATGTATTTTTTAACATATGGCATTTGATCTTAAATGCTGTGGAAAGCTTTAAATAAATGGCTTACCTGGATCTTCTTGATTTCTAACAAAACAAAAATCTGGTTTAACAAGTTTTCATCACTGGAATCTGCAATAGATCCACCACTTAAAACCAATATAAAGGCACCCTCAGGTGAGATGTCCAGTGCCTTCTTAAGTCCAAGTAAAAGTGAATGTTGGCAGTAATTAAATGAAAAATGTGCATAAAAGCTGTTATATCCATTGTGTAGAGCATTTATGAATTGCTCATTGGTTCTAGAAATTTCAGTGATTTCTAAAGTAAATGGAGTGAATGAGGAAAAAATAACATTTTAATGTACATTTACTTATCCATCACCAATACAGCACTGCTCACACCTACGCCAATTTTTAAAAGTGTTAACAGTTACAGTTACAAGTACAGCGCCAACAGATTCCGTAATACTTTACAATGGGGAAGCACAAATCGAGTGTGAAAGCTCTGGAGCAGAGCCCCTCTCCTCTTAGATTGTAAACTCTGGGGCAGGGTCCCCTCTCCTCTTAGACTGTTAGCTCTGGGTCAGGGTCTCCTCTCCTCTAAGGCTCCGGTCAGACGAGCGCAGCGTTCACGTCCGTCATAGCATACAAAAGTACGTCCGTGATAGCATGAAATAAAGGCCAATGGAGTCCCACACACGCGGTACGTCCGCACTGAACTGCAGGCGCACAACAGCTACATCCGTTAAATAGTACGGCAGTGAAAAAATGGACTGTGTGGCCACTACTGCGTCTTCCGTACTATCGTACGTCCGTACTGCACAGACGCAAAGTCCGTATAAATCATGTTCGTCTGACCCTAGCCTTAGATTGTAAACTCTGGGGCAGGGTCCCCTCTCCTCTTAGATTGTAAACTCTGGAGCAGGGTCCTCTCTCCTCTTAGATTGTAAAATCTGGAGCAGGGTCCCCTCTCCTCAGATTTTAAGCTGTGGAGCAGGGTCCCCTCTTCTCTTAGATTGTAAGCTCTGGAGCAGGGTCCTCTCTCCTCTTAGATTATAAGCTCTGGGGCAGGGTCCCCTCTCCTTAGATTGTAAGCTCTGGTGCAGTGTCCCCTCTCTTCTTAGATTGTAAGTTCTGGAGCAGGGTCCCCTCTCCTCTTAGATTGTAAGCTCTGGAGCAGGGTCCCCTCTCCTCTTATATTGTAAGCTGTCAGGTATATTGGAAAGGAAAAATTAAAATGGATGCCTGTAGCCATTTTGTTTTAAATAGAAAGTCTTTTCTTTTTCAAATTTTCCCTAGTTTTAGAAATGAACAGAGATTTTTTTTAAATAGTTCACGGCGAGGTGAAATCTAATTTTTTTTTTAGAAATACCAGACATGAGGGAACCTTAAAATGTCTTTGTGTGATATAATGCTAAAGCTAAGTGCCAGACCTGTCATAATTAAATTTATACAGCGCTGCGGAATATGCTGGCGCTTTATAAATAAAGAATAATAATAATAAAAATTGGTTTATCTGAACAAGTCTTTAAAACAAAAAGACATTTTCTCTTTGGGTATAGGAATAAAAGTTTGAATTTTTGAAACATTTATGTTTATATTCACGAAATATATTCTTATAATCAAGGTATATTTTATTATATTTACAGTAGAAAATAGATGCTCCAATTTATGTTGTAGAGAGTATAATTGGTAAATAGATAATTACTGAAGAAGAGATTCTGTGATTTTAACAGAGAAAGGAATTTACTCAGTTTGAGAGGAGTGGAGGCATAAATTTTATTCTGGCAGGATAGACTCAAAGTCTACACTGAAAATAGAAGGTCTTTGTGAGTCAGATCGACTTCTTGACATGAGATAAGACATATAAAAATTAAATGGTGGAATTAATTCTGAAGTGCAATACTGCCCTCTAGAGGATAGTAAATATTATATAATGAATAGATTGCCAGTGACGTCAAATTGACTATAATTGGAGATACGACAATGCAGTCAGCCATTCCAGGACATGAGGCATTCAGAGACTTACATACAAGGCTAGCAGACCATCGCCGGACGATGTACTCAAGATTTCACACCAAATCTCTAACTCCCATGCATTGATTATCTGATATTGATAATTTTCACATATTCCAAAAACAATATTACATAAAGAATATTCCAAGGCAGTAACTCATTTAATCCAGATTGGAGGTAATGTATGAAAGCTATTTTTATTCAGATTAATGTAATTATATATATATTTGGAGCATTTCTTGCAACAGATAGATCCAGAATCTAAAATATTTCTATTCTGCAGATAGAGATATGAAGAAGAATTGGATAAAAGGATTTATCCTAAAGAAACTGTTGTAAGATTGATATACCGATATATATATATTGAATTTTGAAATTACTGTGATTGAAATTAATAAGCAGGGAATTATATAACTACAATATAAAAAAAGCAGAAGATTAGAAGCTTAATTCTCAATATTAGGGGAGGATTCACTAAATAAGTTTTTATTACTTATCATTCTAAAAATAGAATAAGTGATAGCTCATCTTTTGTTGATCCACGTAGTATAGAGATATATATATATCTCTACAAGATCTAGCTTGTTAAACATTGGTTTGCTGGGAAATATTTGTTAAATTTTCGTTAAGCAGAAATTTTTATTAACCATTTGTGTATAGTTACTAACTGATAAGATAAATGATATTAATCATATATGCAGTTACTAACAGGTGATACATATATTGCGAAGCTAGTTGTTTATGTGCTGGTGGATGGATTTTGTGGTTTATAAATTTTTGTTTATGATATGAGATTTGAAACTTTTTTGTATACGTAATAAATATATATATATTTTTATCCGTTTATTGATTAGTGTATTCTTCAAAGCAAAACACAGACAATTAAAAGAATTTAGGAGAATTTCTAGGAAATATAAACGATTGATATTTGTGTCTCGTATAAGTTTCTTATTGAATAATAATCCCTGATATATTGGAGGCAGCTGCCGAGATAAATCCAATATACATATTGGAGGCACGTGCAGGGATAAGTCCAACAAAGCTCTGGAACAGGGTCCCCTCTCCTCTTAGATTGTAATCTCTGGAGCAGGGTCCTCTCTCCTCTTAGATTGTAAGCTCTGGAGCAGGGTCCCCTCTCCTCTTAGATTGTAATCTCTGGAGCAGGGTCCTCTCTCCTCTTAGATTGTAAGCTCTGGAGCAGGGTCCCCTCTCCTCTTAGATTGTAAACTCTGGAGCAGGGTCCTCTCTCCTCTTAGATTGTAAACTCTGGGGCAGGGTCCCCTCTCCTCTTAGATTGTAAGCTCTGGAGCAGGGTCCCCTCTCCTTAGATTGTAAACTCTGGAGCAGGGTCCCCTCTCCTTAGATTGTAAGCTCTGGAGCAGGGTCCCCTTTCCGCTTAGATTGTAAGCTCTGGCGCAGGGTCCTCCCTCCTTCTGTTCTGGTTGTGTAACATATACATATAATTGTTATTCTGTTTCTCCCATTGTACAGCGCTAAGGAATTTGTTGGCGCTTTATAAATACTTGTAACTGTAACTAATTCAATTCTTCTTCTTCTTTTGAATTGAGAGCAGATAAAACCAGTTCTTTAGGTTTTTAAAATTTAAATAGTAATTTGGCATGTTTCCTTTTTTTTGTTTGGGGGGGTAGGGGTGCTACACATTTCTGTGCTTACCGGCCCCAGAGGTGCAAATCCGGCCCTGTGGACGCAGCATGGCCGCAGTTGAGCAAGAATTTGGGCCGCTCAACAGCGCGTCACAATGCTGCGACGGACGCCGGAAGGCCACCTAGTGCGCTCATCTGACACCGGCCTAACAACAATGTACAGAAGGCTCAGGTTTACTCTGTCTTTTGGATTACTTTAGATCACTTAAAAGTGAATGCCTACTTAGGTGTTTTATTATATGGAAAAACTATTTAAAAAAATAGATTTTTAGGTTTTACACTGAAATAAATGTTACCTCTTGATTGTTTTTCCCACATGTATATAATATTGTAGGATAATAAGAATGAGCACCTCTATCATCTGTGCCAAATGACCACCATATAAATACTGCAGAAAAAAATATGCATAACTACACTGCTTTCCTTTAAACCAATATTTTTTATGAAAGGTTCTCCCTTAAATTCTTTTAACTCCTGCACTATCAAGATTGACTATACAGGGATCTCCAGGGCATCTGCTGTTGCCTTGATACTGAGTATATGGTGTTCAAATGATGAAATGCAACCACATTTTGTTTATTGCAAATGTAATTTATTTGCAATTGTGCTCCAGAACATGCTAGTAACGTTTTAGCCCCGCGAGCATGATATCAGAGTTGTTGATGCTCTTTAACCCCTTTACTGCCAAGCAATTTTTGTTAAAAAAATGCTATTATAACATTTATTAACAACATGGGATGTGGAGGCGGAGCTGACTTCCGGTGGGTGCAGTCGCATGTTAGAGCGCTCCCCAGCTAATTTTTGATTTCTTTGAAGTACTCAGCGACTAACCCTCAAGAGACTTATACCCCCGGGAGGCGGAATCCTGCTAGCCCATCATCCTTATCCGGAGCTATGGCGTGTGCCCCTTATAGCGCCTTTTTCGGGACTTTTGCGAATTGCGACCTACATTTGGCGGCCATTTTTGAAGCTCTCCTCCGTCCTGTTGTGCTGCACACAATACATTTATCCTTATGGGGAGGAAATCTGGAAAAAAGCCCCAGCCAACGGAGAGTCCCCGGCAGAGGGATATACGAGACTCTCTGGGAGAAAGCAGACGTAAGCGACAGGCTGCTCCACATACTTACCTTTCCCCCACGATGAGCTCTTCTGATGGCGAGGATCCGTACTGGTCGGAGGCCTCTGCAGCTGCTCGAAGGTCACCCCAGGACCCGGCTAAGGTGCGACAACAGTCAGTCGGATCTGGCCCCTCAAAACACAGAGCGATGCGTGCAGTGGCTGCCAGGACAGGTGAGACACAAGATGCTGCGGCTATGTCCCAGGTCGCCCGTGGACTCCCGCCCTTCACAGAAAGTGATATTTGGCGCCTGCTAATAGAGTCGATGGAGGAGATGAGGGCGATGTGGCGTGCAGATTTCACGACCATAAAGACAGAATTGGTGACCGTTAAGGGGCGGCTGACAGCGGTTGAGTCTCGTGTTGAGGACGTGGTGTCGACACAAGCCCTCAGTGTGCCGCAAGTGAAGGCCCTACAAAAACAGATGTCTCTGCTCACCGGCGCGGTGGAGGCTGCAGAGGTTCGGCACCGCAGGAGGAATGTTCGGATCAGAGGGATCCCGGAGACGATCGCTGCAGATGCCTTGTTGGCGTATGTTAACAAATTTGCGTTACACGTACTGGGGGCTCCGACAGGATCTAACCCTCTCTTTCGACACGCCGCATGACTAGGGAAAGCTGCGACGGCACCAGCGGAATCCCCTCGAGATGTGCTCGCAATTGCCATGGAGGAGTCGGACAAACGTAGGCTGATGTCAAAACCGGTTGCCTGGGCTCCGATACTTTTTGGGGACCTCTATCTGACTCTCTTTAATGACCTTCCGCTCTTGACACTCATTGCCCAGAGGCAATTCCGGGAGATATCCGCTTTTTTGAGGAGCAGCGGGATTCGATACCGTTGGGGGGTGGCAGGATCTATGCATATCTGTCATGATAACGTGCCACATTTGGTGACTACCTCGGCGGCAGCCTGGCATCTGTTGTACTCCTTGGGCCTCTCCCCTCCCCGTGCGATGCCTGGCCTCGATCACGGAGGGTCTTCCCACGAATCAATCGACCCGGGTTAGGGTCAGGAACGCTATATAGCTCTCTTTCGTCCCTACCCACGGGAAGTCGGAGTATTAGCCTTTTCTGATCTCACCTCCTTTTAGTTTTAGTTTCTTTTTACGAGGGTTTAAATGTTTAATTTGTCTTCCTATTGTATAATCTCTGTCCATCTTATTTGTATTTTAGCATTTCCTTGAGGATAGATACGCTGTTTCTGTATACTTGCAGTTTCCTGTGATGACCTTATGTGGTTTTATCTGATATATCTCCTATTATGTCATGTAAAAACCTTAACGTAGCCCTGCCTGTCTTATGTCAGATGCCACTTAGAGACACTGGCTGAGGGTACTGAGGGTACTACCCCAGGAGCCGTTTCGCCTTTTTGATGTTTCCCCATCATTTCTATATATATATCTTTGTTTTTTACGCTCCCTATGTGAGTACTTTACAGCTTTTTCATTTTCAACCTCCTTTTTTTATTTTTTATTATTATTTATTTATTATTTTTTGTCTTTTTTGCGACTTATATGTCCCAGGCGGGGGACATCCTAGCAATGACTTTTTTGCTTTACCTCTGCGATTTTTCTTTATTATTGCCCCCTTCACTTTATGCTATTTTGAGGTTTTTCATGTGAAACCCCCCCCCCTTTTTCTGTGTTCGGTGCTTTGTTTGAATGTATGCTACTTGGCCCTGCGAGGCTATCATTGCTGGTCGGTTTGTGACCTTTCGTTTACAAAATAAAATTTTAAATACAAAAAAAAAGAAGAAAAAAAAAGGAAACATGGGATGTGAAGTTAACAATAAAATATAGGATAAAATAGAAGTTTTGCACAGAAAGTGTTATTCTGAGATTGTTAAAACATTCTAATAATGTTAATTTGCTAATTTTTAATTTTTCATGTATTCACTTATCCTTTACAGAAATATTGTTGAAATGTAAGATTCTGAGCTCTAAATGGTGTCCTTTATCAGTTTATCTAACACATTTTCAAATGGGGTCTGCATTATTATCATACAGGCAGAAAAGACCTTTGTGTTAGATATAGTAACTGTGATAAAGATAAATAACAATAAATAAAAAATAACCAGATCTCTTATCTTATGGGGGTTTGTGGTGATAAGTGATAATTAGATTATTAATAATGCAGCTTCCAAAAAAATACAAATGGAATATAAAAATAATATATGTATGTGGTATAATGGTTGTGTATGTAAATTACAGTAACACCTTGTATTTTTACTATACAGGGATTTTCAGTCATTATAACCCCCTGAATCTTTTCCCTGTACAGCAGTGAGGGACCCCACAATTCTCCATGTGTTCTGCCAAAGCCCTGGCAGCTGTAATGCAGCAGTAATCTATATGAACATTTTGTTACAGTGAGGGCTAGCACTTCTATTTGCAGTTGGTTTATGTCCCTCCAGGGTGCTTGGAGACACATAAAACAAAAGATTTTGTTTTTCCACAGGGGACACAATTATCTGTCTTTAAAAGTTGTCTTTTGATATGCTAAAGGGTGCTTTTCAATGCATTGCAATGCAGAGTTAGTGTGGCAAGAGTTGACAATCGCAGCTTGCTCCATAAGGACAGATTTCTATCCAGGCAATAGAATAACCTGGGATCTTAATTATTAGGCTCTCCCTTACAGCCCTGTAAAAATTATTATTCTTATGAGATTTAAAACCTCCTATGTTTGGCATAAAGGATCATCTAAATCAGGGGTCAGCATCCTTTGCCCTCCAGATGTTTTGGAACTGCATCTCCCATGATACTCAGCTGCTCATTAGGATGCTAGAGTCTCAGGGGAAATGTAATTTGAAGACATTTGGGCTGTATTACATATGTACTGCTAAAACAGGGACGTTAAGGTGGAAAACCTGCACCTGCAGGTTTCCCCTTAGCATTCCAGTTTTAGCTCTTATATTACGGGGCAGGTGCTAATTCAGCAGGCTGCCTGTAATGCAGCACTAAGACACTGGATACTCGAGCAAGCGCTAACGCACCCCCCGAGTGTCCCCTGCATAGAGTCCGTAGGACTCCATGGAGGCTTGTGCTGCCGGGTCAGCTGATCTGCAGGATCTCGTGGGATCCTGCAGGTCGGCAGAGTGATCGCGGAGGGAGACTATGGATTTTTTAAAATTAGATACTCACCTCTCATCCTGCAGCGAGAATGGCAGCCCGATCTGCCTCTTCTGGCCATCATTCTCACCGCGGGATGAGAGGTGAGTAGCTAGTTTTTGGGGGGATTTTTAGCTGCTTCTAACTGATTCTGCAGAAGCTGTATCAGTTAGCAGCAGCTTTAAGCTGTGGTTAACTTTTCAGTTAACTGCAGCGGGATGTAATTGGCATTAGAACTTTGTAATCCTAACGCTAATTACTCTTTGCGCTCCCCATGTTAAGTATAGGGAGCGCAAAGTACAGTAAGCTCGTGCTAGAAAGCGCAATCTCTGATTTGCTAACGGGTTTTTTAACCTGTCAGCGTTTGGATTCTAATATGGGGGTCCTGCGTTAGGGCCACTTAACCTAACATTAACGCTCACACAGCTGAGTGCTAACGTTAGCGTTAAGAATGTAGTATTGCCCTTGAAAGCCCAAGGTTGCTGATCTCTGACTGTATAATTATGCTTGGAATGCTATTAGCACTTAATGGTAGAAAATGTTAGGAAGAGACAAGTAAAGTCTGGGTCTTCTTGTTGTGGGACTAATATAGACAGGATTAGAGTCAATATAGCGCTGCTGCCCCCCCCTACAAAAAGGTCCGTATCCCAAGTGCTGCGCTTTACAAAAATATCCATCCCGCTGTGGAAATGTCCTTTAAAGTTTTTAGGTTCTCCAAAGCTAAATAAAATATATTTACTCTTTTAATACAATATTGCCAGAGAAACTATTTTGCCCAAAAAGTGTTTATTTTGTGTTTCGGAATATATACTTTTTACAATTTTTTATCACGTGTATTGCAGTATTATTCAATAATGATTAGAAATACGTTTCAAAAGTTGAACTATATTTAAAAGAATATATTTGTATGTGTTTTAAAATTCCTTTGGAAAGAGATGTTCCAGATGAGTTGAAGCTGTTTTTTCCAAGTGAATAGGCATCATTTTATATAATAACTGAACATGGGAAAACTGTATCTGGACAACCTTAACTGAATAAAGACTGCTAGGTAGCCATAAAATCTGTCATAGTAGTGAGGAGTTGGCATATGGTCCACTGTTATCACCCCAAAATGGTAATAGGGGTCAGGTCAAGCAGGAATACTTGGAAACATAGTTCCCTCACTCTGTTATCAGCCTCAGTTCCCATGTGGCCTTTATATTGGCAGGTTACAATGCTTTTCTATTTAGAAGCAATTTTACAAACTTGTGTTGGGAAAGCTTGGCAAAGACATTTCCCCTATATTTCCTTGGGAAATGGAATACATAAAATTGTCCTGGTAAAATAGGAGTATTGTAGGTGGTCATCAAAAGCTTATTTTATGTATAGAGAGCTACTTGTACCTTCTCATCCCTTATCCGATTTGCTAATTTCTGTTGGTAGTCAATAAAGATGCTTGGAAATCAACTTAATCCTTTCCCACAGCAGAGAGTACTATGCCGTCCCTTTGGCCTTGAAGCCACAGGGTGTATTAGTATGCCCTGATGACTTTAATGGGGCTCTTCTGGCCCCGTCCACTAGCTGACGTGTGATGCGTGCCATTCACTGCTGCAGGGAGGCCTGATTTAAGCCGTCCCACAGCAGCCAATGATGCGTGACGCACGTCTGCTGTGTGGGCGAGCCGAAGAAAGGGTTGACACAGCAGCCGGCTAACGGGGCGTACTAGCATGCCCCAACTGGCGTTAAAGCCCTCTCACCAGACACCACCTGCCCGGCGAAAAAGGGTTAAACAATCAAGACGTAGTAAACATTTAATCCTTTCACTATCAAGTATACTCTTCAAAGCTCCTGCTGGCACCCTGATATTTAGTATACTCGATTTGGTTTACATTTGGAGCAGTGCAAAGGAATTTGGCTTATTGCAAACGAAAATCATTAACAAATGAATGTGCCCCCACAGTTTTAATACTTTGGTGCTAAAACAGTTTGAGGTTTTTGGTGCTAAAACAGTTTGAACAGCTGGGACTCTATAACTAAATCATGGAGCCCCAGCTGACGCAATATGCTGCCCCAATGCAGTGGCCCTTTTTGGCAAGCAGATTGTGACATTTGAGAACATTCTCAATGGATTTTTTTCCGATATAATTAATGAAAGTGATTTTCCAAGAAAACACTGATTCCTGACAATGGATTTATGAAAAATTATTTGGTAATGAAGGGGTTGAATGCAAATCACAAACTGTTTTGTATCTTTGTTTTTACCCTCTTCTATTCTGTATACAACTCGCTTTTGTGACACGTCCAGTTTTCAATAAGCTGTATTTGTTTTTGTCCACATGTAACATGTTTATTAGTTCTGTAAAAAAATGTCTATCAATTATTTTCTCATGATTATATTTGTGAATATATGACTGTCTAGTTACCTGATTGGTCGACCATAAGTCCAGCATATTGCCTGACGTAGCACGGGTATTTTTCAGAAATTCGATTTAATAGTTTTACAACTGAATACGAGTATGACCAATAATATGGATAGTCTGTTACCAAAGTAAAGGAGGTTGCTTCTATAAAAAAGAAGAAATGAAATAGTGTTAATAACAGGAATGAAAAATGCTAAATTGTAATGTTAAAAAAACACACAATCTCACTGACATACAGTATCTAGTGGAAAAGTGATCTGTGAGATATTATACCTATAACTGTATAACTTTGAAATCTTAAAATGGACATAATACAGATCTATTCAAAGAAAGGTGAAAATCAGGAGAATTGGCAGGAGAAGAGAACTATCTAGACCAAATAGCCAATCTGGAAAGTGAAATAAATGGGAGAATTTTTCTGGTTTGGTTATTTGACCTAGAATTTTCACTTTGAGTCATTCTCCTGAGTTTCACCTTTCTTTGAATAGACCTGATAGTGTTATTGTAAGTCTAGATTTGCAGTAGAGTTGTACTATAAAGTTGTATCAAACCACTATTACTAGGCATACTAGGCAGTTTAGAAAACTGATAGATAAAAGTAAGTTTTGGTTTGGGAAGGTCAGATTCAGGGCTGGCCTGGGACAAAAAATCAGCCCTGGACTTCAACCAGACACGCCCACTTTAATTAGGCAAACACGCAAGAAAATTGCATATAAACCATACGTAATGCACAAAAAAAACAGAAATTAAACCATTCCACTGTAACAATAAACGGCTTTTATTTAAAAAAAAAAAAAAGGAAATCCATAGAGAAAAAGATGCATTCCAACATTACAGACAGCTTTTAGAATGACATGCGTAAGTTACATTTTCTTCAATGGCGGATAAATAAAACAGTTCTAAATAAATAGCATCTTGTCTCATATTTGAATATATAAATAACAAAGAAACAAATCAAAAACAAACTGTATTATCCCCTCCAAGGCAGACCCCTATATAATTTATTTATCTCCCCCAAAACAGGGCAGGCCCCCATGTAATTAATTTGTTCACCCCCCCCCCCCCCCGTCCATGTCTCTCATTCTCCCCATCTCAGTTTCTTCTTCTGATATGGTGATTATAGCCATCCTGCAAAAAAAAAAACTATTCTCGCCACCAACCTGGCTCAGCTGCCTGCTGCTTCTCTGTCCCAGACTCCGTCGGGACTCTGTCGGCTTGAGCCTTGACCGCGCCTCCTCTGCGTGTGTCGCTATTGCGGCATCACGTGACGTGACTCTTGCTATGCTATGCGTATGGGAGGCACGCTGCAGCCGCAGCTCGTGGTCAGACAACGAATAATCTGGACTGGGCAAGGAATATAAAAGCATGTGTAGCGCTGCTTTAAAGACTGTATTCTGGTGCATTGAAATATTGCTGCCACTAGAGGGAGACAGAGTGGAGACATTGTGGACTATGCTGGACAGAGCGGACTCCATCTCCCAGCACCCTTTGTGTGAGGACAGGAAGTGGGTGGTACAAGGTGAAGGATATACATCGGCAGCCTCGTGTTTGGCGGGGAGTGTGAGCAGAGCAACGAGAGGTGGAGGACGCACATGGGAGCTGTCAGGGATCGCAACCAGGCTGGAGTGCAGACACTGTCTTATTGGTGCTGGAGATCGGGACAGAAATTGTGCTGTGGTCAACTACATACTCAACCCTGAGAGAGTTGGAGGGCAAGCTGGTTCTGGCAGGACCCCGCGTTAGGAGGCCGCGACGATCTATTAGGAGTGCAGGCGGCGGATTGTTCCAGTTGCAGAGATTCGGCAAGTGGGAAGCAGATTCGGTAGCACAGGGTCCCAGTATAGAGCGGAGAAAGATCCTTTGGTCGAGGCATCGAGTGGGCGACAGTTTGTTCGACGGATGGGTGAGAGGCCTCCAGGCCCACAGTTCCGAAACAGAAACGCACGCTTGTTATTGCTTCAAATTCACAGGGCCTCAACAGTGCTCTTTTTTGTTCACTGGCCAGTCGATCACAGTACCCGGGTACCCTAGACAACACACACACATATATTTTTGAGCTATTTCACGGGATTTACACTCCAGAACTGTGGGGGTTAACCGTTTCCTTTCCGCTGCGTGTTTTTCCCGCGTTACGAATTCCTGTCATTCAAGTTACTGTATATGTGTATATATGCTGCTTTATTGAGATCAGTAAAATATATAAAATAGAAAATCCACAACAGTGCTGTATAGTGATTCCTAGTGCGGTGAGACTATCCCAAGGTTTATTCAGCTCCGGGGGTGAGCGCTACATATGCGACTTTTATTAATACAAATTGCATGCTTTTATAATTCTAGGTCCAGTCCCGATTCATCGTGGAGGTGGAGATTGAGGAGATCCAGTGCTCCTTTATGACATTGGCCGCCTATATACTGGTGTCTAGATACAGGCACCATAAAATTTGAGTAATATTCCAACTTCTATAATTCCTGGATTAACCAAGTATAATTTGCACTGTTGTTTGGTTTTCCCCCTCCTTTTGAGGATTGCACACTGGGAATAGGAACGAAATCTACCCCCCTCCCAGCCTCCATTACGCAGAAGGAAGGAGGCCCACAATCATAAATCCAAGGAAAAAGGATGTGTTGTAACGGCAGTAGTATATTGAACAATTACCACTGATCCATAGTGAATTTAAGGGCATAATTTAATATTGGTAATATTGGTTGCAAATTACATATTTGTTTCTGGCCACTAGATGGCAACAAAATATTGAACAATCTCCATTGCCCTGAGTTGATTGTATGGACACAAATTTTCTGAATATTGGTTATAAAAACACTATCAAGGTTATTCAAAGAGAGCCAATCTGGCCCCGAAATGCAACCGGTCACTGAAAATCAGCGAACGGTTACATTTCCTGGTCATTCGGCTATTCTGAGAGCAGGCAGCTCGCCAAATGTTAGCGAATTGCCGGCACATACGGTACCTGTTTGGTGCCTGTTCGAGGGCAGTGAATCCCCGTAGAGAAGCAATGCTTCGTCTATTCAGAGAACAAAAACCAGCAGTGAAAAGTTGCCGAAATGCCCTGCTGTTCGGTGGTTTCATTCAACAGGTTTATTCAGGAGAATCCTATAGGCTTCAATGTTAAAAATATTGTCGTTTTAATGCAATATCTAGTAAATAGGGATGAGCCGAACACCCCCCGAGTTCGGTTCCGAACCCGAACTCGAACTCAATGCAAGTCAATGGGGCTGAAAATTCGGTTTTTAGAGTGCCCTCCAAGATGGCATATAAGCTAGATATTTGCCAAAAAAGGTGTATGGGGGTCCAGGTAGTGCCCTGGGGGACAGGAAACAGGGTCAAAAAGTAAAAAAAATACGTTTTTAAAGGGACAGTGAGTTTTCCATGAAATAAGGGTTAAAAATAAAAACAAAAAATTCCTTAAAATATTGTGCCTAGGAGGTCCCCATAACCCGCCCGTGAAGTGGTGGATTTCTAGGATGTATAGAAACACTTAAAAACAAAAAAATTACGTTTCGAATGACGGTAAATGCTTTTCCTTTAATCTATCCATAAACAACTGCTTGGGGGCGGCAGTCTGTATGAAAAGAGGAGACATTTTCGTACACGCAGAAAAAGTTTACTGATTTTTTGGGCTGAATTATTGTGAAACTTATGCAGGCTTTGGATGAAAGTAACAATAGGTGTTTCAGAATTGGTCCTTTATCGTCCCCAACAGTGCCGTCACACCGTAACCCCTCTGAGGATATGAATCTGATACAGGCGTCAGTGGCAGTGCACCCAAATATTCTGCTTTTGGTGCCAGGCCTGCAAGTACTATCATACAGTAACCCCTCTGTGGTATTGTGGAAGAGTGCAGGGGTGGACCATGTGGTCCTATATTGAAAAGATATGATTCTGGTCAAGGCATCAGTGCACCCAGATATTGTGCCTTTGGTGCCAGGCCAGCAAGTATCATCATACAGTAACCCCTCTGTGTTATTGTGGAAGAGTGCAGGGGTGGACCATGTGGTCCTATATTAAAAAATGTTTTTTATCTGGTAATGGGCGTCAGTGCACCCAGATAGTGTGCCTTTGGTGCCAGGCCAGCAAGTATCATCATACAGTAACCCCCTCTGTGGTATTGTGGAAGAGTGCAGGGTTGGACCCTGCTCTTCAAAAAATTAAAATGATATAAATCTGGCACAGGCGTCAGTGCAGCCAAATATTGTGCCTTTCATGGCAGCAAGTGCATTCACACCGTAACCCTTTTGTGGTATTGTGGAATAGTTCAGTGCTGGAGGTTTTGTGCATGCAGAAGACATCCCCGATCTATTCCGTTACGTCAGCATCAGGGGACTGATAACTGCTGATCCAGGACTGATTCATTTTTATAAATGTCAGCCGGTCTACAGAGTCGGTGGACAGACGCAATCTTTTGTCTGTGACAAAACCTCCAGCGGCACTGAACGTCCTTTCGGAAAACACGCTAGATGAAGGGCAACCTAGTAGCTGCATAGCATATTGGCTAAGTTCTGGCCAGTGATCCAATCTCAACACCCAGTAAGCCATTGGATCATCTGCTGGAAAGGTATCCAGGTCTGCCCTTGCCCCTAGGTAGTCCTGCACCATATGGTGAAGACGCTGGCAATGGGTGCCTACATTTGACGTCCCTGGGCGTCGAGGACTAAAATTTTTTAAAAATGCATCAGTCAAGCGGCCCTGGCCTTCACCACTATTCCTCTGATCTCCCGCAGCCTCAGAAGCACCTGTGTCAGCACTTGGTAATCTACCAGTGCCTGGAAAGGTGTTACACAAGTGTCGCTTTAGAGCGTCCTCAAGTTTTTTCATCCTGTGCTCCCTCTGTGTGGGCAGGATGAGCTCTGCAACTTTACCCTTGTATCGTGGATCAAGAAGGGTTGCCAACCAGTAATGATCCCTCTCCTTGATAGCACGAATCCTGGGGTCCTTTAGCAGGCTTTGCATCATTAGGGAGCCCATGCAGCATAGGTTGGAGGTGGCATTAGCTTCCGAGTCTTCCTGGTCAATGAGGATGACCGTATCGTGCACTTCCTCCTCCCAGCCACGCACTAGCCCTTGTGTTTCTGGGCACACGAAACCCTCCCTTGAGGAATCCCCACCTTCAATGTCCCCACTACTTAAATATTCTGCCTCCTCCTCCTCCTCATCCTCCTCCTGTCTGATCTTAGTAGGAACCGCTGGAATGCTGTCTGCAGAAAGACTGGGGCCTTGAGAGCTAGGGAAGGCCTCCTCTTCCTCCCGCTGCTCTGCCTCTAGAGCCATATCAATAATTTCCTGCAGAGTGTGCTCCAGCAGAAACACTAAAGGAATTGTGTCACTGATGCATGCACTGTCCCTGCTCACCATCCTTGTTGCCTCCTCAAATGGTGACAGTACAGTGCATGCATCCTTGATCATCAGCCACTGTGGGGGGAAAAAAACAAGTTGACCTGAACCTGTCCTTGTGCCATACTCACACAGGTACTCATTGATGGCCCTCTGCTGCTTGTGCAGACGCTGCAGCATTGCTAATGTCGAGTTCCACCTGGCGGGCATTTCACAGATCAGACGGTTTGTGGGAAGGTGGAATTCTCTTTTAATTTCTGCCAGGCAAACGCTTGCTGGGAATGACCGTCTGAAGTGGCTGCAGACTTTTCTGGCCTGGATGAGAAGCTCTGGCAGCCCTGGGTACTTGGTTAGGAAACGCTGTGCCACCAGATTTAGGACGTGTGCTAGGCATGGTACATGCGTCAATTTACCCTTGCGTAGGGCGGAGAGAAGGTTGCTGCCATTATCGCAGACGATCATTCCCAGCTCAAGCTGGCGTGGTGTTAACCATCTCTGCACCTGCCCCTGCACAGCTGACAGAATTTCTGGCCCGGTGTGGCTCCTGTCCCCTAAACAAATCAGCTCAAGCACAGTATGGCATCTTTTTGCTTGAGCCATTCCGTAGACCCTGTCAAGCGTCGGTTTAACTGCCACATCGCCAGAGACAGAGAAGGAGGAGGAGGAGGAAGAGGAAGAGGGAGAGGTGGTGGAGCAGACAGACCTCATACAAGCAGCTTTCTGGAGGCATGGTGGATGAACAAGCTCCAGCACAGAGCCCCGTCTTGGATCCCTCCCAGCTGCGATCAGAGTTACCCAGTGTGCCGTGAAGGAAATGTAACGACCCTGTCCATGCTTGCTGGACCACGTGTCTAAAGGCACATGCACCTTGTTGCTGACTGCCTTTCCCAATGACTGGATAACATTGTCTTCCACGTGCTGGTATAGTGCTGGGATGGCCTTGCATGAAAAGTAATGGCGTTTTTGAACCTGACACTGTGGTACAGCACATTCAGCAAATTCACGGAAGGGAGCAGAGTCCACCAGCTGGAAAGGCAGCAGCTGCAGTGCGAGTAATTTTGCTAAGCTGGCATTTAGACGCTGTGCTTGGGGATGGTTGGGACTATATTTTTTCTTTCGCTGCAGCAGCTGCGGCAACGTAATCTGACTGCGTAAATCTTCAGCTGCTGGGATGATGTCACATTGTGAGGAAGGAGCTGGTACATCCATTACTGTAGCATCATCCCTGTCAGTGGAGGTTGTAGGCAATGACATGGCAGGACATACAGTGGGGGTAGAGACAGATGAGGAGGAGGAGGAGGACCTACGCAAAGTTTTGCACCAACGGGATGAGTGGCAGTTGTTCATATGTCACCTCAAGCACGTGGTACCCAAATGTCCGGTATCTTTCCCACGCTTAAGCCTCATCTGACATAGATTACAAATATCAACGCTGCGCTCTACTGCACATTTCTTAAAGAACTCCCAGACAACAGAGTTCCTGCGTGTGTTCTTTGAGATAACAGCGCTCTGCACCGGAGCAGCTCTGACATGTGATGCCTTGGACTGGCTAGTGCTACGGTTGGTCACAGAGGATGTTGTGCCTCGTGTTTGCTGTGCCTCCTCCTCCCCCTCTTCCTCACTTAATTCCTCTGTTCGATCAGGCACCCAGGTGGAGTCAGTGACCTCATCATCATTGACATCATCACCCCCTATCTCCTAGTCACTGGAGCCAACTTGGCAGTATGCTGCAGCTGCGGGGGCAACATGAGTGCCAGTTATTTGTGTGTCATCACTGGCACCCCCTTCCTCTAGGTTGATTATACTCCCTTCCTCAACTTCAGAGATTGAATCAGAACACTGTACTTGCTTCGCATCCTCAAGCAGCATGTCACTCTCATTGTAGTCAAACAATTCAGCTGACTCCTCCGTGTGTGATAGCGAGGCTACGGCAGGAGTAGCTGTGGACATGGAGGCTGCATTAGATGCTTTGGCAGCTGAGATGGACTGTAAAGCACTAGAAGCCTGGCTGGCAGAGTACTCGGAGGATGAGGATGGCCTGGTTAGCCAATCCACCAAGTCCTCTGTATGTTGCTGCTGCTTAAGACGGCCAGCACCAGTTAGAAAGGACAAGCGTGCCCCTGCAGAGGATGCACCACGTCCACCACGACCAGAGGCACAGCCTCCCGACACAGGGGCTGCTTGCCCTCTTATCTGTGTCTGGGAGCGTCTGCCTGTCCTTTTTGTTCTTTCAGACATGGTGAGTGATATATAGATTAATATATACAGAACTCTGATTCAACTCTGGTATAAAGATTTAAAGAACTCTGGTATAACTCAGTGAGACACACTGATAGCTGGCAGCCAGTGACAAGAGACAGATCACCTCAATTCACAAATGTTTTAAAGAAATTAGTGAGTCCCAAAATACTGCGTGGTACTGGTTGTGTGACAAGACACAGATCACCTCAATTTAACAAATGTTTTAAAGAAATTAGTGAGCCCCAAAATAATGCGTGGTACTGGTTGTGTGACAAGACACAGATCACCTCAATTCACAAATGTTTTAAAGAAATTAGTGAGCCCCAAAATACTGCGTGGTACTGGTTGTGTGACAAGACACAGATCACCTCACTTCACAAATGTTTTAAAGAAATTAGTGAGCCCCAAAATAATGCGTGGTACTGGTTGTGTGACAAGACAAAGATCACCTCAATTCACAAATGTTTTAAAGAAATTAGTGAGCCCCAAAAAGATTTGCTGGCACAGTGACAAGACACACATCACCTAAATTCCCTGATATTTGGTAGAAATGAGACCCCCAGACCCCCCCCAGTAGTGTGGCAGACCGGCAGTAACAACACACAACTATCTCCTTTGAAATCTCCTCTGAAATGCGTGCAGAATCGGGGCGTGGAAACGTTATATAGTGTGCTGCGGGACTTAGCTCTGTGAGCCCATGATTGGGCAAAATTTGCCCAATCAGGACTCTGAGCCGTGATTGGCATAGTGTTGAACCTGTCTTGCACCAGACCTGTGGTCAGGTGCAAGGCTGTAGCCAATTACGAGCTTCAGGCCAGTGGGAAAATGCATTGTGGTCCATTGTGGTCGAACATGCGGCGAACACCCGGAAATGTTCGGTGTTCGCGATCTAATCGAACAGGCTAAGTTCGGGTCGAACTCCGAATCGTCCAAACCGAACAGCTCATCCCTACTAGTAAACTGTCTAATATTATATTCTGCAGTAAAAAGTCTCTTTATTTATTAATTTTTTTTTGGATCTTTTAGGCGTTTTTGGAAAAAAAAATGCAAAATTTTTTCCGTTTTTTGTTAAATTGTTTTTTCTTTTCTGTAACAGACCTTTTTATTATCATTCATTGGATCTATAATGGCAATTTCAGACATTTTCGTTCTGTAGTTTTTTTGCAAACAGCTTTTTAAATTTCATACTTTCATGTTTTTTTTAAATTTTTTAACTCATTCGACTGCGTGTCGGCTTTTTCCAGCGGCTGCTCTGCGCTGTGATCGGCGGCTAGTCGGGTTTTTCGGGCGTGTTCAGTGGGGTTTTTGAAGCGGTTTCTGCAGGTTTCCGGTGAGTGGTCAGTGGATTTGCGGCGGGTTTTCCCTGCACTACGGATGCCCTGCGGTGCTTGCTGAATACACCGCAGGGTCAGCGAACTAGGATCGCCGAAACGCCCAGAGGTGCGGGGAACGAAAAGTCAACGAACGTGCGGTGACTTTTTGAATCTCTTTGAACAACCCTGTATATATATATATATATATATATAATATATATATATCTATCACAGTGATAGATTAGTATGCACCAAATTTTTTTAAAGGTGTCTGCATAATCAATACAAATATTAATGTGACTTATTTATATGCAAATTTATTTATTTTTATTTATTTATTTATAAAGGATTTTACCAGGAAGGATACATTGAGATTTCTCTCATTTTCAAGCATGTCCTGGGTTCAAGATCCTGGATTGGAGAGAGCCTGCGGAGACAAGGGTTCGATCCCGACGAGCACCTCTCCAGTAAGTGTCCTTGGGCAAGACACCTAACGGTACATACTTACTCGCCACCCAGGACATACTTGAAAACGAGAGAAATCTCAATGTATCCTTCCTGGTAAAATCCTTTGTTTCATAGAATGTCTGAACCGCTAAAATATCATTGCACCGGGTGGAAGTTTCCTTTTGTTTGCTACATATAGGCTTATGCTCACAAGTAAACTAGAGATGAGCCGAACATACCCCGAGTTCAGTTCGAGCCCGAACCCGAACTTCCCATTTGTTCGGGTCCGAACCCGAACCCCCATGCAAGTCAATGGGGCTGAAAATTCGTTTTTTTAGAGTGCCTCCAAGAGGACATATATGCTACATATTTGCCATAAAAGGTGTATGGGGGTCCGGGTAGTGCCCTGGGGGACAGGAAACAAGGGCAAAAAATTAAAAAAAAATACGTTTTTAAAGGGACAGTGAGTTTTCCATGAAAAATTTTAAAAATGAAAAATTCCTTCAAATATCGTGCCTAGGAGGTCCCCATAACCTGCCCGTGAAGTGGCGGATTTCTAGGATGTATAGAAATATGTAAAAACCAAAAAATGACATTTCAAATGACGGTAAATGCTTTTCCTTTAATCTATCCATAAACAACTGCTTGGGGCGGCAGTCTGCATGAAAAGAGGAGACATTTTCGGACACGCAGAAAAAGTTTACTGTTTTTTTGGCGGTGAAAAGCAGGAGAATGGAAACTTCTAGACCAAAAAGCCGATTTGGAAAGAGAGATAAATGGGAGAATTTTTCTGGTTCGGCTATTTTGACATAGAATTTTCCATTCTCCAGTCATTCTCCTGAGTTTCACCTTTCTCTGAATAGCCCTGTCAGGGTTATTCAGAGAGCGGTGAAGAACAGGAGAATGACTGGAGAGTGGAAAATTCTAGGTCAAAATAGCCAAACCAGAAAAATTCTCCCATTTAGGCTGGGGTCAGACGAGCGTAGTGTTCACGTCCGTGATTGCACCTAAAAGTACGTCCGTGATAGCATGAAAGAAAGTCCATTGGAGCCTGACACATGAAGTACGTCCGCACTGAACTGCGGACGCATGACGGACGCTGCAAACGGACGCAGGTTAGGCAAGAACGTAATACTGCTAGAACGGACGTGTGGAGTGCGCCACGTCCACAACGTCAGCATAGCTTTGTGTGTGAGTGATGGAGCGTGGTCAGACAGACTGCATTTATACGTCCAGCATTTTTGACAGACAGAATGTTTTTTCATTGTAATTTATTTTTCCCTCCTACATCCGTCAAAAATAACTTCAGTGAAAAAACGGACTGTGTGACCACTACTGCGTCATCCGTACTGACGATGTCCGTACTGCACGGACGTACAATCCGTAGAAATCACGCTCGTCTGACCCTAGCCTTAGGCTAGGGTCAGACTAGTGAATTTTTAACGTGCGTTTAGGCGCACTTAATCACGGCCGCACTAGCAGCAAATGACGGGCAATGATGGCCAATATACGAAGTACGGTCGCACGAAAGTCCGGCTGCGCAACGCAAGTGGAAAATGAACGCATTTTTTCGAGAACGCAGAACCGCTAGTACGGACGTACAGAGTGCGCTGCGTCCACTAGCGGCGTGTGTGCGTGATTTGGAGACGTCAGACCCTGCTCATGTTTGGCCAACATAACGTCCAGACACCCAAAGTTTCCTGGTTTGGATCGGTAAAAAATCACGCACAAAAATGCGCATCGTATGATCGTTTTCGCGCAATCCGTGAAAAAATACGGCAATGCGTTCGGACGCACTTTTTGACTGTCGCTGCGAAAAATGCGTTAGTCTGACCCTAGCCTTATCTCACATTCCTAATCGGCTATTTGGTCCAGATTGTTCTTTTTTCCTGCCATTCTTCTGGTTTTCACCTTTCTCTGAACAACCCTGAGAGAGAGGTGAAAGCCAGGAGAACTGGCAAGAGAAGAGAACAATCTAGACCAAATAGCCGATTTGGAAAGTGAGATATATGGGAGAATTTTTCTGGTTTGGCTATTTTGACCTAGAATTTTCACTTCTCCAGTTATTCTCCTGCTTTTCACCGCTCTCTGAATAACCCTGTGAATGTTTAATCCCGAGGTGAAAAATAACATTGCTTTAGATTTTTTTCAAACACCAGTTAAATGCAGCATATTAGGATGTTTTAGGGAAATTAATTCTCAAATCTCAATCAGAAGCAGACACCACCCCACCCTCAGTATATTGTACAATGTATCAAATTGATTACCAGACTAAAAACACCTGGTGTTATGCCCGTTTGTGAACAGAGGTCATTTAGAGTTGATAATCTTTCCACGTACACATTAGTTTTTAATTCAATATCTAATAAACCGTTGCTTATAATGTTCTGCAGTAAAGAGTCTCTTTACTTCTAGATTTTTTAGTATTTTTTTAAGCATTTTCTATACTTTTTTCAAAATTTCTTTTTTTTTCGAACCCGAACCGAACACACCCAAAAAGTTCGAAATTCGCAAACTTTCGAACTGCCAAATTTCGGGTCGAACTCCGAACCGTCCGAACCCGAACAGCTTATCCCTAAAGTAAACACATGAAAACACATTATATTACATGGTACTTTTAAGGGCCATCAGTGCTTTACATTTGGGGAAATACAAACAAGTAGGCCTGTACTGCTTATCTGGTACACTGGGCAAATGCCTGGTGGACCATTATGACTGTGTGCAGGACCAGGGCTTTTTTTTGCTGCTATGCAACAATACTGTTTACCGACATGTATTGGCAGGGATGTGGAGGATGTCTTCAGCCCATTGTCCAAGTTCCATGGCTCAGCGTCTATCCAGGTGCCAATCCAGGACTTCTACCGCAGGGGGCTGACACCCACTGACTTCATTGCGCATTGGAATATCAACACTGATCATGTTTGAGATCGCTGGAAAGGCCATATTCTAGCCTTTCCAACTATCTCAAACATGATCAGTTTTAATGTAAAAATTAAATAAATAAGGAAAAAAGTAGTTTTTTAATTTTATTTATTTCTTAATGCGGCACTATTCACTTTACAATTATAAAGTGAAGAATGATGTTGCACTGTGTAGCTCTGCGATACTCTTATACACAGTGCACATTAATGTGAGTTTTATTGCTGTGGAGCTCTGTGATGCACTCATACATTACTATCAGTATAGAAAGCAGCTCTTCATATGACCGGTATAAACAATACAATGAAGGAATAGGAGCGAGTTCACACTTCCTTTTTCTTCATTGTATTGTTTACACCGGTCATATGAAGCGCTGCTTTCTTTGTTTTATATATACATAAGTGTATGATCACCTCGTTGGGTTCATTTGGGTGACGGGAAGCACGCTTTTTGGATAGCTTATAGCGAATCATCTAAGCGCCGTTAAGTATACCTTTCCTTTATTTGTATACATTACTATCAGGTCAATTCAAAGAAAGGTGAAACTCAGGAGAATGACTGGAGAAGTGAAAATTCTAGGTCAAAACAGCCAAAACTGAAAAATTCACCAATTTATCTCACTTTCCAAATTGGCTATTTGGTCTAGATTGTTCTCTTCTCCTGCCAGTTCTCCTGAGTTTCACCTTTAGTGAATACACCTGTTAGGGAATATGTAAAACCTTATTTTATTTGATTAATTAGTGTGTACAAAGCACTTTAATCCCTTCACTACCAATATCGAGATATCTTGGTTTCCAAAAGAACCATCTGCTGCCCTGATATAGAAATATCTCGGTATGCTGTTCTGCAGCCCAAAAGCAAACAAATTTGTATAACTCCGTATGCGTTGTATTGCTGATATATGAGTGTATCACAGAGCTCCACAGCAATAAACCTCAAAAACTGTTATATTTGACTTATTATTTATTAACGTATATACAAAATACAAAGTTATTAAAATGTATTTAATTAAAATAATTATTATATTGAAAATAAAATATATTCTTAAAAAAGTTACAGTATTAAAATCTATTTAAATATATTAAAATATATATGAAAAAGTTAATGATTTAGTGCTGGGACATTGTTAACTTTATAAGGGGGTAAAACAATGATGTTGCTTTTAGAAAAAAAATATTTTTTAATTTAACTTTATATACAGTTGTGTTCAAAATTATTCAACCCCCAATGCTGTAAAGGGTTTTAGGGAATTTAGTGACATTTGTAATTGTATTCAGAATGAAATCCTACAAGGACTTTTTAAAGAACCATATGCAACTAAAATGACATCAATTGGTTTTGTAATACAGTAGTAAATGTTTCTTTTGTGAATTCTTCATTGACACAATTATTCAACCCCTTAAAGACTACCACTCTGAAGAACAGAGGTTCATTAAAGGGTTTTCAATCAGGTATTGAAAACACCTGTGGATGTCACGGAGCAGCAATAAAGCATAATAAGCACCATCTAGGCAGCTTTAAAATGACTGTGATACTCAGCTCCTTCTAGACATTTACTGGTGTGGTTACATACATGGTGAAGTCAAGAGAATGGTCCAGGAAGACAAGAGAAGAGGTGATTACTCTTCACAGGAAGGGCAATGGCTATAAGAAGATTGCAAAGATGTTAAACATACCAAGAGAGACCATAGGAAGCATCATTCGCAAATTCAAGGCAAAGGGCACTGTTGAAACGCTACCTGGTCGTGGCAGAAAGAAGATGCTGACTTCGACTGCTGTGCGCTACCTGAAGCGTAGAGTGGAGAAAAGTCCCCGTGTGACTGCTGAGGAACTGAGAAAAGATTTGTCAGATGTGGGTACTGAAGTTTCAGCTCAGACAATACGGCGCACACTGCGTAATGAAGGCCTCCATGCCAGAACTCCCAGGCGCACCCCCTTGCTGTCTCCAAAGAATAAGAAGAGTCAACTGCAGTATGCCAAAAGTCATGTGGACAAACCACAGAAGTTTTGGGATAGTGTTCTGTGGACTGATGAAACAAAATTAGAACTGTTTGGGCCCATGGATCAACGCTATGTTTGGAGGAGGAAGAACAAGGCCTATGAAGAAAAGAACACCTTGCCTACTGTGAAGCATGGCGGGGGTTAATCATGCTTTGAGGCTGTTTTGCTTCTGCAGGTACAGGGAAGCTTCAGCGTGTGCAAGGTACCATGAATTCTCTTCAGTACCAGGAGATATTGGATGACAATGTGATGCAGTCCGTCACAAACCTGAGGCTTGGGAGACGTTGGACCTTTCAACAGGACAATGATCCCAAGCATACCTCCAAGTCCACTAGAGCATGGTTGCAGATTAAAGGCTGGAACATTTTGGAGTGGCCATCGCAGTCACCTGACTTAAATCCGATTGAGAACCTCTGGTGGGACTTAAAGAAAGCAGTTGCAGTGCGCAAGCCTAAGAATGTGACTGAACTGGAGGCTTTTGCCCGTGACGAATGGGCGAAGATACCCGTAGATCGCTGCAAGACGCTTGTGTCAAGCTATGCTTAAAGTTTAAAAGCTGTTATAACTGTAAAAGGATGTTGTACTAAGTACTAAGATTGAATGTCACTTGGGGGTTGAATAAAACTGATAATGATGTGAGCACAGAAAAGACATTTGTGGTTATTTCATTATAAATGTTATGTTATATTTGTCTGACCTACACGTGTCTCTTTGATTTAATTGTAAGCAAGATGACTGAATGATCAAACTCAATGTCAAACTGGCCAAAACACTCAATTTCAGTGGGGGTTGAATAATTTTGAACACAACTGTATATATATATTTTTTTCACATAACAGTCAGAGAGGTTATTCAGAGAGGTCCGAAATGTCACCGAAATGTAATCGGACACTGAAATTCAGTGTATGGATAAATTTCAGGTCCATTCAGCTATTCAGAGTAGGGATGAGCCGAACACCCCCCATGTTCGGTTCGCATTCGAACTCGAACAATTTCAAAAGTTCGAGTTCGAATGCGAACACGAACAGAACTCAATGCAAGGACTCGAAAGTTCAAATTTTCGAGTGCCCTCCAAGAGGGCATATTTGCCATAAAAGGTGTATGGGGGTCCGGGTAGTGCCCTGGGGGACAGGAAACAAGGACAAAAAGTTTAAAAAAAACATTTTTAAAGGAACAGTGAGTTTTCCATGAAATTAAGGTTAAGAATAAAAACAAAAAAATTATTCAAATATCATGCCTAGGAGGTCCCCATAACCTGCCCGTGAAGTGGCGGATTTGTAGGATGTATAGAAACATTTTAAAACAAAAAAAATGAAATTTCAAATGACGGTAAATGGTTTTCCTTTAATCTATTCATAAACAGCTGCTTGGGGCAGCAGTCTGTATGAAAAGAGGAGACATTTTAGGATACGCAGAACAAGTTTAGTGATTTTTTGGCTAAATTATGGTGAAACTTATGCAGGCTTTGGATGAAAGTAACAATAGGTGCTTTAAAATTGGGCCTTTAGTGTCGGCAACAGTGCCGTCACACCGTAACCCCTCTGTGGTATTGTGGAAGAGTGCAGGATTGGACCCTGTGGTTCAATATTAAAATGATACGAATCTGGTATAGGCGTCAGTGGCAGTGCACCCAAATATTGTGCCTTTGGTGGCAGCAAGTGCCTTCACACCGTAAGTAACCCCTCTGTGGTATTGTGGAAGAGTGCAGGGTTGGACCCTGCGGTCCAATCTTAAAATGATATAAATCTGGTAATATAGACGTCAGTGGCAGTGCACCCAAACATTGTGCCTTTGGTGGCAGCAAGTGCCTTCACACCATAAGTAACCCCTCTGTGGTATTGTGGAAGAGTGCACGGTTGGACCCTGTGGTCCAATATTAAAATGATATAAATCTGGTATTATAGGCGTCAGTGGCAGTGCACCCAAATATTGTGCCTTTGGTGGCAGCAAGTGCCTTCATACCGTAAGTAACCCCTCTGTGGTAATGTGTAAGAGTGCAGGGTTGGACCCTGCGGTCCAATATTAAAATGATATAAATCTGGTAATATAGGCGTCAGTGGCAGTGCACCCAAACATTGTGCCTTTGGTGGCAGCAAGTGCCTTCACACCGTAACCCCTTTGTGGTATTGTGGAAGAGTGCAGTGGTGGAGGTTTTGTGAATGCAGAAGAGATCCCCGATCTATTCAGTTACGTCAGCATCAGGGGATTGATAGCTGCTGATCCAGGACTGATTCATTTTTATAAATGTCAGCCGGTCTACAGAGTCGGTGGACAGACGCACTCTTTTGTCTGTGACAAAACCTCCAGCAGCACTGAATGTCCTTTCAGAAAGCATGCTGGATGAAGGGCAACCTAGTAGCTGCATAGCATATTGACTAAGTTCTGGCCAGTGATCCAATCTCAACACCCAGTAAGCCAGTGGATGTAAAGGTATCCAGGTCTGCCCTTGCCCCTAGGTAGTCCTGCACCATATGGTGAAGACGCTGGCAATGGGTGCCTACATTTGATGTCCCTGGGCGTCGTGGACTAAAAAAATTTAAAAAGGCATCAGTCAAGTGGCCCCGGCCATAACCGCTCTTCCTCTGATCATCCACAGCCTCAGAAGCACCTGTGTCATCACTTGGTAACCTACCAGTGCCTGGAAAGGTGTTACACAAGTGTCGCTTTAGAGCGTCCTCAAGTTTTTTCATCCTGTGCTCCCTCTGTGCAGGCAGGATGAGCTCTGCAACTTTACCCTTGTATCGTGGATCAAGAAGGGTTGCCAACCAGTAATGATCCCTCTCCTTGATAGCACGAATCCTGGAGTCCTTTAGCAGGCTTTGCAGGATAAAGGAGCCCATGCAGCGTAGGTTGGAGGTGGCATTAGCTTCCAAGTCTTCCTGGTCAATGAGGATGACCCCATCGTTCACTTCCTCCTCCCAGCCACGTACTAGTCCTTGGGTTTCTGGACACACAAAATCCTCCCTTGAGGAATCCCCACCTTCAATGCCCCCACTACTTAAATATTCCTCCTCCTCCTCATCCTCATCCTCCTCCTGTCTGATCTGAGGACCTGCAGGAATGCTGTCTGTGTAAAGACTGGGGCCTTGAGAGCTAGAGAAGGCCTCCTCTTCCTCCTGCTGCTCTGCCTCTAGTGCCACATCTATAATTCCCGCAAAGTGCACTCCAGCCGGAACACTAAAGGAATTGTGTCACTGATGCATGCACTGTCCCTGCTCACCATCCTCGATGCCTCCTCAAATGGTGACAGTACGGTGCACATGCATCCTTGATCATCAGCCACTGAGGGGGGAAAAAAAACAAGTTGACCTGAACCTGTCCTTGTGCCATACTCACACAGGTACTCATTGATGGCCCTCTGCTGCTTGTGCAGACGCTGCAGCATTGCTAATGTCGAGTTCCACCTGGTGGGCATGTCACAGATCAGACGGTTTGTGGAAAGGTGGAATTCTGTTTTGGAATTTCTGCCAGGCGATCACTTGCTGGGAATGACCGTCTGAAGTGACTGCAGACTTTTCTGGCCTGGCTGAGAAGCTCTGCCAGCCCTGGGTATCTGGTTAGGAAACGCTGTACCACCAGATTTAGGACGTGTGCTAGGCATGGTACATGTGTCAACTTACCCAGGCATAGGGCGGAGAGAAGGTTGCTGCCATTATCACAGTTGACCATTCCCAGCTGAAGCTGGCATGGTGTTAACCATCTCTACACCTGCCCCTTCAGAACTGACAGAATTTCTGGCCCGGTGTGGCTCCTGTCCCCTAAACAAACCAGCTCAAGCACAGTATAGCATCTTTTTTCTTGAGCCATTGCGTAGCCCCTGTCACGCGTCGGTTTAATTGCCACTTTGCCAGAGACAGAGAAGGAGGAGGAGGAAGAGGGAGAGATGGTGGTGGTGGAGCAGACAGACCTCATACAAGCAGCTTTCTGGAGGCATGGTGGATGAACAAGCTCCACCACAGAGCCCCGTCTTGGATCCCTCCCAGCTGCAATCAGAGTTACCCAGTGTGCTGTGAAGGAAATGTAACGGCCCTGTCCATGCTTACTGGACCACGTGTCTAAAGTCATGTGCACCTTGCTGCTGACTGCCTTTCCCAATGACTCCATAACATTGTCTTCCACGTGCTGGTATAGTGCCGGAATGGCCTTCCATGAAAAGAAATGGCATTTTGGAACCTGCCACTATGGTACAGCACATTCAGCAAATTCACGGAAGGAAGCAGAGTCCACCAACTGGAAAGGCAGCAGCTGTAATGTGAGTAATTTTGCTAAGCTGACATTTAGACGCTGTGCTTGGGGATGGTTGGGACAATATTTTTTCTAACACTGCAGCAGCTGGGGCAATGTAATCCGACTGCATAAATCTTCAGATGATGGGATGCTGTCACATTGTGAGGAAGGACCTTGTACACCCATTACTGTAGCCTCATCCCTGTCAGTGGAGGTTGTAGCAGGCAATGATATGGCAGCACATATAGTGGGGGTAGAGACAGATGAGGAGGAGGAGGACCTATGCAAAGTGTTGTGCCAACGGGATGCGTGGCAGGTGGTCATATGTCGCCTCAAGCAGGTGGTACCCAAGCGTCCGGTGTCTTTCGCACACTTGATCCTCATCTGACATAGATTACAAATAGCAACGGTGCGGTCTGCTGCACATTTCTTAAAGAACTCCCAGACAGCAGAGTTCCTGGATGTGTGCTTTGAGACTATAGCGCTCTGCACCTGAGTAGCTCTGACATCTGATGCCTTGGACTGGCTACGGTTGGTCATAGAGAATGTTGTGCCTCGTGTTTGTTGTGCCTCCTCCTCCTCACTTTACTCCTTTGTTCGATCAAGCACCCGGGTGGAGTCAGTGACCTCATCATCGTCATCACCCCCTATCTCCTCGTCGCTGGAGCCAACCTCGCAATGTGCTGCAGCTGCTAGGGGAACATGAGTGCCAGTTATTTGTGTGTCATCACTGGCACCCCCTTCCTCTAGGTTGATTATACTCCCTTCCTCAACCTCAGGAGATTGAATCAGAGCACTGTACTTGCTGCGCATCCTCAAGCAGCATATCACTCTCATTGTAGTCAAACAATTCAGCTGACTCCTCCGTGTGTGATAGCGAGGCTACGGCAGGAGTAGCTGTGGACATGGAGGATGCATTAGATGCTTTGGCAGCTGAGGTGGAGTGTAAAGCACTACAAGCCTGGCTGGCAGAGGACTCGGAGGATGAGGATGGCCTGGTTAGCCAATCCTGCAAATCCTCTGTATGTTGCTGCTGCTTAAGACAGCCAGCACCAGTTAGAAAGGACAAGCGTGCCCCTGCAGAGGATGCACCACGTCCACGAAGACCAGAGGCACAGCCTCCCGACACAGAGGCTGCTTGCCCTCTTATCTGTGTCTGGGAGCGTCTGCCTGTCCTTCTTGGTCTTTCTGACATGGTGAGTGATATATATATTAAAGATATACAGAACTCTGATTCAAGTCTGTTATAAAAAATTGGAGATATGCAGAACTCTGATTCAACTGTGTTATCTAGATTAAAGATTTCCAGAACTCTGGTATAACTCAGTGAGACCCCCTGATAGCTGGCAGTGACAAGACACATATTACAATTCCCAGACACCTTCTATAAGTCAGTGAGACCCCCGATGGGTGGCAGTGAGAACACACAGATTACAACAATTCCCAGATATCTTCTAGAAATGAGACCCCCACAATAGCTGCTGGCAGCAAGAACACAAAGATTAGAACAATTCCCAGATATCTTCCAGAAGTGAGACCCCACAATAACTGCTGGCAGTGAGAACACAAAGATTAGTACAATTCCCAGATATTTTGTAGAAATGAGACCCCCAAAATAGTTGGTGGCAGTGAGAACACACAGATTACCACAATTCCCAGATATCTTCTAGAAGTGAGACCCCCACAATAGCTGCTGGCAGCGAGAACACAAAGATTAGAACAATTCCCAGATTTCTTCTACAAGTGAGACCCCACAATAGCTGCTGGCAGTGAGAACACAAAGATTAGTACAATTCCCAGATATTTTGTAGAAATTAGACCCCCAAAATAGTTGCTGGCAGTGAGAACACACAGATTACCACAATTCCCAGATATATTCTAGAAGTGAGACCCACACAATTGCTGCTGGCAGTGGGAACACAAATATTAGAACAATTCCCAGATATTTTTTAGAAAGAAGACCCCCAAAATAGTTGGTGGCAGTGAGAACACACAGATTACCACAATTCCCAGCTATTTTGTAGAAGTGAGACCCCCCCCCCAATAGATGGTGGCAGTGAGAACACACACTAACACAACAATCTCCTCTCAAAAAACATGCGCTGTGGCTGAGTGAAGCCTTATATAGTGTGCTGCGGAACTTAGCTCTGTGAGCCCATGATTGGGCAAAATTTGCCCAATCAGGACTCTGAGCCATGATTGGCATAGTCTTGCACCTGTCTTGCACCTAAACTGTGGTCAGGTGCAGGCTGTAGCCAATTACAAATCTTCAGGCCAGTGGAAAAGTGCATTGTGGTGCATTGTGGGCGAACATGCGGCAAACACACAGAAATGTTCGTAGTTCGCGAACAGCCGAACAGGTGATGTTTGAATCGAACTCTTAACATATCGAACCGAACAGCTCATCCCTAATTCAGAGCAGGCAGTTTGCCAAATCTTGGTGAATTGCCTGTACGTACGGTGCAGTTTGACGGCAGTGAAATCCCCCATAGAGAAGCAATGGTCAATCTATTCAGAGAACACCGAACAGCAGTGAAAAGTTGCCGAAATGCCGTGATGTTTGATGGTTTCATTCGTCAGGTGTAGTCAGGCGAATACCATAGGCTTCAATGTTAAAAATATTTCTGTTTTAATCCAATATCAAATAAACCGTTTATTATTTTATTCTGCAGTAAAAAAAGTCTCTTTATAACAGCAGTTTCTCCAGGTACCCATCGTTTCAGCGCCCTGGCAGACTTCACCCCACACAACCATCTGCCCGTCCAATAACCCTACAATCTCTCCGACCCTCCGCTATTGGCGCAGGTATCGCTCCCGTCTATCCCCATTTACCTCTCCCTCACGCCTGTAACCAGTAATCCCGAGTTCCCTCCTGGACAATCCCCCTCTTTCTTGAACATTGACTATGATGGCCCCTACCTACCTCTCCAGGGATGCGTCAAAGATAGGTTGCTCATGCCTTTAGAGCAGTAGGTGCCAAACCGTGTTCTAACCACTCTGGATACATTTCGCTATTACCAATTGAGACATTTTTGGTTAGACTTAACAGCACACCACCCTTATAGATCCAAATTGTCCCAATTTGAATGCCTCTGCATCGCTGACCCCCCTCCTCATCTTCTTTCACGTATCTATGCCCTCCTGTTGGACGCGGCGCATCCTAACCTGCCCGCTTATGCCGCTAAATTGAAGCTTGAACTCCAGGCCCCCCTGACTGACGAGGTGTGGTCAGATGTATTCCACATTTCCCACCACACTTCTCACGACCTGAAGGTCCAAGAGATAAACTATAAATTACTTTCCCGCTGGTATCTGGTCCCCGCCAGACAGGCGATAATGTATCAAGAGATGTCACCGAGCTGCTGGAGGTGTGGTCAATCCAGAGGCACCTTCATACATATATGGTGGGAATGCCCGTTTATTGTACCTTATTGGGAGGTGGTGTTCATGTATATGGCAGAGATCACTTCTTTGGATATCCCATTCACTCCGCAAGCGGCCCTCCTACATGTGGTCCCACTCTCTTCCAATCGTTATGTCAAGTCGCTTGCGATTCACCTCTTTAATGCAGGTAAGGCCTTGATTCCCCGTTACTGGAGGAGCCAATGACCTCCAACGGTCTTTAAATGGATCGATAGTGTCTGCAAGGTTAAGGAAATGGAGGAGATACACTACTCTATAGAGAATGATTATGACCACTATTTTACTGTGTGGTATTGGTGGACGGATTTTGTGTCGAAACATCGCCGGGGTCTTACTGCTAGCTCGGGCGCTAACCCCCACCCTCGCGACATTGCTTCTTAAGTACTGGAGACATTCACCCCCTGCCCATCCACCCACTTCTTTGTCGACCACCCAATACACTAGATAACTCAGGTATAATGCAGATACTACATGAAAAATCACTGTGTTATGTATTTCTCTGCTGGAGCACGTACTACCTTGACACACCTTTCACTTTCACCTTACTCCCACCCCCCTCCCGTTTTATTTTTGTTTTTTCCCCCTTTATTTTTTTTTGTTGCATTCGTGTTTTTTATGCGATTCTTTTCTATATATGAATAATTCAAATAATTCGCACATGTTGAGATGCCCCATGTAGCGCACCCTGGATTTCGTACCTGGGGCGCCTTTATAGCCTGTGAATTGATACTGCTTGATTTAATTTAGATTTTTTTTATAATATCTTGCATTGTATTACTTTGTATTTCTGTAACTAAAACTTCAATGTTCTTGAACCCAGGACATACTTGAAAACGAGAGAAATCTCAATGTATCCTTAGTGGTAAAATCCTTTATAAATAAATAAATAAATAAATTCAACTGACGCTTTTGTTTTTCTTTCGTCATTGGCTGACGAGTCCACACCATACACTGTCCTCCAATGGTTTACCCTTGAATATCTAATGTGTGTGACTTTGTTTTGTTATTCCTTCTTTTTTCAATAAAAAATTATATTATAAAAAAAAAAAAGTCTCTTCATTTATTAGTTTTTTGGATCTTTTATGCATTTTTTGGAATTTGTTTTGCAAACTTTTTTCCATTTTTTTTTAATCATTTTTTCAATTTTCTTTAATAGACCTTTTTATTACCATTCATAGGATCTTATATGTAAACTCCAGACATTTTCGTTCAGCAGTTTTTCTGCAAACAGCGTTTCAAATTTGAAACTTTCAAGCATATTTTTTTTTACACCTAACAGTAACCCAACCCTAGAAATAACCCTAAACCTAGCCCTAACTCTAACTAACATTAGGGGGAGAAGAGGGGAGTATAGGGGGTAGTATAAAGGGGTGGCGGGTTGGGGAGGTAAAGAGGGAGGTTTAAAGTTGGTAGAGGTATAGAGGGAGGTAAATGGGCTTAATCATGTAAGACTACAAATTTTTAGACATTTCTAGAAATTTTTAGATGTGTCTGAAATTTTGGAACAATCTGAATTACCAAAGTTGGAAAGTTCTGAAATCTGAAAATTTGGGATTGTGAAGTTTACTGAAACAAAACAAACTGGAATTTATGGCTTTGCACATATCTAGTGGCAGGTTATAGCGTCTTGTGTGGCCACCGTGGTTATGTTTTCCTGGTATTTCCACCCAATGGTGTTTCATTCACACATTAGGGAGATGCTACGCATTATGATGTTGGAGAGAGTCTACTCCTGCAATGGATGTCTCCCATTGCACCCAAAACGACTGACAAAGAATCTCGGCCAATGATATTCTAAATAATGACATTCCATTAGCAACTCTTGTAGTAGGTATCTTAAAGTGTTGATGATAAATTGTTTTATCCTGTATTTCTGAATTTTCAACACAGGCATACCTTTTGAACAGTTGGAATACTCAGGTGTAGTGGTGCTGTATGGTGAACCATCTGAAAAAGAAAACATATGCTTTTTCTGGTTGACAAATTTACACAGAAGTAAAATACTATTACTAATAATAATAATAATGGACATATAAACTGAAAAACAATAAATAACATAATAGAACATAAGGTCTAGTATTCATGTTGTTTATCATGAACTACTATTAGAAACCCCCAAAATTGAAGGTGATCACCTAAAACGTTTAACATGGGAGCAGGCACACCCTTTGGTGTATGCCTAGGGGGTTCACACAGTGTCACCGCACGATTGTACTGAATACTGCTATTTAACAGACATATAAAAACCATATGATCTACTAGAACACAATTAGAATTTAGCCATATTATTATACTTACACAGGTTTAAATCTTGGCAATAAACCAGACGTGCAACAAACACCAGCAACAATGTGGATAAATACATATTGTCTAGCAAAGCTCTTCTGGAAAAGAACAATAGGATTAAATTAAATTACATGAGATTTAAAGAGTAATAAATATAAAATAATTGTAGTTACCGGACACTAGACTTAAATGGGAAGACTTTTATAGTATTTATTTCAAGTTTGTCTTTTTGATAAAAATGTCATGTGTGCCTGCTAAAGTATACGCCAATAAATTGTGTCTATACATTATGTATTTGAAGTGACTAGACATGTGAACTCTGAAACAATTTGGTGTGTGACTTTCAATTGGTCTGAAATTTAAGAGTTCTTTGCTCTTCCAAATTTAATTAACCATTGATTCATTTTTGTTTAAATCAAATCGTAGTTGGTAAATGAGCACCAAGTGTTCTGACGTCAGTTTAATGCAATGCACCTCCAAAATGTACTCACAGGCACACTGACATGAACTGAAATGAGTCCCACAAATAAAAAACCTGTGTGTGATCCATGTTTTGGTTCAATCATTGAGATGCTCTTTTGTCTCTTCCAGTTTCAGATGAATGGAGAAACCACCAAATTCAGGCAAATCTCAATATGTCTGAAGGTAAATGCACATTTCTAATAAAGATGTAAATATGCTAACATAATGACACAGTGAATGCAAATTCCAATGCCGTGTCGTGCCCTTAATGCATGTCTAGTTATTTAGGGGGTCTAGAAGTTCATTGATACTGTTTGTATGAACTTCTTAACTGTCACAATCAGGGGGACAGAGCAAGGTCCTTCTAGTATTAGGGCTTATAATTTTAGGCTTAGTTAGGAACCTGTAGCCATGGGAATAGGGAAAGTTTGGATAAGCCAATGTTGTTGCTCACATGTTTATTTGACAGATTTCACTCGAGGTCTATTCTCTAATTATTTATTATTATTAATCTTTATTTATAAAGCACCAACATATTCCGCAGTGCTGTACAATAGGGGAGCACAAACATGAGACATACATGATAAATAAGGAAAAGACAACCCTGCCAGTAGGATAGCTAGTCTAGGAAATACAGCACTTTAACCTAGTGCTCAGCCAGACATCCAGTGAGCTTACAATCTAAAGGACAAAGGTAAGTGAAACAAAAGGGGAGGAGGTGAGTGTGGAGCTGGTGGCTAGAGAGAGAAAAGCAAGGAATGCATAGGAATGGCAAGAAGCTTGGACGAGAATTGGCAGGAGACGTGAAACTTCTATGTCAAAATAGCCAAAGCAGAAATATTCTCCCTTTTATCTCACTTCACAAATCAGCTATTTGGTCTCTTCTCCTGCCAATTCTCCTGAGTTTCACCTTTAGTGAATACACCTGTTAGGGAATATGTGAAACCTGATTTTATTTAATTAATTAGTTTGTACAAAGCACTTTAAAACCTTCACTACCAATATCGAGATATCTCGGGTTTCAAAGGCACCGTCTGGTGCCCAGACATAGAGATATCTTGGTATGCTGTTCTGCAGCCCAAAAGCAAAATAATTTTGTTTGCTTTTGGGATGCAGAAGATACCCCCAAAGTTTTAAACCTGTGGGCATAGTGCCCAAAGAGCTAAAACTGTAAAATCAGCAAACTGAATGTTGGACCGGCATTCAGCAAGCTGATACAGTGTTGCAGTAAAAGCGGAACGGCAAATGTAACTCAGTTTGTTTCAGTAGATGGCATCTATCCAAATATGTTAGTACAGTAAATAAAATAATTGGTAATATTTTTAAATGTCTTTAAAAAGAGTATAATTAGTTAAAAATAATTTTTCAAAAAACACTGGTTCCTGACAATGATTTTTTGGAAAATCACTTGGTAGTGAAGGGGTTAATGAAAAAAATAATACAGGGCGACTCAGGTAAACTAACTGACATGTAAGCAAAGTATAAGCAAAATTGTATAATATACAATTTGGAAATGTATAAACTAGTAATTCGGTCAACGTAAGATTCATGATGTCTATACTTGGAATCAGCACCTATGATCCCCTGATAATTTCCAACTTCTTTCCTTTCAATTATTTCTGAAATGTTTGAATATAGTACTTTTTTTAAATTAAATGTTTTGTCAATATTCTATGTGCAATTCTGTCCATTCTGAAATAATGGTAGGGAATTTAAAACAAGACTACCTAAAACCGATTGAATTTAGCACCTAAAGTGTGTAGAACAAATGGCAAATCTTGGTCAAACAATCATACTCACTTTTAGGCTGAAGTGGATGTCTCAAATATAGAGCATGTTTTGAGTGAAAATATATTTTTTCCTTTAAATAGGACACCACAAATATGTAAGGAAGAGGTGTATTTCTTCTTTTTAATAGAAAAGTTTCAAATTACATTTCTCTATTAGTTCATAAGTACTGTATTTCACTTGACGCATCTTGGGTTTCCCCTAGTATGATATCATAAAGCAGTTTTTCCTTCCTACATTCAGATCTGGGAGAAAAGGGACATCTTATTATTGTTTACATTTTTTACTATGCAATAGTGTAACACTAGACCATGCCATCTATGTATATTGAAATATAAAATATTTTTTTTCCGAGAACAATTAAGCATCTGTTATCTAGAGCTTAACGGTGAACTCTTGCTCCAAATTGGCTTGCAAAATCATTTATGGTATAGCCAACCAATTTGACCTACTTGCATTGTAGACAGCTATTATAAGTCCTTGTAGAATTGAGCATGTTGGCACCGGCTACATTTTGTAAAATGTTGTCAAATTGCAAGTAATTTAGCAAAAGGACATTTAAGGCACTATCACAATCTTAACACTAGCATTAACACTAAAATATGTAAGGGTTAACGCTCGTTAAGTGCCTTTTACCACATGCACCCATATTACATTCCGAACGCTAACAGGTTAAAAAATCCGTTAGCGCATCGGTGATTGAGCAAGCTTACTGCACTTTTGCTCTCCCTGTGCTTAACCCTTTCACTGCTGAGCCATTTCACCGCTATGTGCTGAGCTCATTTTTACAACTTTTGCTCATCATGTTTAAACGCGATTTGAAGCCACGTTTTATTATACAACCCATACATATTATATATCGTTCTTTCCGACAGACTCTGCAGATTCATAATATTTCATTATTATATGTATACGTTATGCCCTGCCTGTATATATAACAAAAAATGCAATACAATTAGAATTTTTAATCATCCACAACGTGTAAAGTGTTTTTTTTTCACATTTTATCATGCGAGTTTTTGCGTTTATATTTTCTATGGGCTGCACTTGTTAAAAAAATTAGAAATGGGGACTTTTTTGGGGGGAATTACGGGATTTTAAGCAAACGCACCCCATAGAAAAAAATCACTAGTGCAGCATCATTGTTCACATTATAACTGAAATGGGAACAATATTGCTGCATGAATAAAAACAACACACAAATAAAAAAAAAGTATTTTTTTTAAATTTTCTTTTTAATTATTTCTATTTTTTTTTTACTTCAAACATGGTCATGTTTGGTATCATTTGAAAGTCTGTTAGGTGGCCAGGGGGGATCTCGGAGGTGGAGCCAAGATGGCGGCCCCCACTGGAGGTAGGTTGCGATCCAGCGCCGGATGGTGCTGGATCGCATCCCGGTATGTAAGGGGTTAAAACCAGGCACCACTTAAAAGGGGAGGCTCTCCCCTTTTAAGCGGTGCCTGGTTTGAGCGACTGCGACCTCCTGATTAAGAGGGAGAGGGATCCGAAAGGATCCCCCTCCCTTCCATGCGATGTCCTGGGAGTCGCCCAAAAATGACGTCATCACGCATGGCGCGATGATGTCATTTATGTGGGGCTGCCCTTAAAAGACGCGTCTGACTTCCTAGAAGTCAGACCGCCGCGGGACCCTGGAGGAGAGAGGTGAGTATCTCTCCGGGCTCCCGCCGAGCAGATGACGTGGGGGAACATCCTTCACATATAGCGGGAGTCAATGAGGACGTTCCCCACACGTCATCCGCAGCCAAGGGGTTAACAAGGGGAGCGCAATCAATAATTATTAGCGTTAGGATTACAAAGTCCTAAGTACTAATTACTGCACTGAAGTGGTAACTAAAAAGATAACCACAGTTCGAAGCTGGTGCTAACTGATTCTGCTTCTGAAGAATCAGTTAGCACCAGCTTAAACCCCCCAAAAAATCAGATACTCCCCTCTCTTTCCACAGCGCGAAGCGTGGCCCGATCCACCGATTCTGGCCCCTGGAGCTGAGTGAGACTGGGGACAAATAGTCCTCAGTCTACCTCTGTGAATAACACCGCGGGCCTGCATGGTCTTGCGAGAGCCGACGGCCTTGCAGCACAATCCTCCATGGAGGAAGTAAGACTCCGGCAGCTCGTTAGCTGAATTAGCCCTGTAATACGGTGCTAAAACGGGGTCGCTAAGGGGAAACCTGCAGCTGCAGGTTTTCCCTGTTAGCATCCCTGTTTTAGCGCCAAGTTTATATTATTTTTTTTATATATATATAAATACAAAAGAATAAGATTCAGTGAGGTAAGGAGACACAAAATTAGGCCATAATACCAAACGTTTTAGTAACAGCGAGCCTCTAAGAGAAAATACTGGTGTGAGCCATTAACCCAATAAGTGGATCCCTGTTACTGACTCTATTCAGAGTATTTATATCTGTGCTGAACCTTTATTTGACGACCCGCAATATTTTTTAAACATGTAAAATATTGCAGGTGTTGCCAAAGAACTTTGGGTCACATTGGAAGGTTTTTTTATTTTTTTAAATGTTTGTTTTTCTGATGGGAGAGGGTGGGTGTTTCTTGTCAGTCATTTTGGCCACCCATCTGTGTTCGTTCCCATATCTACTATGAGAAATACACCACGATCAACTGGGAGGGCGTATTGCTTAGTGAATTTTGTGATATTCCTGAGGCGAAGTACTAGCACGATATCATAAAAAGCAATTTTCGAATAAAACTTTGCTTATTGAATTCAGCTCTGTGAGGTTCACTGCCAACCTTTCTACGTAGCAAGGGCAGGTCCCAGTTCCGGATGTGCACCTCATGAAATGATAGTTTATTGAGAAAAGAAGAGAGGTCACAAGGGTAGAGCAAATGGGTACTCTCAGTGGTGTGGCATCTTATTCTTGCAGTTTTGACATCTCCAGTTGGAGGGCATTTGTCCAGATAAGCTATACAGGGACAGGTCACGATGAATTCAGCCTCGTTGTCTATTATTTTCAAGCTCCTGTGGAGTCGGCCTGCAACATGATTTTTTCTTTCAATCAATAACCCATCATGCGGCAGATGATTTTGGGTGCTGTACGTTGTGTGATAGCCCAGTCGATCCAGATGTATTCCATCAGTCATCTGGAGGGACACACGGTTATCACCCAATATAGTAATAAAATGAGTGGGATATGGTTGTGTAAGTCCTTATTTGTCGCCCTTTTAACCTTTACTCCCATATTATGTCAGTGACCACAGTTGTACAAGTCTTCCAACCGCCTGTGTGTATATATAAATGGGGCTTGCAACAGATGCTGGCTGGGCTTGAGCTGGTGGTAGGGAGTTATAAGGGTGTTTTATAGCTTGTGAAAAAGTCCCCTAGGTGAACTAGGCCCACATGAACTTCATTAATTTCTATGCCCAAAGTTTCCTGTACACCATGATAGATTTTATGCTCTCTTTCATAGGCAGAACCTCAAGCGGGTCAAATTTTTATTCTAGGCTTCCAACTTGCGAGAAAGGTGTTGTGTCATCTGAAGAAATGGGTCCAATTTTGGTCTGTCTCTGAATCCACTTCACTGAAAAGTGAGAATCTGATTTCTCATCATGAAAAAGGAACCATGAATATCGGCTAATAGTGTACTAAGAACAGCCCATTCTTGGAGCGCCAAAATTATGTTAATCTTGGGTGCTGCCCAGTGTCCATCCATTTGTTTAGAATCCCATAAGATCTTTATGAAATATCTATATGTAAATTACAGGAACATTGTATCCTTGGATCTGCTCTGTACAGGGATTTTCACTCATTATAACCCCCCCGGGATTTTATCCATGCACAGCAGTGAGTGACCCCAGAGATCTCCCTGTATTCTGCCCTCTCCCTGCCTGCTTGAATGCAGAAGTAAAGTGTTTCGACTTTTGGGGCTTTGGGACTTCTCTTTGCAGTTTGTTTTCAGGGTGACTGGAGAAAAAATAAAACAAATGATTTCATTTCTCTACAGGGAGCACACTAATTCTGCTTTATAAAGGCGTAAATTGGGTTTTGATGTGCTATTGAGGGCTTTTCAATTCATTACAATGCAGAATCGAGCGAGTTAACTGGACTTTGGGAGTGAAGGGGTTAAAATTGATACTTCTGTGCCACTGTTCATTGTATATGCAATGTGAGAGAAGTTGCCCTCCAGCAAATTTAAAGTGGAAACAAACTGTAAAAACATTATACACTAAAACCGGACCAAAACTCACGTATACCTTCCTGGAAATATCTTTAAAAACAACAAAAACGTTTTATGTAACACTTGCTTATTTATTGCAAATATTTTCATCTTCCGGGGCTTGATTATGAATTTATTTGCTCCTTGGGGCAAATGCTATTGTGAGAAATGTTCAGTGTGTGTGTGTGTGTGTGTATATCGTTTCTTTTCATTTTCTTTTGTTGGTAAAATGTCCAAACCACATACTTTCCTTCCATTGTCAATGGTGCTTGGTGAACTTTGGTTTTCCACATGACAATACAAATATACACACATGCAATTAGCCTATTGTTGTGTTAAAAAAAATAAGAAATTCCTGGATAACCTAGTCTGTTTTACCTTGTCATTAACACATGCATAGTAGACCAATGATTTAACCTATAGGTCGGCACTCATCTGTGGATTTCAGTATGTTTTTTCTTATTTAAAAGTGCTGTAAAACCTTGACATTCAATTTATTGTTCATGTAGATCTTTACAACATTTTAGCAATGCAATGAAATACATTTTACTGAGTGGTGTTGCTTGACAGAGAAAAAAATATTACGTTACAGAGAACGATTTTTAACCCAATACTATGCCTCTCAAGAGCATACATTTGAATAAGAACAGAATTTTAGAGTTAGGCCCGCGTCCGACGAACGCAGTGATCACGCCCGTGTTGCCGCACAGTTTAGCGTCCGTCGTAGCATAGAATCATGAGCAATAGAGACCCACATACGAAGTGCGCCCGCACCGAACTGCGCACGCACAACGCACGTGGCAAACGGACGCAAGTTAGGCCCCCCCATTTTATGGAATAAACCAATTTTAGTCATTTTACCTTTTTCTGATTTAATCCATTTATTTATTTTAACCTCTTCTGAAGAAAATCACTTGCCTTCTTATCCTCCTGGATTGAAGTTGATAGGCAGAGGTAGTAAGAGTTTTTCTCACCTTCCCTTCATACCCCAATTATCCCTCCTCTCATCTGGAAGTCAACCAAGGAGCAGAGTTCGGAACGAGAAGACACTACAGGAGAAAGGGGTTAGGTGCTCACCTGACTGAGAAGCACCACTCGCCTTCATGCTGAGCCTGAGATAATCGAGGCTCCACCATTGGTGAGTTGAATGATAATTGTAACCATCTAAATATACAAGCTGAGTTATGCTATGGGAGCACTCCCTCTCTGTATGTGTTTTATTTGAGGACAACCGTATTTTTTTAATTTTTTTTTTCGACTAAAAGGGGAACGTCACCCTGTATTTGGCGTGAGGCATTTCAATCCAGAGCCGGGACCCATCAGGCTCTTTAATTTGTGAGTGTGATATATATATTATAGATACTCACTTAAATCCATTCTAGCAGTCTGCACTATTATTCTTCTTTTCTCCTCCCCATGCTATGGAATTCACCAATTGGAGGAAGGAAGTACAACGCTGGGACATTTGACTCTATAAATCATTTGGCGGCCAACAACCCTGATTTGGTCCATTTACCCATTGGGTAACCCTCTACACACGCACATTGTGTGGCAATAGACCAGAGACTGGTAAAATTACTGGACACTATTACAGACTCCTTGATTTCATATCAACACTTTTTGTGTTTGCACGTTTATCAATAGAGGATCAACACGAATATATAGCATTTGCACTCACGATTTGCACTGTGAGACCGTGGACCCTTCGGGATCCACACCAGTACTTTTTGCGTTGCACTATATTACTAGAAGAACGTTATGAATGCTTGCACTTTACATGCAATTTGCACATTACGTTATTGTGAGATTGATTCACATATACGACAGTAGGTAGTAGTACCACTATTGCTGAATTGCACTTTATGATTGTGATTTGCACGTTATTTGCACTTTCTGCACGTGTTTTTCCTCACCTTGCATTTTTGAGGCGGACCCACATGCAAGATATAAGAGGTTACCAACGCTGTTGTTAATTTTTGACATTCTGCTGCATATTGCACAAGATTGTTTTGTGTATTTTATATTAGGGAAAGACTGATTCACTGAATATTCCCCTTGTCAAACATCTATAGACAACTGATATATACCCACCACACTAAGCAATTCCCACTTTAGAAAGTATCAAGTGCGCCACTAGGACCCACCTTTTCCAAAAACGTAAAACCGCTAGAACGGACGTGCAGAGTATATATTTCATGTCAACATTTTTTTATTTGAAATAGAAGCTGGGAGGCAAACTTATTACAGGGTTAGTCAGAAAAAGGTGAGACTCTGGAGAACTTTGGAGAAGTGAAAATTCTAACAGGGTTATTCAGAGATATTTCGGTGCCCTTTCATTCCCGCACTTCGACGCAATTCGGTGATTCTAGTTCACCGACCCTGCGGTGTATTCAGTATGTACCGCAGGGTCCCCGTAGTGCAGGGAAAACACACCGTGAACTCGCCAAACACTCACCGCAATCCCATCGAACACTCACCGAACACTCACCAAAAACCTGCAGAAACCAGTGCAAAAACAACGCCAACATGCCGGAAAAAGCCGACCAGCTGCCGATCACAGCCCAGAGCAGCTGCCATAAAAAGCCAACAAGCAGACGAACTGGGTAAAAAAAACCAGTACACTTGAAAGTTTAAAATCTGAAATGCTGTTTGCAAAAAAACTACTGAATGAAAATGTCTGGAATTTACATATAAGATCCAATGAATGACAATGAAAAGGTCTGTTACAGAATAAAGAATAAATGATTTGAAAAAAAGCCTAAAAGATCCTAAAAAAAATCTAAAAATAAAGCGACTTTTTACTGCAGATTAAAAAATAAACGGTTTATTAAATATTGCAATAAAACAGGAATATTTCTAACATTGAAGCCTATGAGATTCGCCTGAATAAACCTGCTGTATGAAACCTCCGAGCAGCAGGGAACTTTGGCAACTTTTCACTGCTGTTCGGTGTTCTCTGAATAGATGAATTGCTTCGCTATGAGGGATTTCACTGCCCTCGGACAGCACAGTACGTGCAGGCAATATGCCAAAATTTGGCGAACTGCCTGCTCTCTGAATAGCCGAATGGCCATGAAATGTCACCGTACACTGAATTTTGTTGTCCGGTTACATTTTGGGGCCAGATCAGGTCTCTCTGAATAACCTCTTTAGTCAAAATAGCTGATTTGGAAAGTGAGATAAATGGGAGAATTTTTCTGGTTTTGCTATTTTGACCGAGAATTTTCACTTCTCCAAAGGTTCTCCAGAGTTTCACCTTTCTCTGAATAACCCTGTTAGTAATTTACATAATCTAAATTATATCTGGAGAGGAAATGAATAGTCCCTGAAACAGATTTTAAGCTGTAGATGGCCAAAAAGAAGTGACCTTTTTTGGATTTGTGAATTTTTATACAGGGAAATATGCTAAAGTTTGGACAGGTTCATTTTAATAGTTGTATTAGTTTTATACTGCATACTGCATACTTTTGGTGAGAAATATACCAATGTGCACAATGATAAAGGATTATAAATCAGTATTGGATATGTCAATAAGTAAGGGAAAAGAAAAATCTGGAATATTTTCTAGAAAATGCATATGAGAATGCCTGCAAGAATGTGTCATACATACTATTATTAATGGAATTAAATGAAAGGAAAGCAAAACATAAACAATTTAGGGTGGTATACAGTTATGATCAATTGAGCAATGCTAAATAAGAAAAATGCTAAATATCTATTGGAATGTACTTAGAGAAGATCCAGATTTGTAGCAATATATTCAAAGAACTGAAGGAATGGTCACTGAAGGCTTTGTATGAAAAGGAATAAAGTGCAATATGAGATACGGTGCAGATACAAAAATCTGCCTATGGGGTTTAGAACAGTCTCTTACATAACAATTTTTGATTCAGGAATTCAGTAGTTTTGATCTGGCCACATTCGGTATTCTCGGTTCCCGTGGAAGCAATAAAATTTCAACATAGTATATCACCCTTTTAAAAATTCCATACAAATTTAGGAAATTGAAGGGGTGGGAACCTGAGAAATCAGAAGGCAAACTCCCTTTCATTTAATCCTAGAGCAGAGACAGGCTCAAAAATCTGTGAGTGCAATCCTTTTTCCTAAATATCATATGAAATGTTTAAAAGGGAAATATACTATGGTAAAAATTTTCTTGTTTCCACTTGAACCGAAAATAACAAATGTGGCAAGATCAAGCCTACTGAATTCCTGAGTCAAAAATTGTTATGTAAGAGACTGTATCTGCGCTGCATCTCATATTGCACTTTATTTCTGTATTTTTGGTATTGGGGATACCTCCACAGGGATACATTGGCTTTGTGTGGAAATTAGAAACAGACAGGGTTATTCAGAGAAAGGTGAAAACCAGGAGATCTGACAGGAGAAGAGAACATATGATACCATAAAAACATCCTCAAGCGCAATTCTAATCTTTTGTTGTATATCTTTTTAAACATGTGTATTAATCCTTACATGTAAAAATACAACCATATAAATAGAAAAAAGGTACTTATGTTTTTTATGTTGATTGTCCCGTTCTGAGATGGTTTTCAGGCAATGGTTTTTTCTTTGTTTTCCCAGTTTGCGCCGTTAGAGGTTTCTGGTCAGCTTCCTTAGAATAGATGTTCTGCATACATCGGGTTATAAGCTCCTTATGCCAGAATTTCAAGGAAGGACTCAAAATCCGTAATATGTAGTTTTAAAACATCAGGTAAAAATTTATTAAATACGCGCAAATAAAATTAGTAACAGAAAATAAAATGGAATTCCTTATGTTATAAAGGGAAATCAGATATCTGGGATAGGGATGAGCCGAACACCCCCGTGTTCGGTTCGCATTCAACCTCGAACAATTTCAAAAATTTGAGTTCGAGTTCGAACTCGAACTGAACTCAATGCAAGTCAATGGGACTCAAAAGTTTGGTTTTTAGAGTGCCCTGCAAGAGGGCATATATGCAAGATATTTGCCATAAAAAGGTGTATGGGGGTCCGGGTAGTGCCCTGGGGGACAGGAAACAAGGACAAAAAGTAAAAAAAAAAAGTTTTTAGAGGGACAGTGAGTTTTCCATGAAAAAAGGGTTAAAAATAAAAATGAAAAATTCCTTCAAATATCGTGCCAAGGAGGTGCCCATAACCTGCCCGTGAAGTGGCGGATTTGTAGGATGTATAGAAACATTTAAAAACAAAAAAATTACATTTCAAATGACGGTAAATGGTTTTCCTTTAATCGATTCATAAACAACTGCTTGGGGCGGCAGTCTGTATTAAGAGGAGACATTTTAGGATACGCAGAACAAGTTTAGTGATTTTTTGGCTAAATTATGGTGAAACTTATGCAGGCTTTGGATGAAAGTAACAATAGGTGCTTTAAAATAGGGCCTTTAGTGTCGGCAACAGTGCCGTCACACCGTTACCCCTCTGGGGTATTGTGGAAGAGTGCAGGGTTGGACCCTGCATTCCAAAAAACTTAAATGATATAAAACTGGTACAGGCATAAGTGCAGCCAAATATTGTGCCTTTCATGGCAGCAAGTGCCTTCACACCATAACTCTTTTGTGGTACTGTGGAAGAGTGCAGGGTTGAACCCTGCGTTCCAAAAAAATAAAATGATATAAATCTGGTACAGGCATCAGTGCAGCAAAATATTGTGCCTTTCATGGCAGCAAGTGCCTTCACACCTTAACCCTTTTGTGGAAGAGTGCAGGGTTGGACCCTGCGTTCCAAAAAATTATGATATAAATCTGGTACAGGCGTCAGTGTAGCCAAATATTGTGCCTTTCATGGCAGCAAGTGCCTTCACACCGTAACCCTTTTGTGGTATTGTGGAAGAGTGCAGGGTTGGACCCTGCGGTTCAGAAAATTAAAATGATATAAATCTGGCACAGGTGCCAGTGCAGCCAAATATTGTGCCTTTCATGGCAGCAAGTGCCTTCACACCGTAACCCCTCTGTGGTATTGTGGAAGAGTGCAGGGTTGGATCCTGCGGTTCAAAAAATTAAAATGATATAAATCTGGCACAGGTGTCAGTGCAGCCAAATATTGTGCCTTTCATGGCAGCAAAAGTGCCTTCACACCGTAACCCTTTTGTGGCATTGTGGAAGAGTTCAGTGGTAGAGGTTTTGTGAATGCAGAAGACATCCCCGATCTATTCCGTTACGTCAGCATCAGGGGATTGATAGCTGCTGATCCAGGACTGATTCATTTTTATAAATGTCAGCCGGTCTACAGAGTCGGTGGACAGACGCACTTTTTTGTCTGTGACAAAACCTCCAGCAGCACTGAACGTCCTTTCAGAAAGCACGCTGGATGAAGGGAAACCTAGTAGCTGCAAAGCATATTGGCTAAGTTCTGGCCAGTGATCCAATCTCAACACCTAGTAAGCCAGTGGATCATCTGCTGGAAAGGTATCCAGGTCTGCCCTTGCCCCTAGGTAGTCCTGCACCATATGGTGAAGATGCTGGCAATGGGTTCCTACATTTGACGTCCCTGGGCATCGTGGACTAAAAATATTTAAAAAACATCTGTCAAGCGGCCCCGGCCTTCACCGCTATTCCTCTGATCATCTGCAGGCTTAGAAGCACGTGTGTCTTCACTTGGTAACCTACCAGTGCCTGGAAAGGTGTTACACAAGTGTCGCTTTAGAGCATCCTCAAGTTTTTTCATCCAGTGCTCCCTCTGTGTGGGCAGGATGAGCTCTGCAACTTTACCCTTGTATCGTGGATCAAGAAGGGTTGCCAACCAGTAATGATCCCTCTCTTTGATAGCACAAATCCTGGGGTCCTTTATCAGGCTTTGCAGGATAGGTTGGATAGGTAGGATAGGTTTGCAGCGTAGGTTGGAGGTGGCATTAGCTTCCGAGTCTTCCTGGTCAATGAGGAGGATGACCCCATCATGCACTTCCTCCTCCCAGCCACGTATTAGTCGTTGGGTTTCTGGGCACACAAAACCCTCCCTTGAGGAATCCCCACCTTCAATGCCCCCACTACTTAAATATTCCTCCTCATCCTCCTCATGTCGGATTTGAGGAGGACCCACTGGAATGCTGTCTGCGGAAAGACTGGGGCATTCAGAACTTGGAAGGCCTCCTCTTCCTCCCGCTGCTCTGCCTCTAGAGCCACATCTAGAATTCCCTGCAGAGTGTGCTCCAGCAGGAACACTAAAGGAATTGTGTCACTGATGCATGCACTGTCCCTGCTCAACATCCTCATTGCCTCCTCAAATGGTGACAGTATAGTGCATGCATCCTTGATCATCAGCCACTGCGGGGGGGAACCAAGTTGACCTGAACCTGTCCTTGTGCCATACTCACACAGGTACTCGTTGATGGCCCTCTGCTGCTTGTGCAGATGCTGCAGCATTGCTAATGTCGAGTTCCACCTGGTAGGCATGTCACAGACTGTTTGTGGGAAGGTGGAATTCTCTTTGAATTTCTGCCAGGCGAACACTTGCTGGGAATGACCATCTGAAGTGGCTGCAGACTTTTCTGGCCTTGCGGAGAAGCTCTGCCAGCCCTTGGTACCTAGGAAACGCTGTACCACCAGATTTAGGATGTGTGCTAGGCATGGTACATGCGTCAACTTACCCTTGCGTAGGGCGGAGAGAAGGATGCTGCCATTATCACAGATGACCATTCCCAGCTGAAGCTGGCATGGTGTTAGCCATCTCTGCACCTGCCCCTGCAGAGCTGACAGAATTTCTGGCCTGGTGTGGCTCCTGTCCCCTAAACAAACCAGCTCAAGCACAGTATGGCATCTTTTTGCTTGAGCCATTGCATAGCCCCTGCCGCTTAAACTCGGATTAACTGCCACTTCATCAGAGACACAGAAGGAGGAGGATGAGGAAGAAGGAGAGGTGGTGGTGGAGCAGACAGACCGCATACAAGCAGCTTTCTGGAGGTGTGGTGGATGAACAAGCTACAGCACAGAGCCCCGTCTTGGATCCCTCCCAGCTGCAATCAGAGTTACCCAGTGTGCCGTGAAGGAAATGTAATGGCCCTGTCCATGCTTGCTGGACCACGTGTCTAAAGTCACATGCAGCTTGCTGCTGACTGCTTTTCCCAATGACTCGATAACATTGTCTTCCACGTGCTGGTATAGTGCTGGAATGGCCTTGTGTGAAAAGTAATGGCGTTTTGGAACCTGCCACTGTGGTACAGCACATTCAGTAAATTCATGTAAGGGAGCAGAGTCCACCAGCTGGAAAGGCAGCAGCTGCACTGCGAGTAATTTTGCTAAGCTGGCATTTAGACGCTGTGCCTGGGGATGATTGGGACTATATTTTTTCTTATGCTGCAGCAGCTGGGGCAACGTGATCTGACTGCGTAAATCTTCAGCTGATGGGATGCTGTCACATTGTGAGGAAGGACCTGGTACATCCATTACTGTAGCATCATCCCTGTCAGAGGAGGTTGGAGTCAATGACATGGCAGGACATATAGTGGGGGTAGAGACAGGTGAGGATGACCTACGCAAAGTTATGCGCCAACGGGATGCGTGGCAGGTGGTCATATGTCGCCTCAAGCACGTGGTACCCAAGCGTCCGGTGTCTTTCCCACGCTTGAGCCTCATCTGACATAGATTACAAATAGCAATGGTGCGGTCTGCTGTACATTTCTTAAAGAACTCCCAGACAGCAGAGTTCCTGGATGTGTGCTTTGAGACAACAGCGCTCTGCACCTGAGCAGCTCTGACATCTGATGCCTTGGACTGTCTAGTGCTACGGTTGGTCATAGAGGATGTTGTGCCTCATGTTTGTTGTGCCTCCTCCTCACTTGACTCCTCTGTTCGATCAGGCACCCAGGGGGAGTCAGTGACCTCATCATCATTGTCATCACCCCCTATCTCCTCGTCACTGGAGCCAACTTGGCAGTATGCTGCAGCTGCTGGGGCAACATGAGTGTCAGTTATTTGTGTGTCACTGGCACCCCCTTTCTCTAGGTTCATTATACTCCCTTCCTCAACCTCAGAGATTGAATCAAAGCACTGTAGTTGCTGCGCATCCTCAAGCAGCATGTCACTGTCATTGTAGTCAAACAATTCAGCTGACTCCTCCGTGTGTTATAGTGAAGCTACGGCAGGAGTAGCTGTGGACATGGAGGCTGCATTAGATGCTTTGGCAGCTGAGGTGGACTGTAAACCACTACAAGCCTGGCTGGCAGAGGACACGGAGGATGAGGATGGCCTGGTTAGCCAATCCACCAAATCCTCTATATGTTGCTGCTCCTGCTTAAGAAGACAGCCAGCACCAGTTAGAAAGGACAAGTGTGCCCCTGCAGAGGATGCACCACGTCCACGATGACCAGAGGCACAGCCACCCGACACAGAGGCTGCTTGCCCTCTTATCTGTGTCTGGGAGCATCTGCCTGTCCTTTTTGGTCTTTCTGACATGGTGAGTGATATATAGATTAAATATATACAGAACTCTGATTCAACTCTGGTATAAAGATTAAAGATTTCCAGAACCCTGATAGCTGGCAGCCAGTGATAAGACACAGATTACAATTCCCAGAAACCTCCTATAAATCAGTGAGACCCCCTGATAGGACCCCCTGATAGCTGGCAACAGTGACAAGACACAGATAGAAATGTGCTAGAAGTATGTGGGACCCCCTGATAGCTGGCAGTGAGAAGACACAGAATACAATTCCCAGAAACCTCCTATAAATCAGTGAGACCCCATGATGGGTGGCAGTGAGAACACAAAGATTAGAACAATTCCCAGATATTTTGTAGAAATTACTGACCCCCAAAATAGTTGCTGGGAGTGAGAACACACAGATTACAACAATTCCCAGATATTTTGTAGAAATTACTGACCCCCAAAATAGTTGCTGGGAGTGGGAACACACAGATTACCACAATTCCCAGATATTTTGTAGAAATTACTGACCCCCAAAATAGTTGCTGGGAGTGAGAACACAGAGATTACAACAATTCCCAGATATTTTGTAGAAATTACTGACCCCCAAAATACTTGGCAGCAGTGGGAACACAAAGATTAGAACATTCCCAGATATTTTGTAGAAATTACTGACCCCCCAAAATACTTGGTAGCAGTGAGAACACAAAGATTAGAACAATTCCCAGATATTTTGTAGAAATGAGACCACCCCCAGTAGCTGGTGGCAGACTGGCAGTGAGAACACACACTCAGGAAAAGGGAAGTGCTCATGCTACTGTACAGGGCACTGGTGAGACCTCACTTGGAGTACTGTGTGCAGTACTGGAGACCGTATCTCCAGAAGGATATAGACATCTTAGAGAGCGTTCAGAGAAGGGCTACTAAAATTGTGTACGGCTTGAAGGAGAAAAGTTACCAGGAAAGGCTTAATGATCTTAACATGTATAGCTTGGAAAAAAGACGAGACAGAGGAGATATGATAGAAACATTTAAATACGTAAAGGGAATCCACAAGGTAGAGGAAGGGAGTATATTTAAAAGGAAACAAAGTAGCAAAGCAAGAGGACATAGTCTTAGATTAGAGGGCAAAGGTTTAAAAGTAACATCAGGAAGGATTATTTTACTGAGAGGGTGGTGGATACATGGAACAGCCTTCCAGTTGAAGTGGTAGAGGCCAAAACAGTAATTGAATTTAAGCAGGCATGGGATAAGCATAAGGCTATCCTAAACAAAAGATAAATCCAGGTAAAGTATCCATGTAATTGGGCAGACTAGATGGGCCGAAAGGTTCTTATCTGCCGATATTTTTCTATGTTTCTATGTTTCTAACACAACAACAATCTCCTCTCAAACACGTGCAGAAGCGCTGTGTGAAACCTTATATAGTGTGCTGCGAGACTTAGCTCTGTGAGCCCATGATTGGGCAAAATTTGCCCAATCAGGACTCTGAGCCGTGATTGGCATAGTCTTGAACCTGTCTTGCACCTGACCTGTGGTCAGGTGCAAGGGTGTAGCAAATTACAAGCTTCAGGCCAGTGGAAAAGTGCATTGTGGTCCATTGTGGTGCATTGTGGGCGAACATGCGGCGAACACGCGGAAATGTTTCTAGTTCGCGAACATGCGAACAGGCGATGTTCGAATCGAACTCCGAACCGAACAGCTCATCCCTAATCTGGGATATGCATTTCTCCAACCACCATGTCAGCTTCATCAGTCCCCAAGTTTGTATACATTCTGGCATAAGGATACACAATATATACGTATATACAGTACTGTGCAAAAGTTTTAAGCAGGTCTGAAAAAATGCTGTAAACAAAGAATGCTTTCAGAAATATAAATGATTGTTTATATTTGTCAATTTTCAAAATGCAAAGTGAGAGAACAAAAGAGAAATCTAAATCAAATCAATATTTGGTGTTACTACCTTTTGCCTTCAAACCAGCATCAATTCTCATAGGTACACTTGCACAAAGACAGGGATTTTGTAGGATTATAGTCAGGTGTATGATCAACCAATTATACCAAACAGGTGCTAATAATCATCAATGTCACACGTAGGTTGAAACCCAGTTAAAACTGGGTGAGGAACAGCCAAACTCTGCTACCAAGGTGAGGTTGTGAAAGATAGTTTCATGTCATGGCAAGATTGAACACAGCAACAAGACACAAGGTAGTTTATACTGCATCAACAAGGTCTCTCCCAAACAAAGATTTCAAAGCAGACTGGGGTTTCAAGATGTGCTGTTCAAGCTCTTTTGAAGAAGCACAAAGAAACGGGCAACATTGAGGATCATAGACGCAGTGGTCAGCCAAGGAAACTTAGTGCAGCAGATGAAAGACACATCAAGCTTATTGCCATTCAAAATCGGAAGATGTCCAGCAGTGCCATCAGCTCAGAACTGGCAGAAACAAGTGGGACCCAGGTACACCCATCTACTGTCTGGAGAAGTCTGGCCAGAAGTGGTCTTCATGGAAGAGTTGCAGCCAAAAAGCCATACCTCTGATGTGGGAACAAGGCCAAGCGACTAACGTATGCACGAAAACATAGGAACTGGGGTACAGAAAAATGGCAGCAGGCGCTCTGGACTGATGAGTCAAAATTTGAACTATTTGGCTGCAGCAGAAGGCAGTTTGTTCGTCGAAGGGCTGGAGAGCGGTACAATAATGAGTGTCTGCAGGCACCAGTGAAGCATGGTGGAGGTTCCTTGAACGTTTGGGGCTGCATTTCTGCAAATGGAGTTGGAGATTTGGTCAGGATTAATGGTGTGCTCAATGCTGAGAAATACAGGCAAATACTTATCCATCATGCAATACCATCAGGGAGGCATATGATTGGCCCCAAATTTATTCTGCAGCAGGACAACGACCCCAAACATACAGCCATTAAAAACTATCTTCAGCGTAAAGAAGAACAAGAACTACTGGAAGTGATGGCATGGCCACCACAGAGCCCTGATCTTCTCAACATCATCGAGTGTGTCTGGGATTAGTTGAAGAGACAGAAGGATGTGAGAAAGCCTACATCCACAGAAGATCTGTGGTTAGTTCTCCAAGATGTTTGGAACAACCTACCAGCCGAATTCCTTCAAAAACTGTGTGCAAGTGTACCTAGAAGAATTGCTGCTGTTTTGAAGGCAAAGGGTGGTCACACCAAATATTGATTTGATTTAGATTTCTCTTTTGTTCATTCACTGCATTTTGTTCATTTATGAACATAAATGTGTAACACTTCCATTTGTGAAAGCATTCTTTGTTTACAGCATTTTTTCCCACCTGCCTAAAACTTTTGCACAGTACTATATACTGTATATATATATATATATATATATTGAAGCACGTTTCGCTGGATAGCTTCCAGCTTCTTCAGTCAGCCTGCCTTGAGCACATATATTGGTAGCCAAATTCTTTTACGCTTGTCTCTACCCCAAGGAGTAACAACAATATATTAAACAAAAGTATAGAAGTCTTTAACGGTTGAGAATTAGTTGATTACATGTTTTGCATTTAAAATTCGAGCCAAAGACATTCAGCTAAGTTGTTTGCAAAGCATTAAAAGAGCAAAATATACCTCTCTATATTATTAATTCGACTGGTGTTTTATAGTATGGTGTATATGCTTTCCAATAAAAATTACATTAAAAAAAGAGCAAAATATGTTTGCAACCTATATAGATATTGGATTTCTTGAGAAACATAGTGCATATCATTTTCCTTCCTGTTCATATTCTTTCTAAAGTATCACTGCCTCTCTATGCAAATGATGCAAAGTATCCTGTATCAAGAGGAATGAGGAAACACCATAATTAATTATTTTGGGTGCACAGTAGTCATTATTACATGGATATATGAACTCTACCTACTTCTTGTCTTTCTCAAACTTTCATGCAACATTCATTCAAAACATTCTGCTTTTTATTTTCTATGAATAAACTAGAAACTTCTCATGGTAGAGATAATCCTAACAGAATTTAGCTACCAATATATGTGCTCAAGGCATTCAAAGACAGAACAGGCCTGTTTTAAGAATACTTCATTGCAAAAGAATAATAGAATGCACAAAATTATCATCCTCTACCACCTGTTCGGCAATATAAAATTTTTCCGAATTGTAAAGTGTTGGCATTATTTATTAAATAAAATAATACAAAGTGAACAAAATGAAACACCACAACATACAAAGTGATGTTTTTAAGAGGTTCGGGAAATTTTACCACTTTAGGAGGGTGATATAGAGAAATCCAAAATGACCCTAAATTATTACTTGTGTTTTCTGTCTGATGGTATTTTGGGAGCTCTATGACCGTATGTCGATAAAGAGTGTTGAGTGTTCATATTCTTTCTAAAGTATCACTGCCTCTCAATGATTTGTAGTGTGCGGTTTGACATGTGATTTGTTAATTTTTATTGAACCCATAATTGATGATGATTGAAATTTATTGATGTCTTAATCAGTTATACAATATATATCGTGTTGTTAGGTTTTTACACTTTAGAATTGAGAAAAGCCCGTGAGGGTCAAAAAACGTGATGGAATAAATCCACATGGATGCATTATTAATGGACTGTCAGAGTATTTGATTTTGGTTGGACACAAATGCAGTAACTGGCATGTCTACATGGGCATACACAGATTTATTAACTAATGTCTGAATTTGACACCAAATTGCACCGAACTGTGAATTTCACCATAGGTCCAATTTCGGGGCAATTTGCCTTTTTAGGACTCTGTCACTATGCAACATACAGGGAAATTTATAGTGAAATACAACGCATTTCGCCAAAATTTGGTACAATTTGGCAGCACCAAATTGTCCCATAGAGAACTAATGATTCCTCTTTCACAGAGCACTGAATTGACCAGTAATTGCTGCAAAATGAGCTGCTTTGATGATTTCAATTTAACAGGTTTTATCAGGCGACTCTAACAGGCTTTAATGTAATATCTTTTTTTAAAAAAAAATTAAAGAACCTTTTTTTATATTTTTAGCTTTTAAAATACTTGTTTTGTATTTTTTAAAGACATTTTTATTAAATTTATTTTTATAAAATATATTTTTTGTATTGGTTTAACCTATTAGGAGAATAGGAGACTTTTACATTTCGGTGGTATTTGCCCAAGACCAATTTGGTGCTTTTCAATGCTTATCTGTGTTTTTCACCAAGGTCTGATAACTGCTTTGGCAACTCCATTTTCAATGCAATACAGTGAACATTTGCAGGGTTAGTAGAAAAAAAGTGAAACTCTGGATAACTTTTGGAGAAGTTAAACTTCTAGGTCAAAATAGCCGATTTGGAAGGTGAGCTAAATGGGAGAATTTTTCTGGTTTGGCTATTTTGACCTAGAATTTTCACTTCTCCAAAAGTTTTCCAGAGTTTCACCTTTCTCTGAATAACCCTGTTAGTGAACAGTGATTGCACTGTATTGTTGTCGAAATGGTGTTGTCGAAGTAAGCTGAAATGCATCAAAATTAAATGCACCGAAATTCAACTCAGTTACAGTGCTTTGTGAATAACCCTCCCAGATATACACGTCACACACACATGCGCGCACACACCCACACACACACAAAGAAACACTCAGGCACAGATACAGACAGACACTCACAGTGCACTCTCCATTCTACTGCCTCCCAGCATCCAAATCAGATCACTTGCACCCCCAATACCAATTAGTAACTTTCCACCCATCCAAGATCTCTAAGCACAACACATGAACTACTGGGAAAGGGGAGTACAGTGGAGGCGCTAATGTTGGTGGATATGTTTATGTTGTGCAGCCGACAGGGATTAAAACACAAAACCTCAACAGAAATGTGCAAATGTACAGTAGGAAAAAGAGAGAGGATCCTAGTGGGGCAGTCTCTTTTGAGAGTGGTCTATATAAAATCTAGTACAAATAATAAATGGGTATGGTATTCCCACTATTCCAAACAGTGCACGGTCGAAAAGACCACTAAAGTGCTGCTATGAATAGAGCTAAGTGCAGTAGTTTTACTTTGCAAAAAAGGTGACAGTTGATGTCCTGATATATTCAAATCACATATAAAGTGCAAGGTGACAGTTGATGTCCTGATATATTCAAAAAAAATCGCATATAAAGTGCAAATGCAAGTAGAAAGTGCATATATAAGTGCATATAGTGCAATTGAAGGTCTTTCAAAAAGTTATCCTTATAGAGTCTTGTCTTCCAAATCACTTATGAAGGCAAAAAACCAGTCCAACCGACCATATATTCTGTATTGAAGACAAAGGTAGTCTGGTTGAGTCTCCACAGGAGAAACAAAACAAGGAACCGGAACGGTTGCTGTAAGTTCCGGTTCCTTGTTTTGTTTCTCCGTTGCTGCACGGCTGACCGCTCCATCCCCTTTGTCCTTTGGGTCCTGAGCCCTGTGAGGCCGCAGATCCTCCTGGTGAATCCAGAGAGGAGATCCAGCCTGAGGGTCCTGGGAGTGAGCGGCCTTCTTGTATCGGAGTCCACACGGGCATGTCAGAAGATTGATAACGTTGTGTTTGAAGCAGATTTAAAGAGACATTAATTTGGTCCTGTTGAAAGAAAAGTATTTTGTTCCAGTTGAAGTTATTATTGATAACCAAAAAAGAAGACCATCTGCAGATGAAAGAGGTGAAGGTACCCACCGAATAAGCAGTACCACACGCCTACAAGTTGAGCCTGGAACCTAAGGCTCTAACATCGGTGAGTTTGTTTTGACCTCTACTTACCTTATTTTAACCAATGGCTACAAATCGCGCTATGAAGATCTCTCTTTTTCTATATCTGAGACGATCGAGCAAACATTAAGGAAAGGCAGAGGCCACCCCAAGAAAACTCTAAAGAAGGGCAGAGGCTACCCTCAATTAGGCCCAAGGCGTTCCACACCAGAGCCGGTACATGAGGCTCTATAAAGTGTAAGTGTTCCCTTGTCTATGGGCACTTAACTCTGTATCGTCAATATTGCACTATTTTTTCTTTTTCTGTTTCCCTTCTACCCCTCTCCTCTTTTCCTCCCATTTTTTGGGAATTGGGAGTCTATATAGGACTTAGGTGAAGACAGTGCACCAGGACCTCACGTAAGCCTCTGGACTGCCCCTGTGGAGACTCAACCAGACTACCTTTGTCTTCAATACAGAATATATGGTCGGTTGGACTGTTTTTTGCCTTCACAAGCGATTTGGAAAACGAGACTCTAAGGATAACGTTTTGAAAGACCTTCAATTGCACTATATGCACTTATATATGCACTTTCTACTTGCATTTGCACTTTATATGCGATTTTTTTTGAATATATCAGGACATCAACTGTCACCTTGCACTTTATATGTGATTTGAATATATCAGGACATCAACTGTCACCTTTTTTGCACAGTAAAACTACTGCACTTAGCTCTATTCATAGCAGCACTTTAGTGGTCTTTTCGACCGTGCACTGTTTGGAATAGTGGGAATACAATACCCATTTATTATTTGTACTAGATTTTATATAGACCACTCTCAAAAGAGACTGCGCCACTAGGATCCGCTCTCTTTTTCCTACAACACATGAACTACCCTATTGCTGTCCTTTTCCACCATTTGTATGGCAGTCCCCTTTCGTTACTCAGTCCACACTGGTAGTCTATTTACACACCAAAACTCTTCTGCAAGCCCCTTCCTCCTCTCAGACATATATACCAGTATTCTCCTTTCTCTGGACCTCCGCATCAACCACAGTACCCTCATCATTCTCCATGTACCAACCAAAATAAAGAATCAACAAATCGATCAAAATTTGAATGAGTCAAAATTCAACCAAATTACAAAGCAAAAAACTGACACCTACTCAAAATTAACTAATAACAGATGCAGCAGTTTTGTTATTAGTTCATTCAAGTAGAGTGTGGCATTAAGTGGCCCCTGGCCAGCGCTTGCAGGCCTGACACCACTTTCAAACGTTAAAATGGTTAAAAAAATAAGTGATACCTCATAACACCTTATGCACCTGTTTGACATGAAAACATGTCATTTACTAACCTAGCACCTTTACATCTAAAAAAAAATCTAGTGACTGGGTAAAAGCTTGGGCTTAGTACGGTAATTAGAGAGAGAAGTGGAAACAGCTGGAAAGGAGACCTGGAAATCTATATATACATATACATTTAAGTTATAGTGGAAGGCAAAAAGTGAGAGTAAAAGTCTCCACATAGCAAATAATGATTAATTGTAGAAGACATTTACACATCCCAGCAATACAGAGAACTGCTTTACAGAGCTCATGTGCTACATTCCTCATCTGCAGCAAGGAACTCTGGGTAGGACATGCAAATGAAGTCCACAATTTCTCTCTTTTTTGCATTCTGGGGCTGTTTTAACACAGAACCCTCCTATATGTATATTTGCAACATTGCAATAATTAATTGGGGAGCCAAAAATCTTGGAGTTCACACAATTAGGGCCCTATCACCTGGTGTGAGCAAAAGCGCCATCACTAATGGAAAAATCTAGAGTGAGTCTCTAAAACGTAGCACCTGATGACACACCATCAGATCACCTTGTCCGCGGTAGTCCGTGTACAAGGTTGTTTAGCGCATGCTAGGGAAACGCTAAGACCCGGGCTGAGACCCAGCGCTAATGCTATTGTGTACAGGATAGAACTGTTTTTTTTCCAAAGCAAAGTGCCAGGCCGTACCAATCCTCTGCCTTCACAAGCTTGTATAAGTATGAACACATCAAGCGAAGAGCCCTCACACCCTGCATTATTAAAATCCTCCAAGGCGACCATATTATCCACGTTTATATGCAAACATATATTAATTAAGGCTGATGGGCATTGCATGATGTCACCCGACAGCATGTAGAATCATTACAATGCATTTAATAAATCCAAAAGGAAGGCCAGGTGAGTGACAATAATTTCCCTGCTGCAGCATATAAATAATACATGTTTCAGGGCAAGACTTATCCATGTGTCCCTTTAAACATGGCCCACACAGTCACCCCAATAATCAACCGCTTACATACTATGAATAGCCCCCAGCATAAAATGTTTAAAATTAGGCAATATATTAGAATTAGGATATATGTGGATAAATTATATATTTATAATGTACAGTTGCAAGTTTTTATAAAGCGCTAACAAGTTCTGTAGCGCTTTACAGGGGGAGGCAGAACAACAAATATACATACAGGTTCAACAAACAGTACAGTAGGCGAAAAGGACCCTGTTCAAGAGCTTACAATCTAAAAGGATATGGGTTACACAGTCACACTAGGTGAGGGTTAGTAGAGAATTTGAAGTAGCGGAGTGCATGTGGGCAATGTGTATTAAGATGCAGTCAGAAATGAACAGAGGGGGGATTAGGGAGTGAGATGATAGGCATCTCTAATGTAATGAGTTTTCAGAGACTTCTTGAAGGACTGGAGAGATGGGGAGAGTCTGATGTTGTGGGGGGTTCCACAGAAAGGGGGCAGCTCGGGAGAATTCTTGAAGGCAGGAGTTGGGGGTACGGGTACGTGAAGCTGATAGCATCAGATCATTGGCAGAGCAAAGTGGTCGGGATGGGATTTACCTGTTAATAAGGGAGGAGATGTAGGCAGTGGTGCAGTTATGGAGAGCATTGTAAGCGAGCACCAATGTTTTGAATTGGATTCTATATGAGACAGGAAGCCAGTGTAGAGATTGACAAAGGGGCGATGTGCGAGAGATGAGGTGGATGAGCCTGGCACATGCATTCATAACAGACTGTAGAGGGAGAATCTGGGATCTCTTAAGGCCAGAGAGAAGGAGGTTATAGTAGTCAAGGCAGGAGATAATAAGTGCTTGGATGAGCATTTTAGCAGAGTCCTGAGTAAGACAGGGGCAGATGCGTGCAATGTTTTTTAGGTGGAAGTACTAGGATTTGATTAGCAGTGTTAATTTTGACAGCAAATTGAATTTTAGTCTTAATTTTAGTCTTTTGACTAAAATACCACTTAATTTTGGTCGTATTTTAGTCGTCAGAATTATTATTAATTTTAGTCTAATTTTTGTCTACTAAATTTAGAGTAGATTTTAGTCGATTAAATCGAATGTGTTTAGCAGCGAATTGTGCCCCTCCTCCATACTTACAGATGGCCACCGCACTGCTGCAGCAGCCATCACCCACTCACTGCAGCTAAGTCTGCGCCACGGCACAAAGTCCCAGTGGAAAATGTGGGAAACTGCCGATCATTTTAAAAGATACTGTACAATCCTGACACACTGCACATTACAGAGCTCCACAGAAATAAAACTCAATGGAATGTGCAGTGTGTATGAGCGTATTACAGAGCTCCGCAGCAATAAAATCCACACTAATGTGCAGCTCAAACATGGATATGAATTGCCCACATTAGCTCAAACATGGATATTAATTGCCCCCATTAGCTCACACATGGATATGAATTGCCCCCATTAGCTCACACATAGATAAGAATTGCCCCCATTAGCTCACACATGGTTATGAATTGCCCCCATTAGCTCACACATGAATATGAATTGCCCCATTAGCTCACACATGGTTATGAATTGCCCCCATTAGCTCACACATAGATATGAATTGCCCCCATTAGCTGACACATGGTTATGGATTGCTCCCATTAGCTTACACATGGATATGAATTGCCCCCACAAGCTCACACAAGGATATGAATTGCCCCGTTAGCTCAAACATGGCTATGAATTGAGGCTGCCCCCCCATTGCTCACCGGGACGTGGGTCAATAGGGGCCCGGTTTGGGGCGCACAGTGAGCCCCCGCCGGTTTCCCTCTGCCTCTGATGATTGAAATTCACAGGCAGCCAGCGGCGCAGTCTGAAAAAACGCTGCGGTGGTGCCTGTAGCGTGCCTGCATCCATCCGATTGCACACTGGAGCAGGCACGTTGCACTGGTGACGCCCCTCAAGTGACACGTCATGTGAGGGGGCGGCGCAGGCACCACCACGACGTTTTCACAGTGCGCCGCTGGCTGCCTGTGAATTTCAATCAACAAAGGCAGAGGGGGAACCGGTGGAGGCCCCAAACCGGGCCCCTACTGACCCGCAGGGCACTCGGGCAGCGCCCGAGTGCCTTGATGGGTCTGTCCGACACTGCATTTTCGTCAAAATTGTTTCATTGACGAAAATGGCAGAGTATTTTCGCCATGATTTTCGTCAGGCACACATCATTTTCGTCTCGTTACAATTTCGTTTCTAGTAAGGAAAAAGTGTGCCTGACGAAAATTCTAACAAAAATATTTTGTCGACGAAATTAACACTGTTGGTTAGTGACTGAATGTGAGGAGTAAAGGAGAGATCAGTCTAGGAAGACACCGAGGCACTGGGCTTGAGAGGTCGAAGTAATAGTGGCTCCATTCACCTGAAGGGAAATGGGTGCGAGAATGTTAGTTTTGAGAGTGCGGGAAGACGTGAAGTTCAGTTTTAGAGGGTTAAGCTTTAGGAAGCGAAAAAGTCATCCAGTTGGAAACCGCTGACAGGCAGGCAGTAACAGAGTCTAGCACGGGAGGAGAGAGATCGGGAGCAGAAAGGTAGATTTGGGTGTCGTCGGCATAGAGATGATATTAGAAACATAGAAAATGTCAATAGAGAAGAACCTTTCGGCCCATCCAGTCTGCCCAATTACATGGATACTTTACCTGGATTTATCTTTTGTTTAAGATAGCCTTATGCCTAGCCCATGCCTGCTTAAATTCAATCACTGTTTTGGCCTCTACCACTTCAACTGGAAGGCTGTTCCATGTATCCACCACCCTCTCAGTAAAATAATGCTTCCTGATGTTACTTTTAAACATTTGCCCCTCTAATCTAAGACTATGTCCTCTAGCTTTGCTACTTTGTTTCCTTTTAAATATACTCCCTTCCTCTACCTTGTGGATTCCCTTTACGTATTTAAATGTTTCTATCATATCTCCTCTGTCTCGTCTTTTTTCCAAGCTGTACATGTTAAGATCATTAAGCCTTTCCTGGTAACTTTTCTCCTTCAAGCCGTACACCATTTTAGTAGCCCTTCTCTGAACTCTCTCTAAGATGTCGATATCCATCTGGAGATACGGTCTCCAGTACTGCACAGAGTACTCCAAGTGAGGTCTCACCAGTGCTCTGTACAGTGGCATTAGCACTTCCCTTTTCCTACTGCTAATACCTCTCCCTACACAACCAAGCATTCTGCTAGCATTTCCTGCTGCTCTATTACATTGACTGCTTACCCTTAGATCCTCTGCAATAATAACCCATAAATCTCTTTCCTCAGATGTTGAGGTTAGGACTGTATCAAATATTCTATATTCAGCCCTTGGGTTTTTACTCCCTAGGTGCATTTTCTTGCACATATTCAGATTAAAACTCGATTGCCACAGCTCCGACCATTTTTTTAGTTTACCTAAATCATTTGTCATTTGGCTGATCCCTCCAGGAACGTCAACTCTGTTGCAAATCAGCAAAAAGACATACTAAAGTGTCATCAGCAAAAAGACATACTTTACCATTAATACCTTCTGCAATATCTATATATATAAACGCGAAAGTCCTGACTGACTGACTCATCAACGCCCAGCTGAAACCGTTTAACCTAGGAACGTGAAATTTTGAAGGTGCACTGTTTTTATGATGTAGGCACCCACTAAGGAAGGATTTTTGTGAACTCCGCCCCTAAGGGGGTGAAAAAGGGGGTTGAATATTTTAAACAGGATACCTATAGCTTAAAAACAGAAGATGTTACAGATGTGAAAATCAGTATTTAGATTCGTCTTGAAAAATAAAAAAACACCTATTTTACTGTTTTTCAAAAATTCGACTTGGGGGGCAAAAAAAGGGGGTTAAATATTTTAAATATTTTAAACAAGATACCTATATCTTAAAAACAGAAGATGTTACAGACGTGAAAATCAGTATTTAGATTCTTCTCGAAAAATAAAAAAAACACGTATTTTACCGTTTTTTCAAAAATTCGACTGGGGGGGCCGAAAAAAGGGGGTTGAATATTTTAAATATTTTAAACAAGATACCTATAGCTCAAAAACAGAAGATGTTACAAACGTGAAAATCGGTATTTAGATTCTTCTTGAAAAATAAAAAAACATGTATTTTACCGTTTTTTTCAAAAATTCAACTGGGGCAAAAAAAGGGGGTTGAATATTTTAAATATTTTAAACAGGATACCTATTTCTTAAAAACAGAAGATGGTACAGACGTGAAAATCGGTATTTAGATTCATCTTGACAAATAAAAAAACACGTATTTTACCATTTTCTGGAAATTCCTTGGGGGGGCAAAAAGAGGGGTTTAATACTTTTATCATAAACGCGAAAGTCCTGACTGACCGAATGACTAATCAACGCCCAGCTGAAACCGTTTAACCTAGGAACGTGAAATTTTGAAGGTGCACTGTTTTTATGATGTAGGCACCCACTAAGGGAGGATTTTTGGAAACTCCGCCCCTAAGGGGGTGAAAAAGGGGGTTGAAAATTTTAAACAGGATACCTATAGCTCAAAAACAGAAGATGTTACAGATGTGAATATCGTTATTTAGATTCATCTTGAAAAATAAAAAAACACTTATTTTACCGTTTTTTCAAAAATTCAAATGGGGGGCAAAAAAAGGGGGTTGAATATCTTAAATATTTTAAACAAGATACCTATATCTTAAAAACAGAAGATGGTACATACGTGAAACTCGGTATTTAGATTCATCTTGACAAATAAAAAACACGTATGTTACCATTTTCTGAAAATTCCTTGGGGGGGAAAAGGGGGTTTAATACTTTTTTCATAAATGCAAAAGTCCTGAGTGACTGAATGACTAATCAATGCCCAGCTGAACCGTTTAACCTAGGAACATGAAATTATGAAGGTGCACTGTTTTTATGATGTGGGCACCCACTAAGGAAGGATTTTTGAAAACTCAGCCCCTAAGTGGGCGAAAAAGGGGGTTGAATATTTTAAACAGGATACCTATAGCTCAAAAACAGAAGATGTTACAGACGTGAAAATCGGTATTTAGATTTTTCTTGAAAAATAAAAAAAAAACGTATTTTACCGTTTTTTCAAAAATTCAACTGGGGGGCAAAAAAAGGGGGTTGAATATTTTAAATATTTTAAACAGGATACCTATATCTTAAAAACAGAAGATGGTACAGACGTGAAAATCGGTATTTAGATTCTTCTTGAAAAATAAAAAAACACTTATTTTACCGTTTTTTCAAAAATTCAACTGGGGCAAAAAAGGGGGGTTGAATATTTTAAACAGGATACCTATAACTTAAAAAACAGAAGATGTTACAGATGTGAAAATCGGTATTTAGATTCTTCTTGAAAAATAAAAAGACATGTATTTTACCATTTTCTGGAAATTCCTTGGGGGGCCAAAAAGAGGGGTTTAATACTTTGATCATAAACGCGAAAGTCCTGACTGACCGAATGACTAATCAACGCCCAGCTGAAACCGTTTAACCTAGAAACATGAAATTTTGAAGGTGCACTGTTTTTATGATGTGGGCACCCACTAAGTAAGGATTTTTGGAAACTCCACCCCTAAGGGGGTGAAAAAAGGGGTTGAATATTTTAAACAGGATACCTATATCTTAAAAACAGAAGATGTTACAGACGTTAAAATCGATATTTAGATTCATCTTGACAAATAAAAAACAGGTGTTTTACCATTTCCCAAAAATCCCAAGTGGGGGGTGAAAAAAAGGGGGGGCTAAATACTTTTAAACAGGATACCTACATCTCAAAAACAGAAGATATTACAGACTTGAAAATTGGTATTTAGATTTGTCTAGAGAAACAAAAGAACACCTATTTTGCCATTTTCCAAAAATCCAGTGGGAGGGGAAAAAAAGGGGAGTTGAATACTTTTATCAGTATACCCATATTTCAAACAACCAAAGATGTTACAGGTGTGAAATTTGGTATTTACAATCTTCGTGAAAAAAAATGTGTTTTGCCATTTCCACCAATCCAAATCAGGAGGGGGGGGGGTCGAGGGAAAGTGGTCTGAATACTTTTATCAGTATATCTATAGTTCAAAAACCAAGATGTTACAGATGTGAAGTTTGGTAATTACAATCTTTTGAAATTAAAGAAACACGTGTTTTACCATTTTCCAAAAATCCAAGTGGGGGGGGGCGTAACAAAAAGGGGGTGAATACTTTTAAACAGGATACCTACATCTCAAAAACAGAAGATGTTACAGACGTGAAAATTGGTATTTAGATTTGTCTAGAGAAACAAAAAAACACCTATTTCACCATTTTCCAAAAATCCAGTGGGAGGGGGAAAAAAGGGGGGTTGAATACTTTTGTCAGTATACCTTTATTTTCAAAACCAAAGATGTTACAGGTGTGAAATCTGGCACTTACAATCTTCTTGAAAAATAAAAAAACACCTGTTTTACCATTTTCCAAGAATCCAGTGGGGGGTGAAAAAAGGGGGGTGAATACTTTTCAACAGGATACCTATATCTGAAAAACAGAAGATGTTACACATGTGAAAATTGGTATTTAGATTCATCTTGAAAATAAAAAAACACGTATTTTACCATTTTCCAAAAATCCAGTGAGGGGGTGGGCAAAAAGGGGGATTAATACCTTTATCACTATACCTATATTTCAAAAACCAATGATGTTACAGGTGTGAAATTCTATATTTACAATCTTCATGCAAAAAAAAAAGCATGTTTTACCATTTTCCGAAAATCCAGTTAAGGGTGGTGGGGGAAAGGGATGTGAATACTTTTATCAGTATACCTATATTTCATAAACCAAAGATGTTACAGGTGTGAAATTTGGCACTTACATTCTTCTTGAAAAATAAAAAAAAACTGTTTTACAATTTGCCAAAAATCCCAAATGGGGGGGAAAGGGAGGGGGTTGTACCAAAAAAACCTCAAGTTTCTTTTAAGAAACAATTTTAACAAATCCTAAAATCCACGCGAGGGAAGCCGAGGGCAAAAGCTAGCCACTAATAAAAATATTAAGGAGAATGGGTCCAAGTACTGACCCCTGAGGTACCCCACTGGTAACAAGACCTTGCGCCGAATAAACTCCATTTACCACAACCCTCTGTTGCCTGTCACTCAGCCACTGCCTAATCCATTCAAAGATTGCAATTTATTGATAAGCCTTCTATGCGGAACAGTATCAAAAGCCTTACTGAAATCTAAATAAGCAATGTCTACTGCACCACCTTTGTCTATTATTTTTGTTACCCAATCAAAAAAATCAATAAGATTAGTTTGGCATGATCTCCCTAAGGTAAACCCATGTTGTTTCTGGTCCTGTAATCTATGTGTTTTTAGATGTTCAACAATCCTTTCCTTTAACATGATTTCCATTAATTTCCCCACTACTGCCGTAAGACTAACTGGCCTATATTTCCCTGATTCCTCCCTACTACCTTCTTTAAATGGGCACAACATTTGCTAATTTCCAGTCTTCTGGGATGACTCCAGTTAACAAGGATTGGTTAAATAAATCTGTTAACTTTTGCTATTACACCACTGAGCTCTTTTAATAACTTAGGGTATCCCATCAGCCCCATTGACTTATTTGTCTTTACTTTAGACAGCTGCTGTAGAACTCCTCCTCTGTAAACTCATATGTAAATGTCTCGTTAGTGTTTCCTCCTAACTGAGGTCCCTTTCCTTCCTTTTCTTCTGCAAAGACTGAACAAAAATATTCATTGAGGCAGTCAGCGAGACTTTTATCCTCTTCTACATACCTTCCTTCCTTTGTTTTTAATCTAACTAATCCTTGTTTTACTTTTCTTCTCCGTATCTAAAAAATGTTTTGTCCCCCTTTTTTACTGACTGAGCTATTTTCTCTTCTGCGTGTGCTTTGGAAGCTCTTATAAATTGCTTTGCCTCTTTCTGCCTAATCTTATAGGTTTGCCTATCTTCTTCACTCTGAGTTGTTTAATAATTATTGAATGCTGTCTTTTTGTTCTTCACTATTTTGGCCACTTCTGTAGCGTACCACAGTGGTTTCTTCCCTTTTTTGTTTTTGCTAACAAGCCGAATGCAATTGCCTGTGGCTTTCAATAATGCCTCCTTTAAATAATCCAATTTCTCCTGGACTCCCTTTAAACTCCTCCAGTCTGATAATGACTCATTCACACAAAATCTCATTTTAGAAAAATCTGTTTTTTTAAAGTCTAAAACTTTAGATTTTGTGTGGTGCGTCTCCATCCCTGTTCTTATATTAAACCACACTGACTGGTGATCACTAGATCCCAAATTTTCACCTACAAAAACGTCTGATACCATATTTGTGAGTATGGAATCCAATATGGCCTCTTTACTAGGGATGAGCCGAACACCCCCGAGTTCGGTTCGCATTCGAACACGAACTTTTCAAATGTTTGAATTCGAACTCGAACTCAATACATGTCAATGGGACTCAAAATTCGATTTTTAGTGCTCTCCAAGAGGGCATATATGCTAGACATGTGCACAGCACAAAATTTAGTTTTGAACTAATGGATTAGTCCTAAAATGCAATTTATTTAGTTGCTAAAGAAATTCGTTTTCAGTTCTTTAGTATGAAAACTAATTTCTTTCATCCGAAAACCAGTGGATACAATTACTATTGTAGTGGCGCCTATGGAGGTTTCCAGTTTACAACAGCTCTGGTTAAATTAGCACCAACATTGTAATACTGCCCCGTGTCAGGCAAAGCTGTTACAGTAACTGACTGCTGCTCATCACAGCGCTCAGAGTTTCAGTAAAACTAGTAAATAATATTTTTATATATAAGAGATTAGAAGAATATAATTTCCTTGTTTTACTGAAACTCTGAGCGCTGTTACAGTCAGTTACTGTAACAGCTGAGCCTGATACATTGTACTGAGAGATAATGTAACAAGCAGCTGATCTCAGTGCTCACAGCCACTGGATTTAAAGGGCTAAAAAAAAAAGGCTCCTCTCTGTATAATGTTTAGAACATCCTCCTGCATTAATTAATACCCCTCTCTGTATAATGTATACAACATCCACCTTGCATTAATTAATACCCCTCTCTGTATAATATATAGAACATCCTCCTGAATTAATTAATGTCCCTCTCTGTATAGAACATCCTCCTCAATTTATACCTTTCTCTGTATAATGTATAGAACATCCTCCTGCATTAATGCCCCTCTCTGTATAGAACTTCCTACTGCATTGGCATGTGGAGGGTGCAGAACTTCGAATGTTGCGATGTTGCGCTCTTCATTGCTGGTCTCCTTCACTCATCAATGTAATATCACAAAAAGGACTGAAACTAAAATGTAGTGCATTTTATTTTAGTTTCTTTCGTTTTTTGTACTGAGCAGTTTAGTTTCTCTTGAGTCATATGAACCCAGGACATACTTGAAAACGAGAGAAATCTCAATGTATCCTTCCTGGTAAAATCCTTTATAAATAAATAAATATGAAAACTAAATTATCCCAAAATTCGGACTAAATCGTTTTAGTACTAAAACGAATGCACATGTCTAATATATGCTAGATATTTGTCATAAAAGGTGTATGGGGGTCCGGGTAGTGCCCTGGGGGACAGGAAACAGGACAAAAAGTAAAAAAAAACCGTTTTTAATGGGACAGTGAGTTTTCCATGAAATAAGGGTTAAAAATAAAAACGAAAAATTCCTTCAAATATCGTGCCTAGGAGGTCCTCATAACCTGCCCGTGAAGTGGCGGATTTGTAGGATGTATAGAAACATTTAAAATAAAAAAAAAATCACATTTCAAATGACGGTAAATGCTTTTCCTTTAATCTATTCATAAACAACTGCTTGGGGCGGCAACCTGCATGAAGAGGCATTTTAGGACGCGCAGAACAAGTTTAGTGATTTTTTTGGCTAAATTATGGTGAAACTTATGCAGGTTTTGGATGAAAGTAACAATATGTGCTTTAAAATTGGGCGCTATTAGCGTCGGCAACAGTGCCGTCACACAGTAACCCCTCTGAGGATATGAATCTAAAGGCTATCCTAAACAAAAGATAAATCCAGGTAAAGTATCCATGTAATTGGGCAGACTAGATGGGCCGAAAGGTTCTTATCTGCCAACATTTTTCTATGTTTCTATGTTTCTAATCTGCCTGGTACAGGCTTCAGTGGCAGTGCACCCAGATATTGTGCCTTTGGTGCCAGGCCAGCAAGTGCCACCATACAGTAACCCCTCTGTGGTATTGTGGAAGAGTGCAGGGGTGGACCATGCGGTCCTATATTAAAAATATATGAATCTGGTAAAGGCGTCAGTGCACCCAGATATTCTGCTTTTGGTGCCAGACCAGCAAGTGCATTCATACAGTAACCCCTCTGTGTTATTGTGGAAGAGTGCAGGGGTGGACCATGCAGTCCTATATTAAAAAGATATGCATCTGGTAAAGGTGTCAGTGCACCCAGATATTGTGATTTTGGTGCCAGGCCAACAAGTGCATTCATACAGTAACCCCTCTGCTGTATTGTGGAAGAGTGCAGGGGTGGACCATGCGGTCCTATATTAAAAATATATGAATCTGGTAAAGGCGTCAGTGCACCCAGATATTGTGCTTTTGGTGCCAGGCCTGCAAGTGCCATCATACAGTAACCCCTCAGTGGTATTGTGGAAGAGTGCAGGGGTGGACCATGCGGTCCTATATTAAAAAGATATGAATCTGGTAAAGGCGTCAGTGCAGCCAAATATTGTGCCTTTCATGGCAGCAAGTGCCTTCACACCGTAACCCTTTTGTGGTATTGTGGAAGAGCGCAGGGTTGGACCCTGCGGTTCAAAAAATTAAAATGATATAAATGTGGCACAGGCGTCAGTGCAGCCAAATATTGTGCCTTTCATGGCAGCAAGTGCCTTCACACCGTAACCCTTTTGAGGTATTGTGGAAGAGTTCAGTGCTGGAGGTTTTGCGAATGCAGAAGACATCCCCGATCTATTCCATCAGGGGATTGATAGCTGCTGATCCAGGACTGATTCATTTTTATAAATGTCAGCCGGTCTACAGATGCACAGACGAGTCTGTGGACAGGCGCATTCTTTTGTCTGTGACAAAACCTCCAGCGGCACTGAATGTCCTTTCAGAAAGCACGCTAGATGAAGGGCAACCTAGTAGCTGCATAGCATATTGGCTAAGTTCTGGCCAGTGATCCAATCTCAACACCCAGTAAGCCAGTGGATCATCTGCTGGAAAGGTATCCAGGTCTGCCCTTGCCCCTAGGTAGTCCTGCACCATATGGTGAAGACGCTGGCAATGCGTGCCTACATTTGACATCCCTGGGCGTCGTGGACTAAAAAAATTTAAAAAGGTATCAGTCAAGCGGCCCCGGCCTTCACCATTATTCCTCTGATCATCCGCAGCCTCAGAAGCACCTGTGTCACGTGCCACGCCGCCGCCGGTGGAAGAAAGGCAGATCTGGTGCTGCACCATCCTGATTTCCCCAGGCAGCACCCTTCAAGCCCTGTCTTGCTGGAATTTGCTTTCAGAGACTTACACTTGCAGGATCAGCAGGTGCATCTAATGAGGACCTGCAGTGAGTATTTAGCAGAGGCACGCCTGTCCCAAAATGCTTCTGCATTTTGCTTGCAAAGTGCCAACACTTCCAGTCTGACTTCAAGCCTGCCCAGAAGCTCCATAGCTGATCTGATATCTGTGTACCCGACCCCTGGCTTTCCCCCTGGACTCTGCATTCTGGATCATCCCTACTGGTATTGTGCCTCGAGACCCCTTTATTACACCTTATGACGGAATGGGATGTTGTTCCGCCTGCGGGTGTGCTCTATCTGCGTGCCCCGGCGCTTACCGCTGGCCCGACTACCGAGTGGCACGGCACTCGGCGTCTCGTGCGGCCTGGCGTGACCCTGGGGAAGGGTTAGCGGGCGGTGGAGGGGACCCCTGCCTAGAACCAGCCCGACCACTGAGCCATACGGTACTCAGCGTCCCGAGCAGCTGGTGCACTGACCTTGTGGGTGGTGGGGTACGTCTGCGGGCGGCCGGCCGATTGCGGGGATCGGATCTCTTCCGGCAACTATTCGGTTCGGATTGCGGAGGACTTTCGGATCGGGGATGGATGTAGCTTCGGGACTTGCGGGATCGGCAGAGTATTCGGATCTTACCGCAGTCCCTCGCAATACCGAAGCGCGGTACACGGCTGCGCCCTTCGGATCGGATCTTGATCGCTAAAAGTCTGAGAACCGAACCCATACGCTGCGCCTCTGTCCTGATGCGAGATGCAGGCACAGAGCGCTCGGTTCGGGTCAGATCGTCTTGGACACCGTACCCTGAGACCGCGGGGGATGCTCAGATGATGAAGTACGGCGGAGAAATAAAGACATCAGACGAGGCTGGATGCACTGGTAAATCTGGTTTTTATTCACAGCTCAGGCATTTATCAACTTCACACAAATTACAATACAATGGGAATCCCTGCCCGCCCTCCCAGGACCCATTGGCCATTACCGTTCGGGGAGTCGCCGATTCGGACCGGATGGTCCGAATCGGCCATTTTACGATTCGAACCGGATGGTTCGAATCGGCCATTTTCCGATTCGAAGAATCTGATAACGGCCACGAGGCAATCGGAAAATGGCGGCGGGCAAGGCAGACAAAGGGAATACATTTCACAACACCAACGGGGACACTTTATTACACCACACATAACCACATCTAAATAAACGTACTTTAAAACTCCGTGCGTGCCACCGCACCTAATTGTCCATGGCCATTTACTGTCACTGCACCGCCCCTGGCTGAGGGTGCTGAGCCATTCCGTGACACTCCTCCCCCTCCCCAAGGTCCGACGCACTCGGTTGGACCCCAACGGGTCGTACCGAGGTAGTCGGGGCTCCCCAATCCCCTGGTTCCCGGGCCGACTGCCGCGATAACCCATCTGCGTTACCGTTTTGCGACCCGGGCCGATATTGGATTGTAAAATTGAAGGGTTGGAGAGCCAGGCTCCACCGCAACAGGCGGCCGTTCTCCCCCGCCACCCGGTTGAGCCATACCAGGGGTTATGGTCGGTCATCACGGTGAAAGACCGACCGTAGACATAGGTTGGAGCTTCCATAGGGCCCAGACCAAGGCCAGGCACTCCTTCTCCACCGCAGCATACCCCACCTCTCGTGGCAACAGCTTCCGGCTGATGAACGCCACCGGATGATCCCCCCCGTCGTCCCCCACTTGACTTAGGACAGCTCCCAGTCCGAACATGGACGCGTCTGTGTGAACAACAAAACGTTTGTTATAGTTGGGAGCTGCTAGCAGGGGAGCTTGGGTCAGGGCGGCCTTCAATTGCCGAAAGGCCTGTTCGCACTCCGGGGACCACAGGACTTGGCGGGGCAGGGATTTCTTTGTCAGATCAGTCAGGGGTTTGGCCAGGTCACTGTAATGGGGTACAAATTTTCTGTAGTACCCCGCGGTACCCAGGAAGGCGAGGACCTGGGTCTTGGTCACAGGGGTGGGCCAATCCAGGATAGCCTCTATCTTAGCGGCTCTGGCCGTTGTATCCCGCACCCCACCCGGTGGCCCAGATACTGCACTTCGGCCATCCCCACTTTGCATTTCTCCGGCTTCAGGGTCAGGTTGGCGTCCCTAATCCGGCCCAGGACAGTCCCTACATTTTCCAGATGTTCCTCCCAGGTCTGGCTATAGATGGCTATGTCATCCAGGTATGCGCAAGCGAATCCCTGGAGGCCATCGAGGAGGCGATCGATTAACCGCTGGAAGGTAGCAGGGGCGTTCTTCATCCCGAACGGCATGACTCGAAACTGGTACAAGCCGAACGGGGTGATGAAGGCCGACTTCGGGGTCGCCTCCTCGGCAAGGGGAATCTGCCAATACCCCTTGCACAGATCGACCGTGGTCAGAAAATGACCCCCGGAGATCTGGTCTAGCAACTCGTCGACTCGGGGCATCGGATAAGAGTCTGTAATGGTACAATCATTTATCCGCCGATAGTCGACGCAGAACCTGGTGGTACCGTCTTTCTTGGGCACCAGGACCACGGGCGACGCCCATGGACTGGCCGACGGTTCAATGACCCCCAGCTCCAGCATCTCCCGGATCTCGGCCCGCATGGACTCGCGGACCGCTTCCGGGAGCCGGTATGCAGGTTGCCGAAGGGGTCTCTGACCGGGCGTGTCCACCTGATGGATGGCCTGGTCCGTGTATCCCTGGAGAGCCGAGAAAACCCCCGGGTAGGCGAGAAGCAGCTGCCGCGCCTGCGCCTGTTTCTCGGGTCCTAACTCCTCCCCCAGCTGCACCTGATCCACCCCGGAAGGCTGCCTGGCTACCCCGGAAGTTCTTCCAACGGAAACGGTTCCGTCTCCTCGGCAGCCGGCGCGCATATGGCGTCCACCGTCTCCGGCCGCTCATGGAAGGCCTTCAGCATATTGACGTGGAACGTCCGCTGGATTCTGGTGTCTGCGCAGCTGACAACCACATAGGTGGTATCCCCCAGCTGGGTTACCACCTTGTAGGGACCTTGCCAGGCCGCCTGCAGCTTGTTCTGCCGCTGTGGTTTCAACACCAGAACCTTCTGCCCCACGCAGAACGAGCGACTGCACGCAGTGCGATCGTACCACGCCTTCTGCTGAGCCTGGGCCGTCTCCATGTTCTCCTGCACGAACCCCGCGAGTTCCGCCAAGCGCTCCCGGAGCTTCAAGACGTACTCCAACACAGGAACCCCATCTTCCTCCTGTTCCCCCTCCCACTGAGCCCTAACCAGATCCAGGGGTCCTCGCACCTGGCGCCCATACAGCAGCTCAAAGGGGGAGTAACCGGTGGATTCCTGAGGAACCTCCCGGTAGGCGAACAGCAGGTGGGGAAGATACTTCTCCCAATCCCTGCTCTCGTGCACAAAGGCCCGAATGAGCTGCTTCAGGGTCCCATTAAACCGCTCGCACAGCCCATTGGTCTGAGGGTGATACGGGGCGCTGTGCAGCGCCCTCACGCCACAGAGACGCCAGAGCTGTTGGGTGAGCTCAGCGGTGAACTGGGTACCCTGATCGGATAGGATTTCTCGGGGAAACCCCACCCTCGTGAACACGGAGGAGCGCGTCCGCTACGGTGTCCGCCTGGATGTTGGCCAGGCCACAGCCTCGGGTACCGGGTGGCATAATCCACTACGGTAAGGATGTACCTTTTACCGGTGGCACTGGGCCGCGGCAACGGCCCAATGATGTCAACCGCCACCCGGCTAAAGGGCTCCTGAATGATGGGCATGGGCCGCAAGGGTGCTTTCGGTGATCCCCGGCCTTCCCAGTTTTTTGGCAACTGGGCAGGTGCGGCAATAGTCGCGGGTGTCTTCGCTAAGGCGGGGCCAGAAAAACGCGCGCGCCAACCTGTGCCGGTTTTCGTCTGGCCTAAGTGACCTGCAAGGGGATGTCATGGGCCAAGCGCAGAAGCTCCTGCCTAGGGCCCTGAGGCACCACCAACTGCTTCTGCGGGACCTGCTTCTTCTTGGCCCCCTCCCTCACGGTGTAACGGTAAAGCAGCCCATCCTCCCACTCTACCTTGTCCTTTCTCTGGTCGTCCAGGCCCTGACCGGCTCGGTCCCGGTAGCCCTGTAGTGTGGGGTCGGTCTGGGTCTGGTGGCGGAGCGTCTCCGGGGTACTCCACGGGGAAGGGAGGTCAGGTGGGAAGAGAAGGGTCGGGTCCCGTCGGGATATGGGAGGTGATGGCGGTCTGGAAGGTCCGGGCGGTCGGGGCGGTTTAGGAGGTCGGGGAGGTTTGGGAGGTCGGGGAGGTTTGGGAGGTCGGGATGGTTTTGGTCGAGATCTCACCTGGGTCCCGTTCGGAGTGCCCCTGTCGTGGCGCTGGCTCTGTTGCCTAGTGGTTACCGGGGTAGCTGCATCTGTGGAGTAAGCGGAAACGAGCCGCCCCAGGTTGTTACCCAGGAGCACCTCGGCCGGCAGTTGCCTCAACAACCCCACCCTCACCTCCCTCTCCCCGTTCCCCCAGTCCAGGTGAACCCGGGCCGTCTCGAGCCGGAGCACCTTTCCCCCCGCCACCCGTACTGCAACAGTGCTTCGCAGACGGTCGCTCGGCGGAATCAAGTGAGGCCGGACCAGGGTGATGGTAGCCCTGGAGTCCCGCAGCCCCTCAGCGGGTCGCCCGTTTATCCACACCGCCTGGCGGTGATGACGACGGTTGTCGTCCGCGGCGGCTTGCACGGGGTCGGCCTCATGTAGCTGCTCCCATTCCTCCGGGGCCTCGGCCACGGAGCTTCGGCGTCGCAGCAATGGACCGTCGGCGATGGCCTGGCGGCCGGCCGGGTCAACTCCGGTCGGTTGGGGCAATACTGCTTGTAGTGCCCCTCCTGGTTGCACCCGTAGCACCGGACATTAGCCATGTTGGTGGGCCGGCTGGCGGGCCGTGCTACCGGCGTCCGGACCGCCGGTGGTGGGGGTGGTGGAGGTGGTGGAGCGGGTAGAGCTGGGCGGACGGGCAGGGACCGCTCCCCCCGACATCTTCCGAGTGTCCGTGTACTCGTCGGCCCAGGTGGCCGCTTGTTGCACTGTCTGGGGCTTCTTGTCGCGCACCCACTCCCGGATAGCGGAGGGTGTGTGCTCGAAAAACTGCTCGAGCAGCAGCAGTTGGGTAATCTCCGTTACCGTCTCCGCTTGGCTTCCCGAGAGCCAGGTGCGCAAGTCCCGCTGCAACCGATGGGCCCACTCCACGTGAGTGGCGCCATTGGGCCGGCGGGAATTCCGGAACTTCACCCGGCTGGCTTCAGGGGTCACAGCGAATCTGCTCAGGAGCGCCTGCTTGACGTGCGAGTAGCTGGTGGCCTCTTCGTCCGGCACCGTGCGATAAGCCTCGGCGGCCCGACCGGTCAGCTTACACGCCAAGATCCTTACCCAGTCGGCACGGTGCACTTCATGCACTCGGCACAGGCGCTCGAAGTCCTGGAGGTAACTCTCTATCTCCTCCTCTGCTTCTCGGAACTCCTTGAATGCCTGGAACGGCACTTTGCGCCCGGTGTAACGGTCCGAAGGGGAACGGCTACTCCGTCGGCTTCGCACTTCAGCCAGCCGTAGCTCGTGCGCTCGCTCCCTCTCACGCTCCTCTTCCTGGCCGAGTTCTCGGACCAGACTCCTCATCTCAGGCTCCGATGGGGCCGGACCCATCATGGAGATCCGCTCTCGCATCTTCCGGCAAAAGTCGCTGTCTTCGGGCTCGGCGGGTATGGTTGCCGGCGCTATATCCGCAGGCAACGCTGCGAACGCCGCCTCTTGGTCCATCCTCCTCAACTCCTCCATCATGGTCTCCCGGCTCTTGGAGCCCGGGGCGCCTCCCCGGTTCTCCAGCATGCCACGCAGGACGTCCCGTTTGTAGGCACTGTACCCGGTCATGATGAGGGTCCCCCTAGGGCCTGCAGAGAGCTTATCACCGCTGCCACCAGTATGACGGAATGGGATGTTGTTCCGCCTGCGGGTGTGCTCTATCTGCGTGCCCCGGCGCTTACCGCTGGCCCGACTACCGAGTGGCACGGCACTCGGCGTCTCGTGCGGCCTGGCGTGACCCTGGGGAAGGGTTAGCGGGCGGTGGAGGGACCCCTGCCTAGAACCAGCCCGACCACTGAGCCATACGGTACTCAGCGTCCCGAGCAGCTGGTGCACTGACCTTGTGGGTGGTGGGGTACGTCTGCGGGCGGCCGGCCGATTGCGGGGATCGGATCTCTTCCGGCAACTATTCGGTTCGGATTGCGGAGGACTTTAAGATCGGGGATGGATGTAGCTTCGGGACTTGCGGGATCGGCAGAGTATTCGGATCTTACCACAGTCCCTCGCAATACCGAAGCGCGGTACACGGCCGCGCCCTTCGGATCGGATCTTGATCGCTAAAAGTCTGAGAACCGAACCCATACGCTGCGCCTCTGTCCTGATGCGAGATGCAGGCACAGAGCGCTCGGTTCGGTTCGGATCGACTTGGACACCGTACCCTGAGACCGCGGGGGATGCTCAGATGATGAAGTACGGCGGAGAAATAAAGACATCAGACGAGGCTGGATGCACTGGTAAATCTGGGTTTTTTATTCACAGCTCAGGCATTTATCAACTTCACACAAATTACAATACAATGGGAATCCCTGCCCGCCCTCCCAGGACCCATTGGCCATTACCGTTCGGGGAGTCGCCGATTCGGACCGGATGGTCCGAATCGGCCATTTTACGATTCGAACCGGATGGTTCGAATCGGCCATTTTCTGATTCGAAGAATCTGATAACGGCCACGAGGCAATCGGAAAATGGCGGCGGGCAAGGCAGACAAAGGGAATACATTTCACAACACCAACGGGGACACTTTATTACACCACACATAACCACATCTAAATAAACGTACTTTAAAACTCCGTGCGTGCCACCACACCTAATTGTCCATGGCCATTTACTGTCACTGCACCGCCCCTGGCTGAGGGTGCTGAGCCATTCCGTGACACACCTGTTCCAAGACTTCCCTTCTGCACTCTCAACCAGAGACTTTCCAGCATTTCTCCTCCATGTTTATTGTTTTCCTTTAATAAATCCCCATTTGATTTTCAACATATCAAGTGTTTCCTGTGTATCACTTGCATCCTGGGCTTGCAACCTCGACCCTGTGGCATTACACGTGACAACCTGTGTCATCACTTGGTAACCTACCAGTGCCTGGAAAGGTGTTACACAAGTGTCGCTTTAGAGCGTCCAAGTTTTTTCATCCTGTGCTCCCTCTGTGCGGGCAGGATGAGCTCTGCAACTTTACCCTTGTATCGTGGGTCAAGAAGGGTTGCCAACCAGTAATGATCCCTCTCCTTGATAGCACAAATCCTGGGGTCCTTTAGCAGGCTTTGCATAATAAGGGAGCCCATGCAGCATAGGTTGGAGGTGCCATTAGCTTCCGAGTCTTCCTGGTCAATGAGGATGACCGTATCGTGCACTTCCTGCTCCCAGCCACGTACTAGTCCTTGTGTTTCTGGGCACACAAAACCCTCCCTTGAGGAATCCCCACCTTCAATGCCCCCACTACTTAAATATTCCTCCTCCTCCTGTCTGATCTGAGCAGGACCCGCTGGAATGCTGTCTGCGGAAAGACTGGAGCCTTCAGAGCTAGGGAAGGCCTCCTCTTCCTCCCGCTGCTCTGCCTCTAGAGCCACATCTATAATTCCCCGCAGAGTTTGCTCCAGCAGGAACACTAAAGGAATTGTGTCACTGATGCATGCACTGTCCCTGCTCACAATCCTCGTTGCCTCCTCAAATGGTGACAGTACAGTGCATGCATCCTTGATCATCAGCCACTGCGGGGGGGGAACCAAGTTGACCTGAACCTGTCCTTGTGCCATACTCACACAGGTACTCATTGATGGCCCTCTGCTGCTTGTGCAGACGCTGCAGCATTGCTAATGTCGAGTTCCACCTGGTGGGCATGTCACAGATCAGACGGTTTGTGGGAAGATGGAATTCTCTTTGAATTTCTGCTAGGCGAACGCTTGCTGGGAATGACCATCTGAAGTGGCTGCAGACTTTTCTGGCCTGTCTGAGAAGCTCTGCCAGCCCTGGGTACTTGGTTAGGAAACGCTGTACCACTAGATTTAGGACGTGTGCTAGGCATGGTACATGCGTCAATTTACCCTTGCGTAGGGCGGAGAGAAGGTTGCTGCCATTATCACCGACGACCATTCCCAGCTGAAGCTGGCGTGGTGTTAAACATCTCTGCACCTGCCCCTGCAGAGCTGACAGAATTTCTGGCCCGGTATGGCTCCTGTCCCATAAACAAACCAGCACAAGCACATGGCATCTTTTTGCTTGAGCCATTGCGTAGCCCATGCCACTTAAACTAGGTTTAATTGCCACTTCGCCAGAGACCGAGAAGGAGGAGGAGGAAGAGGGAGAGGTGGTGGTGGAGCAGACAGACCTCATACAAGCAGCTTTCTGGAGGCATGGTGGATGAACAAGCTACAGCACAGAGCCCCGTCTTGGATCCCTCCCAGCTGCAATCAGAGTTACCCAGTGTTCCATGAAGGAAATGTAACGACCCTGTCCATGCTTGCTGGACCACGTGTCTAAAGTCACATGCACCTTGTTGCTGACTGCCTTTCCCAATGACTCGATAACATTGTCTTCCACGTGCTGGTATAGTGCTGGAATGGCCTTCCGTGAAAGGTAATGGCATTTTGGAACATGCTACTGTGGTACAGCACATTCAGCAAATTGACGGAAGGAAGCAGAGTCCACCAGCTGGAAAGGCAGCAGCTGCAATGCGAGTAATTTTGCTAAGCTGGCATTTAGACGCTGTGCTTGGGGATGGTTGGGACTATATTTTTTCTTATGCTGCAGCAGCTGGGGCAACGTAATCTGACTGCATAAATCTTCAGCTGGGATGCTGTCACATTGTGAAGAAGGAGCTGGTACATCCATTACTGTAGCATCATCCCTGTCAGTGGAGGTTGTAGTCAATGACATGGTAGGACATACAGGGGGGTAGAGACAGATGAGGAGGAGGAGGACCTACGCAAAGTTTTGCGCCAACGGGATGTGTGGCAGGTGGTCATATGTCGCCTCAAGCATGTGGTACACAAGCATCCGGTGTCTTTCCCACGCTTGAGCCTCATCTGACATAGATTACAAATAGCAATAGTGGGGTCTGCTGCACATTTCTTAAAGAACTCTGTGATGGGGTGTATATAAGGTTCCCTGAGGAAAGGGTTAACTTGACAGGATTGATCAGCCCAGCAACACACACAATGGCTTGATGTTGTGATTGCTGGGGCTTTAAAAGAGACACGCCTATACAGGCACAGGAAGTTCATTTTTGGTGGATCTCCCCTCAGACAGACACAGCTCCTAAAGGCCTGTGATTTGAGGACACAATCTTTTGTTTTGTTACATTGATTGCTGGATAGAAGAGAAAGGTTTTTTCTTCTTTGTTTATTTGGTTGAACCAAGCAGCTGTGCCTGTAGAACCTGTGCTACAAGGAATAAAGATTGCTTGATGAAACACTTTCCCTGCTGTGGTGTTCACGTGACCAGGTCCACTCCATTACAAACTCTCAGACAGCAGAGTTCCTGGATGTGTGCTTTGAGACAATAGCGCTCTGCACCTGAGCAGCTCTGACATCTGATGCCTTGGACTGGCTAGTGCTACGGTTGGTCATAGAGGATGTTGTGCCTCGTGTTTGTTGTGCCTCTTCCTCCTCCTCACTTGACTCCTCTGCTCGATCAGGCACCCAGGTGGAGTCAGTGACCTCATCATCATTGTCATCATCACTAGGGTTGAGCTGTTCGGTTCGATCAGTTCGGAGTTCGATTCGAACTTTGGTCGTTCTAAAGTTCGCGAACTTCGAACTTTTTGGGTGTGTTCGGTTCGAGTTCGCAAAAAAAAAGAAATTTTGAAAAAGCATAAAAAATGCTTAAATACTAAAAAATCTAGAAATAAAGAGACTCTTTACTGCAGAATATTATAAGCAGCGGTTTATTAGATATTGAATTAAAAACTAATGTGTACGTGCAAAGATTCTTACTTCTAAATGACCTGTGTTTCTCAAACGGTAAACACCAGGTGTTTTTTGTCTGGTGTAACGAATTTGATACATTGTATGTAGAATGAAGGTGTGTGGTGTCTGCTTCTGTTCTGAGTGAGAAGTGTTAATTTCCCTCCTAAAACTGCTTCTAATATGCTGCATTTAACTGCTGTGTGAAAAAAAAATTCCTCATTGCCCGCTTTTAACATCTAAAGCAATGTTATTTTTCACCTCGGGATTAAACATTCACAGGGTTATTCAGAGAGCGGTGAAAAGCAGGAGAATAACTGGAGAAGTGAAAATTCTAGGTCAAAATAGCCAAACCAGAAAAATTCTCCCATTTATCTCACTTTCCAAATCAGCTATTTTGACCTAGAATTTTCAATTCTCCAGTCATTCTCCTGCTTTTCACCGCTCTCTGAATAACCCTGACAGGGTTATTCAGAGAAAGGTGAAACTCAGGAGTATGACTGGAGAAGAAAAAAAAAATTCTAGGTCAAAATAGCCAAACCAGAAAAATTCTCCCATTTATCTCACTTTCCAAATCAGCTATTTTGACCTGGAATTTTCAATTCTCCAGTCATTCTCCTGCTTTTCACCGCTCTCTGAATAACCCTAACAGGGTTATTCAGAGAGAGGTGAAGCTCTGATAGTTATAGAACACAATCGGCCACAATACTCAGCCACTAATTGGGTTAGTCGAGACTCATGGGAAATGTAGTTCAAAAACAACTGGATGGCCAAAGTTGCTGCACCTCTGAATTCTAAACATACAGGGTTATCCAAAGAGATCCGAATGGCTGGAGAAAGTTAACCGAACGCTTAAAATCAGCGTTCGGTTACCTTTCCTGGCCATTCGGCTATCCAGAGAGCAGGCAATTCAGCAAATCCTGGCGAATTGCCTGCACATACGGTGCCTGTTCGAGGGCAGTGAAATCCCTTATAGAAAAGCAATGCTTCAGCTATTCAGAGAACAAAAACCAGCAGTGAAAGGTTCCCGAAATGCCCTGCTGTTCGGTGGTTTAATTCGGCAAGTTTATTCAGGCGAATCCCGTAGGCTTCAATGTTAAAAATATTCCTGTTTTAATTCAATATCTAATAAATCGTTCATTATAAGATTCTGCAGTAAAAAGTCTCTTTATTTATAGATTTTTTTTAGGATATTTTAAGCATTTTCCTTGTTTTTGTTTTTTTTACTTATTTTTTCTGTAACAGCCCTTTTTATTATCATTCCCTGGACCTCATATGTAAATTTCAGACATTTTCGCTTAGTAGTTTCTTTGCAAACAGCGTTTCACTTTTCAAACATTCAAGCAAACGGTTTTGCTAATTTATTCACTCCATTCGTCTGCGGTGTCGGCTTTTTCAGGCAGCTTCGCTGCGTGTGATCGTCTCCTGCTCGGCTTTTTCCGGTGGGTTAATCTAGATGTTTTTGCGGGTTTTCGGCGTGCATTCGCCGGGTTTTCGGCGTGCATTCGCCGGGTTTTGCGGTTAGTTTTCGGCGGGTTTGCGGTGACCTTTCCCTGCAATTCGGGGACCCTGTGGTCCTTGCCGAATACACCGCAGGGTCGCCGAACTGGGATTCGTCAAAACAAACCGAATTGAAGACAACGAAAAGTCACCGAACGTGCGGTGACTTTTCAATTCTCTTTGAATTACCCTGATTGTAATGATATATTTAGGCTGAATGTGTGAGAGTGTGTGCGTGCAGGGCCGGTGCAAGCTTTTTTGCCTAGTCAGGCGAAGGTCTGTTTTGGTGCCCCCCCCCCCCCGTCATGTCAAGCCAATCAGGATAGAGATGCATAATAATCTCTATCGTGAGTGTTCGGTGTCGTCACGCAGAGATTAAAGGATGCTTAAAGTTGGTCTTGCAAGGACAACCTTTAGCAGTGTTGTGAGTCACTGATTGGGGGGACAGCCACCAGTGCTGTCTTTATGGACTTATATAAACACTGTCTTTCTTCTGGAAAGGCAGTAGTTACATTTGTCAGACTGTAGGAACAACATATTTGGGTATATATTTGCGGCCCCCAGCTCATGTATGGGTATATATTTGTGGCCCCCAGCTGCTCATATGGGTATATTTGCGGCCCCCAGCTCATGTATGGGTATATATTTGCGGCCCCCAGCTGCTCATATGGGTATATTTGCGGCCCTGCTCATGTATGGGTATATATTTGCGGCCCCCAGCTCATGTATGGGTATATTTGCGGCCCCCAGCTGCTCATATGGGTATTATTTATGGTATAAATTTTCCCCCAGCGAGTCTCTTACCTCTCTGCTCAGCTGACTGTGTCTGATTGACTGTGACAGTGTGCACAGCACTGCTCACTGCTGCCTGCTGACTTCTGCTGCCTCACCTTGGCACTGCAGGCCCCCCGTCGCCCGCTGGCGTTCTAGTTCTACTCAGTCCACACTCTCAGGCAGTCAGGGAGGGAGTGAGACGAGAGACCAGACCACCAGGGACAATCAGGGACCAGACCAGGTAGTAGGTTTTTTAGTAGCAACAATTTTTTAGGCTTAGCTTAAGCTAGGCACCGCCACCGTCGCTCTCTGCGTCCCCCTCGTGTGACACGTGACGTCACGTCTCGAGGCGACTGGTGCGAGCTGGCGCTGGCGAGGCATGTGATGCACACGTGCACACGCACCTTTCCCGCTCGCCTGTGATTGGATTCGGGAAGCAAGGCCAGGCAGGGAACCACGTGGTGCTTGTTGTCCCCTCCCTCTCATTGCCCCCTTCCAATCCCAGGCAGGGGCGGATCCAGAGACTAGTCTCGGGAGGGGCACTTACAGAAAATAAGGTGTTTTAGCAGAGAGCCCGACTCACGAGAATTTACAGAGGGCCCGGCTCACAGGAGCTTACAATCTAGAGGAGCAGAGGGCCCGGCTCACAGGAGCTTACAATCTAGAGGAGCAGAGGGCACCCAGGAGCTTACAATCTAGAGGAGCAGAGGACACCCAGGAGCTTACAATCTAGAGGAGCAGAGGGCACCCCGGATTTTACAATCTAGAGGAGCAGAGGGCACCCCGGATTTTACAATCTAGAGGAGCAGAGAGCCCCCAGCTCACACATGAATTTGCCCCCAGCTCAAGGATTTGCCCAGCTCATGGATTTGCCCCCAGCTCAAGGATTTGCCCAGCTCATGGATTTGCCCCCAGGTCATGGATTTGCCCAGCTCATGGATTTGCCCCCAGGTCATGGATTTGCCCAGCACATGGATTTGCCCCCAGCTCATGGATTTGCCCCCAGGTCATGGATTTGCCCCCAGGTCATGGATTTGCCCAGCACATGGATTTGCCCAGCTCATGGATTTGCCCCCAGGTCATGGATTTGCCCAGCTCATGGATTTGCCCACAGGTCATGGATTTGCCCCAGGTCATGGATTTGCCCAGCACATGGATTTGCCCAGCTCATGGATTTGCCCCCAGGTCATGGATTTGCCCAGCTCATGGATTTGCCCAGCTCATGTATTTGCCCCCAGGTCATGGATTTGCCCAGCACATGGATTTGCCCAGCTCATGGATTTGCCCCCAGGTCATGGATTTGCCCAGCACATGGATTTGTCCCCAGCTCATGGATTTGCCCCAGGTCATGGATTTGCCCAGCTCATGGATTTGCCCCCAGGTCATGGATTTGCCCAGCTCATGGATTTGCCCCCAGGTCATGGATTTGCCCAGCTCATGGATTTGCCCCCAGGTCATGGATTTGCCCCCAGGTCATGGATTTGCCCAGCTCATGTATTTGCCCAGCTCATGTATTTGCCCCCAGCTCATGGATTTGCCCCCAGGTCATGGATTTGCCCCCAGGTCATGGATTTGCCCAGCACATGGATTTGCCCAGCTCATGGATTTGCCCCCAGGTCATGGATTTGCCCAGCTCATGGATTTGCCCCCAGGTCATGGATTTGCCCCCAGGTCATGGATTTGCCCAGCACATGGATTTGCCCAGCTCATGGATTTGCCCCCAGGTCATGGATTTGCCCAGCTCATGGATTTGCCCAGCTCATGTATTTGCCCCCAGGTCATGGATTTGCCCAGCACATGGATTTGCCCAGCTCATGGATTTGCCCCCAGGTCATGGATTTGCCCAGCACATGGATTTGCCCCCAGCTCATGGATTTGCCCCCAGGTCATGGATTTGCCCAGCTCATGGATTTGCCCCCAGGTCATGGATTTGCCCAGCTCATGGATTTGCCCCCAGGTCATGGATTTGCCCCCGGTCATGGATTTGCCCAGCTCATGTATTTGCCCAGCTCATGTATTTGCCCCCAGCTCATGGATTTGCCCCAGGTCATGGATTTGCCCCAGGTCATGGATTTGCCCCCAGCTCTCACCTGGATTGTTGCCCCAGCTCGGCAGGGGGTTGAGGGACCCAGATGCGGGCAGCGCGGGAGCGCCTGCCCGATCTTGAACAGTCCGTCCTGTGAAGTGGATGCGGCTGTGTGCGTGCGCAGCCGGTCCGCGGTCGGCCAGTCAGGTTGCGTGTGTGTGTGTATATATATATATACAGTTGTGTTCAAAATTATTCAACCCCCACTGAAATTGAGTGTTTTGGCCAGTTTGACATTGATTTTGATCATTCAGTCATCTTGCTTACAATTAAATCAAAGAGGCACGTGTAGGTCAGACAAATATAACATAACATTTATAATGAAATAACCACAAATGTCTTTTCTGTGCTACACATCATTATCAGTTTTATTCAACCCCCAAGTGACATTCAATCTTAGTACTTAGTACAACATCCTTTTACAGTTATAACAGCTTTTAAACGTGAAGCATAGCTTGACATAAGTGTCTTGCAGCGATCTACGGGTATCTTCGCCCATTCGTCATGGGCAAAAGCCTCCAGTTCAGTCACATTCTTAGGCTTGCGCCCTGCAACTGCTTTCTTTAAGTCCCACCAGAGGTTCTCAATCGGATTTAAGTCAGGTGACTGCGATGGCCACTCCAAAATGTTCCAGCCTTTAATCTGCAACCATGCTCTAGTGGACTTGGAGGTATGCTTGGGATCATTGTCCTGTTGAAAGGTCCAACGTCTCCCAAGCCTCAGGTTTGTGACGGACTGCATCACATTGTCATCCAATATCTCCTGGTACTGAAAGAATTCATGGTACCTTGCACACGCTGAAGCTTCCCTGTATCTGCAGAAGCAAAACAGCCCCAAAGCATGATTGACCCCCCGCCATGCTTCACAGTAGGTAAGGTGTTCTTTTCTTCATAGGCCTTGTTCTTCCTCCTCCAAACATAGCATTGATCCATGGGCCCAAACAGTTCTAATTTTGTTTCATCAGTCCACAGAACACTATCCCAAAACTTCTGTGGTTTGTCCACATGACTTTTGGCATACTGCAGTCGACTCTTCTTATTCTTTGGAGACAGCAAGGGGGTGCGCCTGAGAGTTCTGGCATGGAGGCCTTCATTACGCAGTGTGCGCCGTATTGTCTGAGCTGAAACTTCAGTACCCACATCTGACAAATCTTTTCTCAGTTCCTCAGCAGTCACACGGGGACTTTTCTCCACTCTACGCTTCAGGTAGCGCACAGCAGTCAAAGTCAGCATCCTCTTTCTGCCACGACCAGGTAGCGTTTCAACAGTGCCCTTTGCCTTGAATTTGCGAATGATGCTTCCTATGGTCTCTCTTGGTATGTTTAACATCTTTGCAATCTTCTTATAGCCATTGCCCTTCCTGTGAAGAGTAATCACCTCTTCTCTTGTCTTCCTGGACCATTCTCTTGACTTCACCATGTTTGTAACCACACCAGTAAATGTCTAGAAGGAGCTGAGTATCACAGTCATTTTAAAGCTGCGTAATTGGTGCTTATTATGCTTTATTGCTGCTCCGTGACATCCACAGGTGTTTTCAATACCTGATTGAAAACACTTGAATGAACCTCTGTTCTTCAGAGTGGTAGTCTTTAAGGGGTTAAGTAATTGGGTCAATGAAGAATTCACAAAAGAAACATTTACTACTGTATTACAAAGCCATTTGATGTCATTTTAGTTGCTTATGGTTCTTTAAAAAGTCCTTGTAGGATTTCATTCTGAATACAATTACAAATGTACACTAAATTCCCTAAAACCCTTTACAGCGATGGGGGTTGAATAATTTTGAACACAACTGTATATAACATAGTTTTTTTTTCATGTGTTTGTGCTTTTGGGTGCCACCCTAATGCAATAGGCTGCGCACGCCTATGATGATGGCGCATCTGTGACTGTCTGTGAGCATGATGTGAGCTGGCCTCGGCTATATATATATATATAATAGATATACGCATGATGAAAATTTGCAAAGGATAAGGCACGCAAAGTGAAATTTTGATGTGTCTGAAATTGAAACTTACGTGACAACTCTTATTTTTTTTTCGTTAATTTATATTTGTTCAATACAGTTAATTTTAATTTGTTTAATAGAGTTAATTTAAAATGGTTTAATACAGTTTATTTATATTACCTTTACTATTGGTGCTTTTCAAGCTTTATTCTTAAATAAAAAGAAATTTAGCAGTTTCATGTTGTGTAGTTTGGTTTTTTTTGGGGGGGTGCAAATAGCTGGTCTTGCCTAGGGCGCAAAATAGTCTAGCACCGGCCCTGACCGCATGGTCCACCCCTGCACTCTTCCACAATACCACAGAGGGGTTACTGTATGATGGCACTTGCTGGCCTGGCACCAAAGGCACAATATTTGGGTGCACTGCCACTGACGCCTGTACCAGATTCATATCCTCAGAGGGGTTACGGTGTGACGGCACTGTTGCCGACGGTAAAGGCACAATTTTAAAGCACCTATTGTTACTTTCATCCAAACCTGCATAAGTTTCACAATAATTTAGCCCAAAAATCACTAAACTTTTTCTGCGTGTCCGAAAATGTCTCCTCTTTTCATACAGACTGCCGCCCCAAGCAGTTGTTTATGGATAGATTAAAGGAAAAGCATTTACCGTCATTTGAAATGTCATATTTTTGTTTTTACATGTTTCTATACATCCTAGAAATCCGCCACTTCCCCCACGGGCAGGTTATGGGGACCTCCTAGGCACGATATTTGAAGGAATTTTTCGTTTTTATTTTTAAGTGAGAAACAAGGGGGGTGTTTGTGAGGGTCCTGAGAACGAGCAACAGCACAATGGCCTGCTCTACGGTGGGTTCCCGCTCAGGTCTCACAAACAAGGTTTTTAGCTTGCTTGTGCCATTACAGGAATGAATTTTCCATATGCAAATCAGCCTGCTCTCACCCAGAAAGGGTGGCCAGTGCTGATTGCCAAGGACGTCATCCCTGCATGAGAGGTGCAGCAACCCCCGACGATCGTTTCGGCCTTCTTGGGCGTCATCAGGAGGGTATAGCTGACACCCCTCTAGGCACATCAAGCAAGGGGTCCACGTCTGGATGACCCTTTACAATTACAGTGAGAAACAAGGGGGGGTGTTTGTGAGGGTCCTGACAATGAGCAACAGCACAATGGCCTGCTCTACGGTGGGTGCCCACTCAGGTCTCACAAACAAGGTTTTTAGCTTGCTTGTGCCATTACAGGAATGAATTTTCCATATGCAAATCAGCCTGCTCTCACCCAGAAAGGGTGGCCAGTGCTGATTGCCAAGGACATCATCCCTGCACGAGAGGTGCAGCAACCCCCGACGATCGTTTCGGCCTTCTTGGGCGTCGTCAGGAGGGTATAGCTGACACCCCTCTAGGCACATCAAGCAAGGGGTCCACGTCTGGATGACCCTTTACAATTACAGTGAGAAACAAGGGGGGTGTTTGTGAGGGTCCTGAGAATTCATCCCTGTAATGGCACAAGCAAGCTAAAACCTTGTTTGTGAGACCTGAGCGGGCACCCACCGTAGAGCAGGCCATTGTGCTGTTGCTCGTTCTCAGGACCCTCACAAACACCCCTGTTGTTTCTCACTATAATTGTAAAGGGTCATCCAGACGTGGACCCCTTGCTTGATGTGCCTAGAGGGGTGTCAGCTATACCCTCCTGACGAGGCCCAAGAAGGCCGAAACGATCGTCGGGGGTTGCTGCACCTCTCGTGCAGGGATGACGTCCTTGGCAATCAGTACTGGCCACCCTCTCTGGGTGAGAGCAGGCTGATTTGCATATGGAAAATTCATCCCTGTAATGGCACAAGCAAGCTAAAACCTTGTTTGTGAGACCTGAGTGGGCACCCACCGTAGAGCAGGCCATTGTGCTGTTGCTCGTTCTCAGGACCCTCACAAACACCCCTGTTGTTTTTATTTTTAAACCTTATTTCATGAAAAACTCACTGTCCCTTTAACCACTTGAATGCTAAGGACGCGCTCAGCGCGTCCTCAGCATTCCCGCTGGTATGCGGAGGACGCGCTGAGCGCGTCCTCGCATTGGGGTCAGCGTTCGGCCGGGTTCCGGCCGATCGCTGGCCCCTCCGGTGCGGGCTGACATCCTGGATGTCAGCCCGGCATCCGGAGCAGTGGCCGCCATTATTAGGTGTCATCGCGCCCCCGCGATGACACCTAATTCAGGCTCCCCCCCGCATGTGCGGAGGAGGCGCCTGAAAGGAGGGGGGAGGTCCCGGACCTCTCTCCCTCCCGATCGGCGGCACACAGGGGCTTAACCCAGGGATCATTTGGAAGGGCACAGCCTGCCCTTCCAAATGATGCCTGGCATTAACCCCTGGGAGCTGGATCGCAAATCGGCGCTGAAAAGCGCCGATTCGCGATCCTTCCCGGGAGCTGGCCGACATCTTGGATGTCGGCCAAGCTTCCGGGAACTCCCCCAGAGGACTGGCGTCATCGTGCGTAGCACGATGACGCCAGTCCTACAGTTAACCCCTAACTGCCACGAACTGTGGAGATAGGGAGTTCCAATGAACTCCCTATCTCCCGATCCGTGGCAGTTAGGGGTTAAATTTTGATATGGTTGGATCGGCCAGAGCATGGCCGTTCCAACGATACCAAACATGAAAGTAAAAAAAGTTGTAAAAAAAAAAAAAAATTAAAAAAAAAAAAATAAACACTTTTTTTTATTTTTTTTGGTTTGTTAATGCAGCAATATTGTTCCCATTTCAATTATAATGTGAACAATGATGCTGCATTAACGATTTTTGTATGCGGTGCGTTTGTTAAAAATGGTGTCATTTTCCCCAAAAAAAAATGTAACGAGACCCCATCTCTAATTTTTTTAACAAGCGCACCCCATACAAAATATAACCGCAATTGCTCGCATGTTAAAATGTGGAAAAAAACACTTTACACATTGTAAATTATTGAAAATACATATTTTATTGCATTTTTTGTTATAATATACAAACATGACATAACGTATACATATAATAATGACATATTATGAATCTACCGAGTCTGACGGAAAGAACGATATATAATATGTCGGTGTCATATACTAAAATAAGCCTTCAAAACACGTTTAAACATGATGCGCAAAACAGGTAAAAAATGACCTCAGCACAGGGGCGGGAAAAGCCTCAGCAGCGAAAGGGTTAAAAAGGTTTTTTTTTAACTTTATGCCCTTGTTTCCTGTCCCCCAGGGCACTACCCGGACCCCCATACACCTTTTATGTCAAATATCTAGCATATATGCCCTCTTGGAGGGCACTCTAAAAATCGAATTTTCAGCCCCATTGACTCGTATTGAGTTCGAGTTCGAATTCGAAAATTTGGAAAGTTTGAGTTCGAATGCGAATCGAACTCGGGGGTGTTCGGCTCATCCCTAATCATCACCACCTATCTCCTTGTCACTGGAGCCAACTTGGCAGTATGCTGCAGCTGCTGGGGCAACATGAGTGCCAGTTATTTGTGTGTCATCACTGGCACCCCCTTCCTCTAGGTTGATTATACTCCCTTCCTCAACCTCAGAGATTTAATCAGAGCACTGTACTTGCTGCGCATCCTCAAGCAGCATGCCACTGTCATTGTAGTCAAACAATTCAGCTGACTCCTCTGTGTGTGATAGCGAGGCTACGGCAGGAGTAGCTGTGGACATGGAGGCTGCTTTAGATGTTTTGTCAGCTGAGGTGGACTGTAAAGCACTAGAAGCCTGACTGGCAGAGGACTCAGAGGATGAGGATGGCCTGGTTAGCCAATCCACCAAATCCTCTGTATTTTGCTGCTGCTTAAGATGGCCAGCACCAGTTAGAAAGGACAAGCGTGCCCCTGCAGAGGATGCACCACGTCCACCGCGACCAGAGGCACAGCCTCCCAACACAGAGGCTGCTTGCCCTCTTATCTGTGTCTGGGAGCATCTGCCTGTCCTTTTTGGTCTTTCTGACATGGTGAGTGATATATAGATTAAATATATACAGAACTCTGATTTAACTCTGGTATAAAGATTAAAGATTTCCAGAACTCTGGTATAACTCAGTGAGACACCCTGATAGCTGGCAGCCAGTGACAAGACACAGATTACAATTCCCAGATACCTCCTATAAATCAGTGAGACCCCCTGATAGCTGGCAGTGAGAAGACACAGATTACAAGTCTCAGAAACCTCCTATAAATCAGTGAGACCCCCTGATGGTTGGCAGCCAGTGAGAACACACTGATTATAACAATTCCCAAATATTTTGTAGAAATTACTGAGCCCCCAAAATTCTGCGTGGCAGATTACCTCAGATTACTTCAATTCACAAATATTTTAAAGAAATTACGGAGTCCCCAAAATTCTGGCTGGCAGTGACAAGACACAGATTACCTCAGATTACCTCAATGCACAAATATTTTGTAGAAATTACTGAGCCCCCAAAATTCTGCGTGGCAGATTACCTCAGTTCACAAATATTTTGTAGAATTTACTGAGCCCCCAAAATTCTGTCTGGCAGTGACAAGACACAGATTACCTCAGATTACCTCAATTCACAAATATTTTGTAGAAATTACTGAGCCCCCAAAAATCTGCGTGGCAGATTACCTCAATTCACAAATATTTTGTAGAAATTACTGAGCCCCCAAAATTCTGGCTGGCAGTGACAAGACACAGATTACCTCAATTCACAAATATTTTGTAGAAATTACTGAGCCCCCAAAATAGTTGCTGGGAGTGAGAACAGAAAGATTACAACAATTCCCAGATATTTGGTAGAAATGAGACCCCCAGTAGATGAGACCCCCCAGTAGCTGGTGGCAGACTGGCAGTGAGAACACACACTAACACAACAACAATCTCCTCTCAAACGTGTCCTGAAGCGCTGTGTGAAACCTTATATAGTGTGCTGCGGGATTTAGCTCTGTGAGCCCATGAATAGGCAAAATTTGCCCAATCAGGACTCTGAGCCGTGATTGGCATAGTCTTGAACCTGTCTTGCACCTGACCTGTGGTCAGTGCAAGGCTGTAGCCAATTACAAGCTTCAGGCCAGTGGAAAAGTGCATTGTGATCCTTTGTGGTGCATTGTCGGCAAACACGCTGCAAACAGGCGAAAATGTTCGTAGTTCGTGAAAATGCGAACAGGGTGTGTTCGATGCGAACTCCGAACCGATCGAACTGAACAGCTCATTCCTAGTGATGACAATAACAGGCACTGGTATAAAACTGAGTTTCTCTGCGTTACATGGTCTTTGAACAGTTGGTGGGGCCTGACCTGTGTGCGGCCTTTCTGATTGCGTGTCATTTCCTAGTTTAGCAATCAGGGTGGTGGCGCACCCAACAAAATAATTATTAAAAGCATTTGCTACATCTAGGTGGTGTTGTACAGTTTGGTTGTTTACTTTGACAGCAGCCGGTTGGGAGTGGACGGGTTTAGCACGATTATGTACATAAAGTGTCACTTAATGGACGATGTCTTGCATTGAGCTATTTACATGTTCACTGCATTTCTATCTAGCTTTGCAATTGTAAGTAGGTGTTAAAAAAAACATTTGGAGAAAGAAAACATGTTGAACATCCAAGGGAAGCACAACTGTATTAATAGCTCTGTGCCATCAAGAGCTGACACAGGATGCTATGACTGTGTTATCTGCAACATCTCCAGCATATCTTCGAAAGCCTTTAATGAAGATTGTCACACAGTGAAAGACACCCATACAACCCAAGTTTAAAATGGAAAAAATAAATCTGTATCGATGGCGCCACCTAGAGGAAATAGATGTAAAATGTTCCACAAAACACTATTTGCGTATAAACAAAGTCAAATTTATTTATTTATTTATTTTAAAATGGGAAACAATTCTTGGTTTGAATCAGCAGCTGTCTCTTTCAATAGGTTGTATATTCAAACCCACCGAAGAATAATAAATCAGACAAAAAGAAAAAGATGATCAAGTCAGCGCTTCCTTTAATCAGTGTTTTCTTCTTTTCTGTATACCTTTAAAATAAGCAGAAACGCTGCCATAGCGTAGTAAACTTATTATGTAGCTGGAAATAGTAATGAAAAGGAACACTCACATTTTATTGTGTCTCAGACACTAGATGCTCCAGGCTACCGGCAAAATTTGGATGGGAATGCCGGATTTCCCCCAGGATTCGTAGTCTTGCCGTTCCAATAATTTCTGGACGCCAAATATTGGTTTTAAAGGGCAAAAATTTATTAACATAAATAAAACAGGAAAAACATTTTTTTTTAAATCCTACTGAGGAAGCGAGGTTTCTCGCAAAACGCGTTTAGATGATATATTCATGTTCCTGTTTTATTTATTTTATTAAATTTTTGCCTTTAAAACCAATATTTGGCGTCCAGAAATTATTGGAACGGCAAGACTACGAATCCTGGGGGAAATCCGGCATTCCCATCCAAATTTTGCCGGTAGCCTGGAGCATCTAGTGTCTGATTGAGACACAATAAAATGTGAGTGTAACTTTCCTTTACTATTTCCAGCTACAGAATAAGTTTACTACGCTATGTCAGCGTTTCTGCTTATTTTAAAGGTATACAGAAAAGAAGAAAACACTGATTGAAGGAAGCGCTGACTCGATCATCTTTTTCTTTTTGTCTGATACAACCCAAGTTGCTAGCAGAAAGATCCAGTATTATAACGTTTTTGATGTGCATAGAATGATAAAAGGATTAAACATTTTTATGAGAATTGCAACTGATGTTTTTTAGAGAAAGGACGACAAAAAAAACTGCCCGTATGTGCAAAGTGGTTCCTGTTGCTTTATATGTATGGCAGGTAATTAAGGTTTGGTTAGGTTTGTGAGCCTGCAAAAATCAATCTGTGCATACAGGCTGCAGCAATAATTAAAACACGCACAACCTCTCCATTTTATTGTTTGGGTATGTGTAGAATGTGTAACTATACTGTGCTGTATTTTTTTTTTTCATGCTGGTGTATTTCGTTTCATCCAGAACGTTCAAAGTTGCAGTTGCCACCTGCTTTTCAAAGACGTTAAAATTCTGCGCGTAAACGTCGTTCGTAAAAAGATGCACATCGATTGTAATACCATCCGCATACCAGCACACGAACGAATTTGCGCTCACAACGTTAAGTATAGGATGCGCACAGTTCATCATGCTCGCGCAGGTCCATCCGCGTTAAACAATAATGCACATTGTTTGTGCGAACGTTGTAATAAGACGTTCAGCGCAAAGGGTTTTGCCCCTTGCGCAAATGCTCATTTGTTCCATGGCCAGTTGTGTGATATTCCCTTATTACCCCAATTACAATGTGCAGATAAAAGGCCCAGAGTTAATTTCAAGCGTGCTATTTGCATTTGGAATCTGTTGCTGTCAACTCTCAAGATGAGATCCAAAGAGCTGTCACTATCAGTGAAGCAAGCCATCATTAGGCTGAAGAAACAAAACAAACCCATCAGAGAGATAGCAAGAACATTAGGCATGGCCAAAACAACTGTTTGGAACATTCTCAAAAAGAAGGAACTGGTGCAGTGAGCTCAGCAACACTAAAAGACCCAGGAGACCACGGAAAACAACTGTGGTGGATGTCCTAAAAATTCTTTCCCTGGTGAAGAAAACACCCTTCACAACAGTTTGCCAGATCAAGAACACTCTCCAGGAGGTAAGTGTATGTGTGTTAAAGTCAACAATCAAGAGAAGACTTCACCAGAGTGAATACAGAGGGTTCACCACAAAATGTAAACCATTGGTGAGCCTCAAACAGGAAGGCCAGATTAGTGTTTGCCAAACAACACCTAACAAAGCCTTCACAGTTCTGGAACAAGATCCTATGGACAGATGAGACCAAGATCATCTTGTACCAGAGTGATGGGAAGAGAAGAGTATGGAGAAGGAACGGAACTGCTCGTGATCCTAAGCATACCACCATATTTTGCATGATTTTACGATTTTTTATTAATGCCTTGCCATATGGCCTGTTTTATATAAATAGATTTTCAATTTATATTATTATTATTATTTTGTTCTGCTGCCCATTTTGTGAGATTTGTTCGTTTCGAGTATATTCGGACTGCCTCCTTCCAATCCTGGAATCTAGATCTATACAACAATTCTGTACCTAATCAGAGGAGTTAACTATAGGAGATCTATTGAGGAGGAGAGGAAGAAATAAGAACCCACAACGTAAAATATAATGATTTCAATTTTGATTTTGATTTCTGGAGTGCTTTCTTGGTGTTACAATACCAATTGTTTATTTCTATCTCACACTGCATATTGCGGTTACACGCATTATACTTAAATTATGTTTTAGTTACACTTAAAGTGCGCCTGGAATATTTGTTCCCTTTTATTGATTCATTGTGTCCTTGGAGGTGTGTGGACACGTTATATTCCATTACGGCAGCACCCATTCTTTTATTTATTGGTTTACTGTATACCTACAATATATAGAAGCGCTGCCCTCACATTTATAATTCTCAAGTTATCTTGCATTAGAAATTGTCAAATTAAATGAAAGAAGGGTAATGTCTGATGGTAAGGCTTGTGAATGACCTATATGTGCAATATAAATGTTCTTTAAGTATCTCTCTCTTTAAAGCCTTTATGGTCACGTTACCTGCAGGGAAGTCCTTTGAGGGCCCAGCCTGAGCAGTAGGTTCCTCCTTTTCCTGTTGTTCTGATGAGGTTCTCTTATTCTTCATGCTCTCCTTCTCTTCACCATCCGAGGTCCTGCACCTTTTCATGCCACGATTTTTCGAGCTGTACAACTGTTGCTCATCCCTCTCATCCGTGTCATAGGTGCTTCCATGTCTTTGATGAACCTGCTTTCCTGATGAGGACATCCTTGCCCCTTTCAACATGCCCTGTTCCTCTTTATTTTCAGAGGTTCTGGATCTTTTCAGGGTTTGATTTTGGGTTCGTTCCTCTCCTGAAACTACCTTTGCTCTTTTTCCTCCCCTGTCAGTCTCTTCATTTTCAGAGGTTCTTGATCTTTTCCGGGCTTGTTTTTGGGCTCCTTCCTCTTCGGAGATGACCTTTGCTCTTTTTCTTCCTCTGTCAGTCTCTTCGTCAGTCAGGCTCAGGCTTCTTTTCCCAGAAGACTTCCTAGTCTCCTCAACACTTGAGCTTTGATGTTGTTGCTCAAGGTTTTCCTCCAAATTTTTCTTCTCCATTATTAAAGTAAATGCAAGTTAAACACACCACTAATCACTATGAAAGTTGCAATCAGTAGCGAGTCAGGTAACGCTCTAGTCTCTCACTAGTTTTGAGTAAACATGTTTGTCACAGTGCCTATTATAAGATGTTGAATGATGATGTCATAGGCCTAGTCTATGACACTTGAAGAGTCACAATTGCCTGAGCTGGTGAAAGACTCAGGCCAGTAGATGGTCGCCATCTTGAGCCAGGCGGCCATCTTGCTCAGAACACTGGTTCACTTGAATCTAAATAGTAGATATTAGCAGAAACTAGGATGTAGCTTACGTAGAATTTTAGGAATGTGTAGACTAACAGCAAAGCAATTAAAACCTAACGAGAGTCCAGGCCGTAGCTGGCACACAAGTGACAGGATGAGGAATAGATACATCAAGGTCAGAATAGCAGCAGCTGAAACAAAGAGGAGTGTGAAACCAGACCAGGCCTTATCTAGGATAAACAATAAACAAGCCTAAGGGAGGTGGGCATAGGCAGGATCCAGAGCAATTGTAAATCCTCTTGTGTCAGAATGTCATGAAGCTTGCCAATTTATGACCAATGTATGGAATGTCTTTGTATTCGATTAAGGGAGGTACGGACCCACGTGGGGTGGGATAGTGTCACTGGGAGGTGGGCTAATTGGGATGTACCTAATTATGTATTCGGGGTATAAGACCCTATGTCGGAGTGAGATCGAGGCTCACTCTTTGCGATTCAATCCTGTGTGAGCATTCTGTGACGTCACAATAAAGTTTGCCTTTCCTGAAGAGACTCGTGTCCAGTCAATCCTTGTCCGTGCCGGCCCGGCTTCGTCCCGAGTGAACCAGGTGGGTTCCGGTAACACTGGCATGCAGGTAAGGACATAGCTGTGACCAGACTTGATAAGGATGATGTGAAAACATTGTGGTTGCTCCCAGTTTATATTGGCTTGATGATTAAATGTGTCTCATGCAAAGTGACTATTCACTAGAAATAAGTAATTAAAGCAACTATTTCAATGTTTATATCTATTTACTCATTTTGCCATGCCAGATATGGCTTCATCGGGAGAGCTCCATATAGCCCATTTTACTTGCATTCCCCTGTAACGTTTTTCTTGTGTGGAATGAGTTTACATGTAAGTATTATAGGATATTTGCACATGCGGGCTTTGAGGCAGCGAAACATTTTTATGGATATTCGTTGCTTAACACGTTTATGCAATAAGCATGGTGGTCATTACTCTTAAGTTGGTGTTTTCACTCATTTTGGTTTCAGTGTGATTTACGACACCTATTGGAATTCTGCTTTCAACAGTATTCCAGGGCTGGAATGGGACAAAAAAGTGGCCTTGGATTTCATCCAGACAGGCCCACTGTAATTATGCAAACACTCCCAAACATCGTATATTAACTATACGTATATAAATACATATCCGTTAGGTAGCACTCTTCATAAATATAAATATAACTTTACTAGAAAACCATAAGAAATCCTACTTTGTGACTCCTCGGAGCCTTTTTCCGAGGTCTTAAACCATAATATTGAACAAACAAGCCGGATAAATATGATTTTGTAAGGGACTCAGGCCAGAGATAGGCCTCCATGATGTGCCAGGCGGCCATCTTACTCAGGACTTTGGGTCACATAAAATGTACATAGCAGATATTGGCTCAATTAGGACTAGCTTGCATAGATTCTTTGGAATTTCCTAAACTAACAGGCAGAGCAATTAAATTAACAAGATCCAGGCAGACGCTGGCAAGAAGTGACAGGATGGAAATTAGTTACATCAAGGTCAGAGAGCTAGGGCTAGAACAATAATGGATGTGAAACCAGCTGTGGCCTTATCTGAAGTATACAATAAACAAGTTCCAGAGAGATAGGCACAGGCAGGATCTGGGAGAGTGGTAAATTATCCGATTGTCAAAATACTGTGAAAGCTGCCAATTTACTGCCAATTTGTGGAATGTCTTTGTATTCTGAAAGGGGAAGGTACAGACCCACGTGGGGTGGGATAGTGTCACCGTGGGTGGGCTAATTGGGGTGTTCCTGATAATCTATTCAAGGTATAAAATGTTATGTTTGAATGTAAACGAGATTCAGTCTTTGCGATTCAATCCTGGCTGAGTGGTGACGTCACAATAAAGTTCGCCTTTCCTGAAGAGACTTGTGTCCAAGCAGTCATTGTCCACTCCGGTCCGACTTTACTTCCCGAGAGAACTAGGTGGATTCCGGTAACATTTTCAGTTTTATTTTTTTAATTTTCTTTGCATTGTAGATGATATCGTATATTGGCAAATAAACTTCGATTATATTTACAGTGAAAGGATGTTAGGAATTAGGATAAACTTATTTTATATTTTTCAACAACAAAAAATGGGCAAAGTGGAATTGCACGTTTTATGTAATATATGCTAATTATGACTTCTGATGAATTTGTGAACAGAACTGAAAATAAACTCCTTTTAACCATTTTTTTAAATTTTACTTTCTTGATTCTTCTCATCTCTAGGGGTTATTCAGAGAGCGCTCTCTTGCTCCCCGTGCTTCCCTGCACTTCGGGGAATCAAAGTTCCCCACCCTGTGGTGTATTCAGCATTCACCGCAGTGTCACCGGAGTGCAGGGAAAACCCGTTGCAAACCCATCGAACACTCACCGAACGCTCACCGAAAACCTGCAGAAACCTCTGCAAAAATCACGCCGGAAAAAGCCTGACGAGCCGCCGATCACAGCGTAACCCAGCTGGCGGAAAACGCAGACAAGCTGACGAACGGGATAAAAAAAAAGGTTTGCTTGAAAGTTTCAAAAATTTAAACGCCGTTTGCATAAAAAATACTGAACGAAAATGCCTGGAATTTAAATATAAGATCCTACGAATGATAATCTGCTACAGAAAAAATAAAAGACGCTTAAAAAAAAAATGGGGAAAAATTTTTGACAAAAAAAATGCCTAAAAGATCCTAGACATCTATAAATAAAGAGACTTTTTACTACAGATACAAATAATAAGTAGTTTGTTAGATATTGAGTAAAAACGGGAATATTTTTAACATTGAAACCTATGGGATTCGCCTGAATAATCCTGCCGAATGAAACCTCCAAAGAGCAGGGCACTTCGGAAACTTTTCACTGCTGTTCGGTGTTCTCTAAATAGTTTGACCATTGCTTCTCTATGGGGGATTTCTCTGCCTTCAAACAGGCACTGTACTTACAGGCGGTTCGTCAAAATTTGGCGAATTGCCTACTCTCGGAATAGCCAAATGGCCCCAAAATGTCAACGTACGTATCTTGTCTAATGATACCTAAGGATCTCTCTATACAGACAGTTGATCCGTGCTACAGATTGATACAATATGTTGCGAACAACATTGTTATTTCATGCCAAGGCATTTACGTGAGGCATATCGAACAAGTGTGGCGTTTTCTATATGAAAGGAACATAGAAAAATGTCGGCAGATAAGAACCTTTCAGCCCATCTAGTCTGCCCAATTACATGGATACTTTACCTGGATTTATCTTTTGTTTAGGATAGCCTTATGCCTATCCCATGCCTGCTTAAATTAAATTACTGTTTTGGCCTCTACCACTTCAACTGGAAGGCTGTTCCATGTATCCACCACCCTCTCAGTAAAATAATGCTTCCTGATGTTACTTTTAAACCTTTGCCCCTTTAATCTAAGACTATGTCCTCTTGTTTTGCTACTTTGTTTCCTTTTAAATATACTCCCTTCCTCTACCTTGTGGATTCCCTTTACGTATTTAAATGTTTCTATCATATCTCCTCTGTCTCGTCTTTTTTCCAAGCTGTACATGTTAAGATCATTAAGCCTTTCCTGGTAACTTTTCTCCTTCAAGCCGTACACCATTTTAGTAGCCCTTCTCTGAACTCTCTCTAAGATGTCGATATCCTTCTGGAGATACGGTCTCCAGTACTGCACAGAGTACTCCAAGTGAGGTCTCACCAGTGCTCTGTACAGTGGCATTAGCACTTCCCTTTTCCTACTGCTAATACCTCTCCCTACACAACCAAACATTCTGCTAGCATTTCCTGCTGCTCTTTTACATTGACTACTTACCCTTAGATCCTCTGAAATAATAACCCCTAAATCCCTTTCCTCAGATGTTGAGGTTTGGACTGTATCAAATATTCTATATTGAGCCCTTGGGTTTTTACGTCCCAGGTGCATTATCTTGCACTTATCCACATTAAAACTCAATTGCCACAGCTCCGACCATTTTTTTAGTTTACCTAAATCATTTGTCATTTGGCTGATCCCTCCAGGAACGTCAACCCTGTTGCAAATCTTTGTGTCATCAGCAAAAAGACATACTTTTCCATTAATACCTTCTGCAATATCACTAATAAAAATATTAAAGAGAATGGGTCCAAGTACTGACCCCTGAGGTACCCCACTGGTAACAAGACCTTGCGCCTAATAAACTCCATTTACCACAACCCTCTGTTGCCTGTCACTCAGCCACTGCCTAATCCATTCAACAAGATTGGAATCTAAACTCAAAGATTGCAATTTATTGATAAGCCTTCTATGCGGAACAGTATCAAAAGCCTTACTGAAATCTAAATAAGCAATGTCTACTGCACCACCTATGTCTATTATTTTTGTTACCCAATCAAAAAAATCAATAAGATTAGTTTGGCATGATCTCCCTGAGGTAAACCCATGTTGTTTCTGGTCCTGTAATCTATGTGTTTTTAGATGTTCAACAATCCTTTCCTTTAACATGGTTTCCATTAATTTCCCCACTACTGATGTAAAACTAACTGGCCTATAGTTCCCCGATTCCTCCCTACTACCCTTCTTGTAAATGGGCACAACATTTGCTAATTTCCAGTCTTCTGGGACGACTCCAGTTAACAGATTTATTTAACCAATCCTTGTTAACGGTTTTGCTATTACATCACTGAGCTCTTTTAATAATTTAGGGTGGATCCCATCAGGCCCCATTGACTTATTTGTCTTTACTTTAGACAGCTGCTGTAGAACCTCCTCCTCTGTAAACTCATATGTAAATGTCTCGTTAGTGTTTCCTCCTAACTGAGGTCCCTTTCCTTCCTTTTCTTCTGCAAAGACTGAACAAAAATATTCATTGAGGCGAGACTTTTATCCTCTTCTACATACCTTCCTTCCTTTGTTTTTAATCTAACTAATCCTTGTTTTACTTTTCTCTTCTCATTTATGTATCTAAAAAAATGTTGTCCCCCTTTTTTACTGACTGAGCTATTTTCTCTTCTGCGTGTGCTTTGGAAGTTCTTATAAATTGCTTTGCCTCTTTCTGCCTAATCTTATAGGTTTGCCTATCTTCTTCACTCTGAGTTGTTTTATAATTATTGAATGCTGTCTTTTTGTTCTTCACTATTTTGGCCACTTCTGCAGAGTACCACAGTGGTTTCTTCCCTTTTTTGTTTTTGCTAACAAGCCGAATGCAATTGCCTGTGGCCTTCAATAATGCTTACTTTAAATAATCCCATTTCTCCTGGACTCCCTTTAAACTCCTCCAGTCTGATAATGGCTCATTCACACAAAATCTCATTTTAGAAAAATCTGTTTTTTTAAAGTCTAAAACTTTTGTTTTTGTGTGGTGCGGCTCCATCCCTGTTCTTATATTAAACCACACTTACTGGTGATCACTAGATCCCAAATTTTCACCTACAACAACGTCTGATACCAAACCTCCATTTGTGAGTATTAAATCCAATATGGCCTCTTTACGGGTCGGCTCCTCAACTACTTGTGTTAGAGATAATCCCAGTAGGGAGTTTAGAATATTTGTACTCCTGGTCTACCCAGCTATTTTGGTTTTCCAGTTCACATCAGGAAGATTAAAGTCCCCATGATAATAACTTCCCCCTTCATTGCCATTTTGGCTATTTCCTCAAACAGCAGATTATCTAGCTCTTCTACTTGTCCAGGGGGTCTATAGATCACACCTACACGAGCTACTGTATGATTGCCAAATGTTAGCGTAACCCAAACTGACTCTATGTTCACCTCGCTCACTTTTATTTGGTTCGTTTTTATGTTGCTTTTCACATACAGGGCCACTCCTCCTCCTTTCCTACCTTCTCTGTCTTTTCTATATAAAAAGAGTACCCCGGTATTGTTATGTCCCAGTTATTTTTCTCACTGAACCATGTCTCAGTAACCGCCACTAAATCTACTTTTTCAGCTGCCATCATTGCCTCCAGTTCATTGATTTTATTGACTAAACTGCAAGCATTTATAGACACGACTCTGAGCATGTCATTTTTTACCCCGCATTTTGCTTGCACCCTCCGATTTAGTTTTGGGGGACAATCGGGCAGCTTGTTTTTTACCCTTTTGTCCCCCCCTCCTAGTTTAAATATTCCTTTGTGAAACCTTTGAACTTCTCACTGAGAACATATGTTCCCCTATGAGTAAGATGCAAACCATCTTTTTTATACAGTTCCTTTCTGCTCCAATTAGAGCTATCATGGGACACAAATCCAAATCATTGCTCCCGACACCATTTCCGAAGCCACAAATTAAATTCCCTATTGCGCATCTGCCTATCCTGAATGTTATGCACAGGCAGAGCTTCAGAGGATGTCACAGTGGACGCAATCTGCTGTATTTCACCTCCAAGAACACAAAAATCTTCCTTAGTCTCAGAAACCTCATTACTAGCCAAGTCATTTGTCCCTAGATGGACTAGAACGTCCACTTCCCCTTGCTGCTTTGCTTGTTTTATCATGAAAATAAAAAAACCTCCACAACCAGTGAAGGCAGGCAATCACCCCACCCCACAGTAACAATAAAGTCTGGGATGGACACTCCTAAGTAGGACTAAACCTGGTGGGTAACGAAACGACAAATGAGAGATAAACTCTCAGATAGTGAAGTAGGAGTGCTAATTAAAACATAACTTTTATTAATTATGATGGATACATACACATATAGACCGACTATAGTAAAAAACATATACACAAACGCGATGTAAGGCTGAGAAATAAATACAGATATATGATTGATGAATCGCCAAATGGCAACCCTAGGATGCAAATGACAACTGCATAAATGTGCCCAAAAAACAAAAAAGGGAATTGGCAATTTAATTTATAAAGCTAAAAATTGCAGATAGTTAAATCCAACGTTGGAGAATGCCAAAAGGTTAGAAATCCATACAAATTGATTCAGCAATTCCAGATTGTAACACTAGAGACTGCAGATTTATGCTTTCAAAAATAAGAAAAGGCAAAAGTGCCAAGATTGTAAGACGCACAGGGTGTAGATTGACAGTTACAAATTGGAGCATTAAAGACTGCGAGTTTGAATTATCAAGGATAAAAGATGCCAGAATTTAAGAACAGTAATGAGGACGTTCATTTAGCCTGGCTGCTTTGCTTGTTTGACAATATTGAGAATACGTCTCTTGTCTCTACGAGCAGTAGCCCCAGGAAGACATCTCACCAAACCACTACTCTCCAGCTCAACACCTCTTATGCTAGAATCACCCAGCAACAATTGCCTTCTATCAAGTCCCACCTTTTCCTTTTTGTCCTTGGTTGCAGTCCTGCATACCTTAGGCATAGGGGATGGTGGTTCCTCAACTATGGTGTCTGAGCCTACATCTGTCTTACCACTACACTCTGAAAGTGCCTCAAAAGAATTAAGAAGAGCCACAGACTGTGGGACATGCCTTCTATCCACAACTCTAAGTCTACCAGATCCTACAGTAGTCCATCTGCTGCTCCTAGGAGGCCTCTGTGGCAGTGGCTTTGTAACAGTCATAGCCTGAGTTTGTCTAACAGATAATTTACAAATCTCGGACTTCAAACAGGCAATTTACTGCTGCAATAAAGACAACTGCCTACATATCATGCACACTCCAAATCTCCAAAAATTGGATCTAAAAACAAATGCATGACAGCTCTTACACTGGACCAAGCCTGCCATTATAAAAGAATGGATTTAAAACCAGCAAATCTTACCTTTTTGAAAGAATGTGGAGTAAAACTCTTTATTGGCGCTTGTTATTAGTGTGCGTGCGGTATTAGCTGCTGCTCTTTTGGCGATATGATGGCACCGTTTCGCTGGTACCTGATATTATATGAAAAAGTGGGTTTATATCGCTGTTGAAGGGCGCTGCTTACACTTTGTAGATCGGTCAAGATCTTTGATACAGGGATGGTGGGCTGTATGTTGCAATTCAAACAGTATAAGTGTATCTGCGTCTGGCAGTATATTTGCTATTTGTAGGTAGCAATGTCGGACGTGGGCAGTAGTGAATAGTACGTGCCTTATAATGAGTGCAATAAAAATGGGGGGGTGGATAGGTCTTGAATGGATGTAGTCTGAATTAAAATATGTAAAAATTGTGTTTAAATGGAAAAAATTCCTTTTTATGTTGTACTGCCACCTTGTGGCGAAAACGAGGTCTGATCTCTCTCTAATATCTATTCCTTGTGTTGTACTGCCACCTTGTGGCCGGAAAAAATATTGTCTCTCTCTGATGAATTTTCCTTGCAATGTGTCCGTGATCTCACAGAAGATGCGCTGTCTCTCTCTTCAGTTCCGCCGGGTCTTAACCTCATGGAAATGAATGGAGAAACAGGACATAGATGGATGATAGAGGTATCTTACTCACGTGGACAGGAGCCTAGGATGTATCAGGCTCACTCTTACTGGCATCTATGGCCCATAGAGGTGGCCAATTTCCCTTCTTTACTCGTCACCTCTTTCCTCGTCGGCTGTGTTCTGTATAGCTGTAAAGCAAAGCCTCAGGGAGGAACTGGTTCTCAGGAACAAAACAGGATACAAGTAAAGTAAAATAAAGGGATTTATTATTAAAAAGTATTTTAACAATATGTGTAAATAGGGGATATATCCAGGACGCGTTTCGCCAGAATGTGGCTTCCTCAGCTGGATAGTGTGATGTTCCATGTCCTTTTCTTATATACTCTTCGGTAGTAGTCCTTGTTGATTGGTTCTTCCTACTTTCATTTTCGTTTTTTGCGCGCTTTTTCTGCGCATGCGCACCGCGGTCCATGTGGGTAGATGGATCACGTGTGTTCTACAGCCAATCAGTGTGTTTGGAGTCTAAGGCTAGGGACAGATGAGCGCATTTTCTGCGGCCACCGTCAAAATGTACGTCGATGCGTGCGCACGCATTTTTTCACGGAATACGCTTAAGTGGTCAGACGATGCGCAATTCTGGACGTATTTCATGACGATGGGGTGAAAGAAGTCTAGGGAAATCCGGCTGTTTGAACGTTATGTTGGCCGCACACTAGCAGCGTCTGACATCTCCTAATCACGCACACACGCTGCTATGCGGCCGCAGCGCACTCTGTACGTCAGTACCAGCGGTTTAACGTTCTCGAAAAAATGCGTTCATTTTCCACTTGCGTTGCGCGGCCGGACTTTTGTGCGACCGTACTTCGTATATTGGCTGTCATTGCCCGTCATCTGCTGCTAGTGCGGCCGTGATTATGTGCGCCAGAACGCGCGTTCGCACTGCCTCAGTCTGACCCTAGCCTTAGAGGGACGATCTCCGTTCGCAGTTTGTTTCATTTTGTGTAATCTTCGTTATCTCTACCTAAAGGGTACTGTGTGACCTTAATTGGAAGTGATTCGAAATGTGATTTATTAAAATGTGATTTATTGAAATGACTTCAGGTCTGCTGGGGATCCTTGATTTGGGGGTTGTTTGAAAGGGGCTGTGAGGTCTTGATTAAGGGAGAATTATGGATCATATTATCCTATGGATATGGTCTTTGGGTCATGTCTGTTACGAAGTCCTGACCATAGAGTTTGTGGGGGTATTGCCAGCAGAGATATGGTGGGTCGTTCTGACAATGTATACGTTTCACTTGCGGAATACTGGGAAATAGATTGGCAGATGTTTTGCCTCTTGGTCTCTCTGAGTTGGGATGAATCTTTTCTGCAGAGTGAAGGGGGGGGAAAGATTAATTTTTCTTATTTTATTTTGCGCTTTATGGCGACGGATTTGTGTCGTTAAGGGTAGGATGTCCTTAGTTCCGGAGTTGTGTGGGCACATGTATGTATTCTACTGTATATTGGTGGATGTTATAACATAAGAATAAGATAAGGGTGTGGCTAATTATGATGGTTATACTCGATTGTCTATTAACCGACTCATGATTCGAGCCTAGGTTAGTATCTGTACAGGGTTTTCCAGGGGTCGGATATTACTTAGGTGCGGAAAAATGTTGTTGGAATCTGTTGCTTGCAGATGGAAGAGGTATGATGGTTAGATTAGTGTTGGATGGTATTTGATGGAAGAAATGACTTATCGATGTAATTTATAATGTTATAGAAAGTGGCAGAGTTCAAAGTCCATATTTAGACCTTTCGGATGCATGGTGTCAAATTCGTAAATACATTTAATTTCTTCCTGTCCTATTCTTTTCGCCAAATCTCCGCCTCTTTTTCCATTTCGGATCTTCTTGATGGCTATAAACTCCAGGTTTCTTGGGTTGCAGTTATAGTTACATAGTTACATAGTTACATAGTTACATAGTTATATAGGCTGAAAAAAGACATGCGTCCATCGGGTTCAGCCTCTCCCACATAACCTACTGCTGTTGATCCAAAAGAAGGCAAAAAACCCAGTCTGAAGCGCTCGCCAATATGCAACATACTGGGAAAAAATTCCTTCTTGACCCCAGAATGGCAGTCAGATTTCTCCTTGGATCAAGAAGCTTTTACCCACATATTAAATATTATAACCCTTAATATTCTGTGTCTGCAGGAAGTCATCCAGTCGTTTTTTAAAAGTCTGTACAGACTCTGACCCAACCACCTCAACAGGCAGAGAATTCCACAGCTTTATTGTTCTCACCGTAAAATAACCCTTCCTATGCTTTAAGCTAAATTTTCTTTCTTCCAGTCTAAATGGATGACCCCTTGTCCTATGTATAGTCCTGTTAATGAATAGGTTATCAGACAATGGTTGATAATGGCCCCGTATATATTTATATAAGGTTATCAGATCCCCTCTAAGGCGCCTTTTCTCTAAACTAAACAGGTTTAAGCTTGTTAGTCTTTCCTCATAACTTAACCCTTCCATCCCCCTTATTAATTTAGTTGCCCGTCTCTGCACTTTTTCTAACGATATAATATCTTTTTTTAAGACAGGTGCCCAAAATTGCACGGCATATTCAAGGTGCGGCCTGACCATTGATTTATACAGAGGCAAAATTATGTTTTCATCCCGTGAGTGAACTCCCCTTTTAATGCATGCCAGTACTTTGCTGGCCTTGGCGGCTGCTGTTTGACATTGCACATTGTTACTTAGTTTGAAGTCTATGATTATTCCCAAATCCTTCTCCTGCTTGGATTTCCCTAACTCCGTACCATTTAGGGTATAAATTGCTTGTGTGTTATGCATCTTTTTGAAGTGGGCGGGTACGCTGTGTGTTTCTAAACCTTTCTCAATGTTTCTGATGTGTTCTCTGATTCTTACACCTACGGCTCTTGTGGTTTTTCCAACATATTTGAGGCCACACGGGCAGATGAGAAGATATATCACATTAGTCGAGAAGCAGGTGAGCAAGTCTTTGATTTTCCATTCTCCTCTTCTATTGATGACTTTAGTGATATGCCTCTTTTTGTTTCCAGTACTTCGACAACTTATACAGTTCCCGCAACCATAGAATCCTCCTTTTTGTTTAAAAGGTTTGTTTCCTTTTTTTGGTGCGTGTTCACTGGTAGTTAGTCGGGATCTTAAGTTTTTTGTTCCTCGGCAGACGAATCTGGGTTTAGTTGGTAATATTTCCTGTAGCATCGGGTCTTCCCGAAGAATCGGCCAGAATTTCCTTACTATGTTTTTGAAGTCTTGATCTTGTTGACTATACGTGAATATCATTGGTACCCCTTCTTGCGACTGGTCTTGCGAGTTCTTTCCTTTGTATTTGAGGTAGTCTTGTCGATCTACTTTTGCTACTTCTTCCTTGATTTTTTCCAGTCTCTGTTGATCGTAGCCTTTTTCTATGAAATCTGACGTTAGCTTTGATGCTTGGATGGTGTAGTCCGTCAGTTTGGAACAATTTCTCCTCATTCGGATAAACTGACTTTTTGGTACTCCCTCCAGCCATCTGTTAAGGTGGCAGCTGTCTTTGCCAATGAAACTGTTTGAATCTACTTGTTTGAAAAATGTCCGCGTGTGAATGGTATTCCCTTCTGGAAAAATGGTTAAATCCAGAAAGTTAATAGTTTCTCTACTCCATATTGTATCCAATTGGATGTTGGGATCCTGTGCATTAAGTTCTCTTAGAAATACTTCTAGTTTTTCTTCTCCTCCATTCCAAATCAGGAAGAGGTCATCGATATATCTTCTGTATATCACGATGTCATTTTCTCTTTCTTTAAGGATGTTTTTTTCCCAATTATCCATATGCAGATTTGCGAAATTTGGGGCAAATCGCGTTCCCATGGCGATTCCTTTTGTTTGTAAGTAATATTCGTCGTTGAAGGAAAAGTAGTTGTTTTTGAGGATTAATTTTATCCCCTCCAATATGAAGGCTTTATTTTCACTCGGTATGTCGCTCTCTTCATCTAGGTGGACTTTTACTGCCTCTATTCCATTTTCATGTGGAATGTTGCTATATAGAGATCTCACATCACTGGTAACCAAGATGTAATTTTCTTTCCAAGTTATTTTTTCTAATTCTTTGATGATATTTAGTGTATCTTTCAAGTGTGCTTCTGTCTTTGAAACTATAGGTTGCAGGAGTTTATCGATATATTCCGAAATTCTGCTTGAAATGGAATCTATACCTGATATGATGGGTCTTCCTGGTGGGTTGTTTGCGTCTTTGTGTATTTTTGGTAGGTGGTAGAAGGTAGGTCTTACGGGATGGATGATTTTGAGGTAATGGTATTCCTTATCATTTATTATACCTGCCTCATGTCCCTCATCCAGGTATTTGTAGAATCTTTCTTTTATCTCTTCTGTTGGATCTTTTTTCAACTTTTGATACGTGCTTGGTTCATTTAGTATTTTCAATGATACTTTCTCGTACCTTTCTGTCATCTGGATGACTATACCACCCCCCCCTTATCCGCTGGTTTGATCACGATAGTATTGTCGTTTCTGAGTTCATCTAATGCTTCTCGCTCTTTTCTCGACAGATTTTGTTTCTTGCCAATTTTTATCTTCTCCATTTCTCGGATGACCATTTTCTCAAACGTCGAGATTTCTGGAGTAATCATGGATCTTGGGAAAAATTTTGACTTTTCTTTTAGATCTGTGTGTTTGTAGAATTGCATGGTTTCTGCCCTTTCTAGGGGGGTTTTTAGGAAGTATTTTTTAAGGCATAACTTTCTTTTAAATCTTTGGAGGTCTATATATGTGTTGAAATGGTTAATGCCTTGTGTTGGCGCAAACTTAAGGCCCTTCTTTAGCACACTTTCTTGGTTAGTGTTCAGGAGTTTTCCTGAAATATTGAAGATGCCACCTGTGTTTTTATTAATAGGTGTTTCTTTTCTTTCTTTATTTTGTATTGTTCTCTTTTTTCCACCTCTCTTTCCTCTTATTGTTCTCTTTTTTCCACCTCTCTTTCCTTTTATTCCCTTCTTGCCTTTTTTCCAGGTGATCTGTATTCTTCTTCTCTTTTTTCTGTTGCTTTCTTTAGCTCTGGACTCCATTCTAGGTGCGTGTTGTCCATCCTCCTTTTTCTCCGCTCTTTCGGCGTGGCAGGCCGAAAAACCTCATTCTCCTCTTCTCTCTCTGCCTCCTCTTTCGTTCTTGTATTCTCATATTGGTTATGATGGTATACATTTTTTACTGTTGGATGTTCTGGGTTCCTCCTAGGCGTTCTCTTGTCTGGGTTTCTTCGATAATTTTCTTTTGGTCTCCAGTTGTAGTTTCTGGACCCTCTTCTGTATTCATTATTTTGTCTATATGAGAATCTTCTATTGTTCCATCTTTGACGATGGAGCGGGATGTTTGGATGATCTAAATCATGATTCCTTGCATTCCAAGTTCTTTGGATGGGATATCGTTTCTCTCTGAAGGACATCTTCCTATATTTGGGCTGTTGCCTATGTCTGCGTGGAGTCATGGCGATCCGATGGTTTACGTTTGGTGTTGGTTCTGGTATTTCCTCATATGGGTCTTGAGAACCAGTTCCTCCCTGAGGCTTTGCTTTACAGCTATACAGAACACAACCGACGAGGAAAGAGGTGACGAGTAAAGAAGGGAAATTGGCCACCTCTATGGGCCATAGATGCCAGTAAGAGTGAGCCTGATACATCCTAGGCTCCTGTCCACGTGAGTAAGATACCTCTATCATCCATCTATTTTACCTGCATCACAGAATTGCGCTATGTCCTGTTTCTCCATTCATTTCCATGAGGTTAAGACCCGGCGGAACTGAAGAGAGAGACAGCGCATCTTCTGTGAGATCACGGACACATTGCAAGGAAAATTCATCAGAGAGAGACAATATTTTTTCCGGCCACAAGGTGGCAGTACAACACAAGGAATAGATATTAGAGAGAGATCAGACCTCGTTTTCGCCACAAGGTGGCAGTACAACATAAAAAGGAATTTTTTCCATTTAAACACAATTTTTACATATTTTAATTCAGACTACATCCATTCAAGACCTATCCACCCCCCCATTTTTTTTGCACTCATTATAAGGCACGTACTAGTCACTACTGCCCACGTCCGACATTGCTACCTACAAATAGCAAATATACTGCCAGACGCAGATACACTTATACTGTTTGAATTGCAACATACAGCCCACCATCCCTGTATCAAAGATCTTGACGAATCTTACCTTTTTGTAGGTTTTCTGTCTAACCTCAGACTACCTCCAGAGTATCTCCAGAAGATCTCTGAGTGCTCACTTTGAAGACTTGCACTTTGAAGGCTTCACAAGCTCTATTAGACAAGCTAATATCCCCAAGCTTTATATAGTCACCTAAGAACACCTCCCCCAGCAAGGCGTGGACAAGCTTAACCTCTTAGCAAATAGCACCCAATTGATTCCAATTCTATGCTAATCAGTAATAAACATGAGTCACCAGCCTAACTTAATTTACTCACCAGACCTAACTTAAAACCTTAAAATGAATAGAAAAGATCTGTTTGAAACAAAAATCAAAATCACTCACCAGAACACATTGAATGTTATTCAAAGAGCACCGAAATGTCACTAATGAAACTGGGCCCCAAGACATTGCTTTTCTGTTTGTTTCTTTGTTTCATTTATTGAGTGTATTTAATCATTATTAAATGTTACTTTTTATTATGGTAATACACCATTGTGGATTTCGGTGTTTCCTGAACCCACAATATTGTTTGGAGTATATCTTTATATAGGGTTTAATCCATGTTTCTGGGCTGATACATTTGATGGTTTCAGCCGTCCCAGTGGGGATTAGGCGCGACACTGCTCTTCCTGTACTATGTATATTTAGATTGTATGTCCAGTCAGGTCAACTTTGCAGCATATTCCGTTTCGTGGCTTTGTTTTTTGATCCCCTGGTGGATTTGTTTCTGGGAGGGTTCCTCATGACTGCAAAGCAGCATGAGCCTATGTGGTTTGCTACAAAGCAGCCTGTGGTTTTATTGGTTGGGACTCACGGCATACAAGACCTCAGCAAAGTAACCTTCCCATGGCCCCCACAAATGTTAGGGTTCATAGAATACGTGATTTGCTGTTTCTTCCCTTAATTGATATTCCTTTTGTGGTATTTTTTTTCCATATGTTCATGTTTTATTTATAATAATAATTATGCTTAATGCATTGTACATCCCGATCAGTTAAATGGCAGAAATTGCACTTAATGATCTTGCCATAGCGGTCTTTATTCTTTCTTACAGTTCTTCCTGTCATCGCCCTCTTCGCCCCTACACACACCATCCTGTAATTTTTACCTTGTGCTGTGAAGATCCAGTCTTCCATTCTTCTTTAGGAATTGGTCCAGGTCTCCTACGCTCAGGTACTCCATGACGAAGAACAGGTAATCCTGATTATAATGGTATAAACAAATGAAGGTTACAGTACAGCTGTAACTACATCCCGTGTCTATAACTAATCTGTATGTCTGTCTCTATGTCCATACAGCTTTATTTACATATGAATAATATAACACGTGGCACGTGGCACTTTGCGCATGTACAATAGGTTACGGTTCAGCTGGTTCAGAAATGCACTTTAATAAATGTGAGCTATTGCTCTTTTTTGCGTTAAATCCAAACGTCAGAATCTATTCTTTATATGCAGAGAGGAATTGTTATGAAAAGTCAGCAGATATATATGAAATATACCCGCGGTGTATTAGGCCCACTCATTGCGAGGGTGTCATAGGACAACCTGCGGCAGGACCAGGTTAAAAAGTACAGGCGGTTAAGCACTTCTGGTTAGTGGTACACAAACATTTTTTTGGACATGTTCCGGTGACCATCAGCTTTAGACCCCTGGGTGCACCTGTTATCTCAAACCCTCTCAGATTTACAGAAGCCTGAGCAGGTTTTGTTTAATCGGTTGGCTCTAGCAGCTAGGGGGGCACTGGCCAAGACATGGCAACATGCCACCACTCTCGTGGTAGGCAGAGGTGACATAAATTACAGACACATGACTAACGGACGAATCAATGGCAAATGCCCCAGACACTATATGTTCAAACAAGACAACATGGGCTCTGTGGGACTATAATGCGGGTCAATAACACGCCCTCTGGACACCCTCCCCATCTTGCTTACCTTACCCCAGCACATGGAAATGACAATCTTTTATGCCTGGTGTTTGCTGCCATCCCCTCTCCCCTTGTTATTTTTCCCCTCTCCTCATTATGTCCCAGTGTTTCTTTAGGGTTTTTTGTTGTTATTTTTTTCTATTAATCATACGTTGTGTAAAATGTCATTATGATGTATTAAGTGATATACCTGCTGTAGTGTTACCTATGTAAGTGTGATATCTTGTGTTACATGTGTAGCGCTCACCCCCGGAGGAGCCTCTGAATAAATCTCGGGATAGTCTCACCGCACTAGGAATTACTATACACCAGCACTGTTGTGGATTTTCTATTTTATATACTTTACTGGTCTCAATAAAGTGGCATATAATACACATGTACGTTGAAATGAATGACAGAATGCGTAATGTGGGAAAACACGCGCGGAAAAAGGAATGGTTAACCCCCACAGTTCGCGAGTGTAAGTCCCGTCAAAAAGGCTCAAAAATGTGGTGTCTAGGGTACCCGGGTACTGTGTTCAACTGGCCAGAGAACAAAAAGAATAATCTTCGACTAGTCACCGTTGGGGCCCTGTAAATTGAAGCAATTTAACAAGTGCGCGCTTTCGTTTCGGAACCGTGGGCCTAGAGGCCTCTCACCCATCCGTCGAATGAAATGTCCAGAACCGATGTCTCGACCAAAGGATTTCTCTCCGCTTTAGACTGGAACTCGGTGCCAATGAATTTGCTCCCCGCTTGCCGGTCGTACCTTTGCAACCGGAACAACGATCCGCCGCCTACACTCCCAATCGATCCTCACAGCCTCCTAACTCGAGGTCCTACCAGAACCTGGTTGTCATCCCAGCAGTTAAGCGCAGTGTAGTAGGCGATAGCACACTCTCCGTCTCCGATCTCCAGCACTGGATACGATGGCGCTCCCACTCCGGCCTGGCTGCGATCCCAGACTGTGTTTCTGCATGCGTCCTACTCCGCTCGTTGCTCTGCTCGCTCTCCCCTCTCCAAGCACGAGGCTGCTGATGTCTTTCCTCGGCGCCAACTTCCTGTCCTCTTCGCAAAGGCTTCTCAGAGATGAAGTCCTTTTTGTCCAGCATAGTCCACAATGTCTCTAGCTCTGTCTGCCTCTAGTGGCAACAATAGTTCAATACACCAGAGCTAATCTAATGCAGCGCTACACATGTAATGACACATTGCTCTAAGATAAAGATTTTTAAAAAAGCCTAGGTGAGGAAGTCCTGCAGGATGATGATATCAGTGGTGATTCAGTTTCCGTAGCTTTTGTAAGTTATACTTTTTATGTAATGTTATGAATTATATCAGAGAATACATCTTCAGCTGAGCAATAAAAGCAAGATCGTACAAACAGAAACTGCCCCTAATCCCCCTGGCGTTTTTATGACTCCAATGATTTGTTGGATGCACTAAATTCTAAAGTAATTTACTCATTTTTTAAAATGCATTTTTTCATTGTAAGGTTGGTAAATTATTATTTATGGTACCCGGTTCTGAAAGGTGGCAAAAGCTTGGGTGAGAAACCTACTCCCAGCAGCCACTTCAAGGAGACAACGCTCGATCATTGTGCCCTTTCAGTCATCATCAAGAAGGACTCTCTTTTTGATGATCTTCAAAGCAAGCCTCCTCGTGCTGACGAGATCCGATGCCAACATGAACTGGATGAAGCACAAAAGGTGGAAAAAAAAGCAGGTAAGAGGGATGTTTATTTATTTATTGTATCGAATTCATATATTTTATGTACCAAGGACCTATGACCACAAATAGTGAAGAATGAAAGCCACAAGCATAGATTGATATTACCCAGGCTCTGCTTGAGATTTTACATACAATATTATCTCATATCAAATCTAAAAATAAAGAGAAGAATGAAAGAGCCTTAATATGTAAGGATTAAATAAAGTGGGACATTCCATTAGAAAGCCAAAACCAAGTGAGGAATCCCAAACGTATTGGGTGAAACACGTACTAGTGTACATTTACTCTAAAAAACACATGTACATCAAAAAAATATTGAGTCACATTATTTAGTTTTATATAAAATAATTCCTGAACGTGTTTTGAGATTTGCACTTGGAGGTATTTCTTATTCATACTAAGAGGGCTTATTTACAGGTTGCGTCTCCAATAACAACTTGCATGATTTTTTTATAGCAATTAATAATTTAATCGCTTTTTGTACTTTTAGATTTTGATACTGAATATTGTTTTATGTATAAATTGTGTTGCTAATTTCTGTATTAGACTGGTAATCATTGCATTTATGGCCATTTTATTTGCCTCATTACTAGGAGTATGTCTATAAGGATTATTCTAGGAGTATGTCTATAAGGATTATTCTAATCTCTATATATATATATATATATGGAATCGTCCACATATTTTGGAGGTTGTCGTGCCATATAGACAAATTCCTATTCATGATTAAAAGCATTTATGTTTTCAGTCTGGTGCCCCACCAACCTGAAATGCCACGAGCCATCACTGGCATCATCAGGAGTCAAAACAGAAAAGTTTAGTATGGAGCCCGCCCTGTCACGGAGGCTTCAGCAAAAATAAATGCTTTGTCTATAATATCATCATTCATCAAGAGAGAGGTTCCACTCTCAACACACTAAGGGCCATATTACAAAGTTAGTGCTAACTTAACCAGAGCTGTTGTAAACTTACCAGAGCCATTATAGCCTATGGAGGTTTTAAATTAACAACAGCTCTGGTTAAGTTAGCACCAACTATGTAATATAGCCCTAAAGATTTTATTAGTGGGATAACATGGGATCAACAGCCTTTATAACAACCTGCCTGTCTGTTTTTGCCCTTGCCTGTATCCTAATATTTCACCCTCCATCTTCCAAATAAAATTCCCACAAATGAATCACATTATCCACAGCAATAAATATCACCGTAAAATGCGCTGTGTATGAGCGTATCACAGAGCTCCACAGCAATAAAACTCCCAGTAGTGTACGCTGTGTATGAACGTACCACAGAGCTCCACAGCATTAAAACTCCCAGTAATGTGCAGTGTGAGCGTATCACAGAGCTCCACAGCATTAAAACTAACATTTTTTAGCCAACACCACATAGTGGTATTTTACTGAATCCCATGTAATCATACTATATGAATGTTTGACTGATGAGTAATATAAACAGGGCTTTTTTTCAAGGGGTACTCGCCGGTACTCAGTACCGGCACCTCATCACTCAGTACTGGCACCTCACCACCAGCCCGAACTAACAGGTGAGCATGATGCTCCTCCCTCCTCCTGCAGTGGCAGGCAGAGAATTGGAAGTGCTTGGCAGCTCATGTTGCTCCTGAACGCTTCCGATTGTCAGGAGTGTATGTGGGGATTGATAACCCCCCTCTTCTCCCAGTAATTGACAAGGGAGGGCTGGTTAAATAAAATCTCCTCTCTGTTTCTTCAGTGCTCTGGAAGATGTGTGTAAACATGCTGCACCCCCTCTCTGCAGCCACTGAAACTTTGAGCAGTATGGGGAGGGGGGGGGTGCAGCATATTTACACACATCTGCCAGAGCTGCTGATTGTCAGGCAAGCGGTGTGATCAGAGAAGCTGGCACTGTAAGGCGGTACAGGTGGTTGCCTAAGAGCGCAAGTCTAGGAGGGGGTGAATTTTTTTTAATCCCTGGTCACTTGCATTGACAGGGATCCAAATTTTTAAACTATCTGCCTGGCGCGGTGTCCCTGCTGCTCCTCCTCTAAGATGCAGCCGGTGCCCAGCGAGCTGCATTGTATCTGCCAGGTCAGTGAGCAGACTCCCCCGCGGTGCTGGATACTGAAGCCTGGCTCTCTCTCTTCCTGGTCCATTCCTCCTTGCTGGTGCCTGCCCCCTCTGACGATGTCAAGAGGAGGGCATGCCAAAATAAGTCTACACTGCCGCCTTACCCCCAGCCTCCCCAGCAGTTCCGGCAGTGGTCTTGGCCGACAAGGCCTAGGCCTAGGCCGACACTTTCCAGGGGGCGGCGGCCCGCACCGGGTGGCCCCACCCCTAAAAAAAATCTCTTTTTTTTTTTTTTACACTTTTGCAAAGAATTTTACCAAGAAGGATACATTGAGATTTCACTAATTTTCAAGTACGTCCTGGGTAGGCAAGGCCTAGGCTTTCACTTTCCAGGGGGCAGCAAAAAACCTCACCACTAAATGGGTTACTCACAGAGCACCGAAATGACGCCAACATTTTGGTGTTCTGTAGTTCCCTGCACTTCGGGGAATAGAATTTCCTCACCCTGCAGTGAATTCACCATTCACCGCAGGGTCCCCAAAGTGCATGGAGTCGGCAGCTAAATGCTGCCATCGCAAACCCGTGGCCTGCTGTTTTCAAAAGAACTACTGAATGAAAATGTCTGGAATTTACATATAAGATCCTGTGATTGATAATAAAAAGTTCTATAACAGAAAAAAGAAAAACCGCTATTCAAAAAAGGGGGGGAATTTGGCCCAAAAATATGAAAAATTACTAAAAGGTACTAAAAAAAAATCAATAAAGACTTTTTACTACACATTAAAATAATAAATGGTTTATTAGATATTGCATAAAAACGGGTATATTTTTAACATTGAAACCTATGGGGTTCGCCTGAATAAACCTGCTGATTGAAACCACCAAACATCAGGGCATTTCACTGCCATTTCTCTGCTGTTTGGTGTTCTCTGAATAGATTAACCATTACTTCTCTATTGGGATTTGCAGTGCCTTCAAACAGCACCGTACTTGCTGGCAGTACACCAAACTTGTGTGTGAGCATATCACAGAGCAGTGGTGTACTTAGGGGAGTGGTGGGGGGGTGGGCCGCCCCAGGTACCAGTGATTATTGGGGTGTCATTAGGGGGTACTAGGAGGTGCCACTGTCACTGTGTGTCAGCTTTGAGCTGTGTTCTCAAACAATGAGCAGCGGAGCAGGGCTTTTGCATACGGAATAAAATCGAATAGAATAAAAATCCCCCTCTCCTCCCTCCATAGCTCCTCCCCTGCCCCACAGCAGCTCTAGGAGAGGGGAGGGGGATGTGATTTGTGTGCAGAGAGAGAAGATGACAGTAAACGGCAGGTAAAGGGGGTATCAGCAGAATATGAAGCCCTGTCTGCTTACGGCTGTTTAAAGTGGACCTTTCCTTAACCAGCACTGCAGTGATAGAAATTTGTCATTGAGCTTCCTGGCTCCTGGTGAGGCTGCGTGTGTGCAGGTCACATTGTCCGGCCAGTCAGGTGGTACTGAGTCTCCGTACCACCTGACTGGCTGAACCACGTGACACGCACACACGCAGCTGCCCGCCTGTCACGTACCCCCGTTCCGGCGGCGCCTGGCAGCAGCGTCCTCGCTGCTCGCTGGCCAGGCGCCGAGTAAATAGCGCCGGTCGCTTCCGCACACGTGGGACGCCGGGAGGCGGGGCTCGCGTGATGACGCGGACCCGTCGGGTTAAAACCAGCTTCTCCACTATGCCAGTGCCTGACGTGGTAGTTACTTCCCGCAGAGCTCTTGTGCGTTTCTGGCTAAGAATTATTCTGTGTATCGACCCCTGGCATTGGCAAAACGACTATTCTGTGTATCGACCCCTGGCATTGGCAAAACGACTATTCTGTGTATCGACCCCTGGCATTGGCAAAACGACTATTCTGTGTATCGACCCCTGGCATTGGCAAAACGACTATTCTGTGTATCGACCCCTGGCATTGGCAAAACGACTATTCTGTGTATTTGACCCCTGGCTTTGGCGAACGAACCATCCGTGTATTGACCCCTGGCATTCGCAAGCGACCATTCTGTGTCTCGACCCCTGGCATTTGTATCACTCCTCTATTCTGGTGCGGAGGTCAGTCTGTGTGGCACCCTAGGCACATCAGACCACCCCTTGTATTTTGTATGTGCTCTGTACTACCATCCTAGCAATCTGTCTAGACGTGCCGACCACTCTAAGGATCGGAAGGGTAGAGAGTGTCCTGTCTCAAGGGACTACTAGTCAGAGAGTAGAGGGATTCGTGACGTCTCTTTTGTATGTGCTCTGTACTGCCATCCTAGTAGTCTGTCTAGACGTGCCGACCACTCTAAGGATCGGAAGGTTAGAGAGAGACCTGCGTATAGGGACCAACACTATAGTAATCAGGGGGATCCGTGACATTACGTCAGGGCCAATGGATCCCGCAGACCTCTCTTCTCAGTTAACAAGAATTGCAGCCCGACAAGAAGAGCAGGACCACAGGATGGACCAGATTGCTCTTGCTCTGCAAACCCTGTTGAATCGATCCACTGCTGGTACTGCAAGTCCTCCAGAACCAGTATTGCCTAGGGCCAGTTCCGCCTCACCCGAGGGGTGTAGGCTCAGTATGAAGGCACCCGTACGCTATGATGGTACGCCTAACTTGTGTCGGGGTTTTTTGACCAACTGGAGATTCTATTCGAGAACAATCCAGGGTCCTGTGTATCCGATAAAGCCAAAGTAGGCTACCTAATTAACCATTTAACTGATAAAGCGTTACTGTGGGCCACACCATTGTGGGGAAAACAAAAAGCCCATCATATATGACTATGAGGGCTTTACCTCTGAACTAAAACGTACGTTTGACCCCTCTAGAAGGGCCACCAATGCAGGCAGGTCCTTATTCCACATTAAGCAAGGTAATAGGAGAGTCTCTGACTATGCCATAGAATTTAAGACCTTGACTTCTGAAGTACACTGGCCTAACGACGTTTTAACCTTGGCGTTTACCGAAGGCCTGAACGAGGCTTTGATGTTTGAGCTGGCTCCCTTGAAGTTGCCCGAACATCTGGACCATTTGGTTGATTTCTGTATTGCCATGGACGACCAAATTAGGGACAGGAGGCATTCTAGAGACAGACCCAGAAGGGTTTTGCCTCCTTTACCCTTAGTACCCAGACACACCAGTACGTCAGGTACTCCAGAGCCAGAAAGAACCGATCTACCGGTCGTGGAACCCATGCAGATAGGTTAGAACAGGTATTTCGGAGGCTGAGAGAGCTCACAGAAGGGAAAGGGGGCTCTGTTTTTACTGTGCCGGGGCAGGGCATTTTCGTCTTCAATGTCCTCAAAGACCCAGGGGTGGCAGGGGTGACACTGGCAAGCCAGGCCAGAGAACACCTACTAGCCAGGTAATCGGTTCACTCTATGCCTCCTTTGTTGATAACGAAAAAAAAAAAACCCGGATTCTGGTGCCCATCTCCTTAACCTGGGGGGGGGTGCACCTCGAGACTGAGGCGTTCCTAGACTCTGGAGCCTCAGGTAACTTTATGGATAGAGTGTTTGCCTCCAAGAACCTCATGCCTCTAGTTCTCAAAGAAAGACCTCTAATGGTGGAGGCCATAGACGGGAAACCCTTGTCATGTCCCCATATCACCCACGACACTATAGAGGTATGCATGAAAACAGGAGTTTTGCACCGGGAAACCATACGATTCCAGATTATTGACTCTCCCTCATGCCCCGTCGTCCTAGGGTTTCCATGGTTGAATGAGCATAACCGGTGATTGATTGGGTCCAGAGAGACATAAAATGTTGGGGTCCCAGTTGTCAGTCGAAATGTATGGGCAGGGTCACTGTTATTGGTAGCCTTAATATCGCCACAGCACCTCCTTTATCCACAGTAGTCCCTGACTGTTATCAGGCATTAAAAGAGGTTTTTTTCGAAGGCCAGGACTGAGAGGTTTTACCACCACATCGCCCGTATGACTGTGCCATAGAGTTACTCCCCGGTACTATGCCTCCCAAAGGACATGTATACCCCTTATCGCAAAAGGAGAACGATATTATGGAGGAATATAAAAAGAAAATCTTGAACGTGGATTCATTAGACGGTCCTCCTCCCCAGCAGGAGCTGGTTTCTTTTTCGTCTCCAAGAAAGAGGAGACTTGCGACCATGCATAGATTATAGAGGTTTAAACAGAATAACCATAAGAAATGCATATCCCATACCCCTTATAACAGAGTTGTTCGACCGACTGAAAGGGGCCCGTATATACACGAAGCTCGATTTACGCGGAGCCTACAATCTGATAAGGGTGAAAAAGGGGCACGAGTGGAAGACGGCTTTTAATACGCGTAGCGGGCATTACGAATACCTGGTAATGCCCTTTGGGTTATGTAACGCGCCAGCTGTGTTTCAGGATCTCATAAATGACACCCTAAGGGATTTTCTGCAAACATTCGTCATAGTGTATCTCGATGACATCCTGATATACTCTCCAGATAAGGAGACCCATCACGCCCATGTGCAACAAGTGTTAAGGAGACTATTGAAGGCCGGGTTATACTGCAAATTAGAAAAGTGCCTATTTGATATAGAGATGGTGCACTTCCTTGGGTATATCATAACCCCTGAGGGGTTTCAGATGGATCCGGGTAAATTGTCGGCAATCCTCGACTGGCCCCTACCCCAAGGGCTTAAAGCCATCCAGAGGTTTCTAGGTTTTACCAACTATTATCGAAGTGTCGGATATAATCTCTGCACGTGAATACAACACGTTTATATATATTGGATTTATCAGCCAAGCCTCCAATATGTCTATATTGGACTTACTGGACCGACCTCGGCAGTCGTCTCCAATATATCAGGGATTATTATTTCATAAGAAACTTATACGAGACACAAATCTCAATCGTTTATATCTCTTAGAAATTATCCTGAATTCTTTTAATTGTCTGTGTTTTGCTTTAAAAAATACAATAATCAATAATCGGATAAAAATATATATATATTTATTACGTATACAAAAGAATTTTCAAATCTCATTTCATAAACAAAAATTTACAAACCACACTCCATCAGCATATAAAAACTAGCTTCACAATATATGTATCTCCGGTTAGTAACTGCATATATGATTAATATCATTTACCTTATCAGTTAGTAACTAATACACAAATGGTTAATAAACATTTCTGCTTAATACAACATGCATTTCCCAGCAAACAATGTTTAACCAGCCAGCTCTTATAGATATATATATATCTCTGCTACATGGATCAACAAAAGATGAGCTAATTTGATGATAAATAATAAAAACTTATTTAGTGAATCCTCCCCTAATCTCGAGAATTAAACTTCTAATCTTCTGCTTTTTATTTTGTAGTTATATAATTCCTTGCTCATTAATTTTAATCACAGTAATTTCCAAATTCAATATATATTGGTATCAATCTTGCAACATGTCTTTAGGAATAAATCCAGAAGGTTCATTAAAGACTTTTCGGCCTTGGTAGCTCCTCTCACGACCATGACTAAGAAAGGGGTGGGAAATCAGAAGTGGACACCCCAGGCCAGGCAAGCCTTCGAGGCCCTCAAACAGGCATTCACGACTGCCCCTGTTCTCCGACATCCTGATCCAGCTCTGCCCTTCCAACTCGAGGTTGACGCCTCCGAACTGGGCCTTGGTGCAGTCTTGTCCCAAAGGGAGGCTCCTGACAAACCCTTGCATCCATGCGGTTTCTATTCCCGGAAGTTGTCTCCGGCCGAGAGAAACTATGATATCGGTAATAGAGAGTTGTTAGCAGTTATTGCAGCCTTGGCAGAGTGGAGATACTTATTAGAGGGATCTACAGACCCAATCGTTATCATAACCGATCATAAGAATCTCACGTACATTGGAGACGCGAAACGATTGAACGCCAGACAAGCGAGATGGTCTTTGTTTCTTTCAAGTTTTAATTTCGTCCTCACGTATAGACCTGGGTCAAGAAACATTAAAGCAGATGCGTTATCTAGACAGTATGAATCCTATGAACATAACATTCAGGATCGACATCCCATTGTACCTCAGGAGAGGATTATAGCCTCTACCACGATTAGTGTCTCGTCCCCTCTGATGATCCGATTGCAGACTGTGCAAGATAAGGCTCCGGGGGGGAGGCCTCCCGCGAAGCTCTTTGTACCTGAGAAGGAAAGAGAAGAAGTCCTTAAGATTTACCATGACAATAAAACCTCTGGGCACATGGGGATCACCAAAACAGTGTCTAGCATCCGAAAACTGCTATGGTGGCCCACGATGCGCCGGGATATTAAAGATTACGTAGCCGTGTGCGAGGTATGCACAAGAAATAAGAGTCCTAAGACAGCGCCCATTGGTTTACTCCAGCCCCTGCCTATCCCGAACGACCATGGTCGCAGATAGCCATGGATTTTATAGTAGAGTTACCCGAGTCCAAAGGGAATACTGTTATACTCACGATTATAGATCGCTTTTCCAAAATGGGTCACTATGTTCCTCTTAGGAAACTACCGTCAGCAGCCGAGCTGGTGCCCATTTTCATCGCCAATGTGGTCCGCATACACGGTATCCCTCTTGGGATTGTTTCTGATAGGGGGACCCAGTTTGTCTCCAGATTCTGGAGGGGGTTCTGCAAGAATGTGGGAATAGACCTGTCCTTCTCCTCGGCCTATCACCCCCAAACGAACGGAGCAGCAGAAAGGGCCAATCAAAATGTTGAGAAGTATCTCAGGTGTTTCATATCTGAACGACAGGATAATTGGTCAGACCTGCTACCTTGGGCCGAGTATGCCCTAAACAGTGCCGTGAGTGAAGCCAGTGGTCATTCCCCTTTCTTCACGGTTTACGGATTTGATCCTCCCGTGCTTCCCACTGCATTTCCTGATACCGCGATTCCTGCTCTGGATGAGCACTTGGCGTCATTGACTGAGACCTGGAGGAGGGTTAAACAGGCACTGGAGAGGAGCAGTATTGTCCAGAAAACGAAGGCCGATAGACGTAGGGGACCAGCACCTGTGTATCAAGTCGGGGACAGGGTTTGGCTTTCTTCGCGGAACGTTAAGCTCTTAGTACCGTCGATGAAACTAGCCCCCAGATACATAGGCCCTTACAAGATACTGCGGCGACTCAGCCCGGTTTCCTATGCCTTGGCACTGCCCTCCCATATCAGGATACACAACGTTTTCCACGTGAGTCTGTTGAAGCCACTGTTGTGTAATCGTTACTCCAGGGTCCGTGCTCCTCCGCCTCCTGTCTCTGTGGAAGGCGAAGAGGAGTTTGAGGTGCAGGCCATTCTGGACGCCAGGAGGTCCAAGGGGGGCCTGCACTACTTGGTTGACTGGGTGGGCTACGGTCCTGAGGATCGCTCCTGGCTTCCGGCTGCCGAGGTCCATGCCCCTCGGTTAGTGAAGGCCTTCTATTTGGCTCATCCCCATGCCCCTGGGGGTCGTCCAGTGGCCGCCCGTTGAGGGGGGGGTTCTGTCACGTACCCCCGTTCCGGCGGCGCCTGGCAGCAGCGTCCTCGCTGCTCGCTGGCCAGGCGCCGAGTAAATAGCGCCGGTCGCTTCCGCACACGTGGGACGCCGGGAGGCGGGGCCTCGCGTGATGACGCGGACCCGTCGGGTTTAAAACCCAGCTTCTCCACTATGCCAGTGCCCTGACGTGGTAGTTACTTCCCGCAGAGCTCTTGTGCGTTTCTGGCTAAGAATTATTCTGTGTATCGACCCCTGGCATTGGCAAAACGACTATTCTGTGTATCGACCCCTGGCATTGGCAAAACGACTATTCTGTGTATCGACCCCTGGCATTGGCAAAACGACTATTCTGTGTATCGACCCCTGGCATTGGCAAAACTACTATTCTGTGTATCGACCCCTGGCATTGGCAAAACGACTATTCTGTGTATTTGACCCCTGGCTTTGGCGAACGAACCATTCCGTGTATTGACCCCTGGCATTCGCAAGCGACCATTCTGTGTCTCGACCCCTGGCATTTGTATCACTCCTCTATTCTGGTGCGGAGGTCAGTCTGTGTGGCACCCTAGGCACATCAGACCACCCCTTGTATTTTGTATGTGCTCTGTACTACCATCCTAGCAATCTGTCTAGACGTGCCGACCACTCTAAGGATCGGAAGGGTAGAGAGTGTCCTGTCTCAAGGGACTACTAGTCAGAGAGTAGAGGGATTCGTGACGTCTCTTTTGTATGTGCTCTGTACTGCCATCCTAGTAGTCTGTCTAGACGTGCCGACCACTCTAAGGATCGGAAGGTTAGAGAGAGACCTGCGTATAGGGACCAACACTATAGTAATCAGGGGGATCCGTGACACCGCCCTTTTGTTAACACGGACTCTCACTCTATTCTGGACTGAACACCCACCGGGAAGGGAATCAAAGCCACGGTGCACCCTCTGGCAGTGGCACCCCACTGCTGACAAGATGGCTCCACGCACAGGCACAGCCGCAATCCTAACATGGCCTGGAGGGACCTTCTGCTGAGTCCGTACACAGTCCCTGCTGACTCTGCACACAGCCCTACAGCGGACGGAGGCCAGTAAATATAGAATAAATAATTGCTGTGTGCTCATATTCACTCGGTTTTCTGGGAGCTTTATTGCAGTGGATTCTGATGCACTCATACACACCACACATTGCATTGCTGTGAGCTTTATTGCTGTGAATTCTGATACACTCATACACACTGCACATATCATTGCTGGGAGTTTTATTGCTGTGGATTCTGTGATACACACTGCATATTACTGTGAGTTTTATTGCCCTGTAGCTCTGGGATACGCTCATACACACTGCACATTACTGTGAGTTTTATTGCTGTGCAGTTCTGATATACTCATACACAGTGCCCATTTCTGTGGGTATTATTGCTGTGCAGCTCTGTGATATGCTCATATGCAGTGCACGTTTCTGTGGATTTTATTGTTCAACCAATTAGAGCGGCTGTGATCCAGTATACTTGACATGCGTGACTGTTCTTTGTAAAAATGCTTGAATTTAAACATTTCACAATTTTATTTATCTCAATAGATACATTTGAAATGGTATACAAAATATACAAGTAGGCACTTGGTATCCACTTTTAATATAAAGAGAGGAAAAGGCGGAGCTCTAAGAGGAAAAGGTGGAGCTTAAAGAGGAAGGGTGGGGATTAACCAGGAAGAGGTGTGCCCTTGACAGGAAGGGGTGCCTCAAATTTAAATTAGGGTTGCACGAGTTTAGTCAGGCCTAGGGCAGCACAAAACCTAAATACACCACTGAGTTCTGGACAGTGTGTGGTGCACCCTGGAAAGTGAAAAGGTGTAAATGTAAGTCTGGCTGCATTGCTCTGCAGGGACTCAGTGACAGGCAGGCCTCAGAACAAAGAAAAAACTGCTGCTGCTTCCAAATACACTTCAAAATAGCATTTAAAAATATCAACTCTGGCAACACAGGTATGTTCACCTGGTCCTGCTGTTACCACCATGTAGGGTGTTCTCAAGGTCAAACACCCTCTCATTGGAGTCCCCCAATATTATTCAAACAGTACTTTGTGAATAGTGGAGTTTCATTGCTGTGGAGCTCATACATACTCAGCAAAACTGTGAGTTTCATTGCTGCGGTGCACACATGCTAGGGGATTATCCACTCAGTGCCAGTGTTGCAAAAAAAAACAGCTAATTGCACTGCAACTCAGACTTTTCTTGCAACAGAGGCACTTAGTGGATAACCCCAATAGGGTTACAACAATAGTTGTAGTTCATTTAAAGGAACACAATATTAAAAACATGGTTCCCTTTTATAGTGTCTTTCTTTAAGTGAGCTACAACTATTGTTTATTAGGACATGAAAATAGGTCATAATAATCAATTTTTCCCCGGACGTGAGAGTACTCCCACCTATTTTTCCAGAAAGAAACACTGAATATAAATAATAGCAATATTAATTTTACCTCTGTATTCCTAGATCACATGCGTTGTACAAGAGCTGTGTAGAGGAAAACCATGATTATCCAGTGCTGCAGGATACTACTCAAGGTAGGCACTATGAACATGATTCTACATAACAGTTATGTGACCAGCAGTGATGAATTTGTTAATTTACCCCCCCCCCCCAACTTCAAATTTCACCAGCTGCCACTGGTTACACACAATCTGTAATAAGGGCTTAGTTTTGTATATTTATAGTAAGCTATGTGTTACTTCTCTCTATACTGTAGGGTTTATCTACTAAGCACTGGAGTTTGCCTATGTTGCAAATTCACATAAAAACTCCCGGTATTGCTGTGCCTACAATTGTCTCCTTTATAATAACTTAAAATCTTAGGGCAGTATAACATACTGCCTGCTAAAACGGGGATGCTAAGGAGCAAAAACTGTGCCTGCAGGTTTCTCCTTATCATCCCCATTTTAGCTCCATATTACGTGGCAGGCGCTGATTCAGCAGCCTGCCCCATAACGCAGCGCAAAACCAGAGGATACTTGAGGCAGCGCTAATGCTCCGCGCATCCCCTCCATGTAGTCCATAAGACTCAATTGCGGCTCTGACTGCCGACTCACATGACCTGCAGGATCTCGCCTCTTGTGAGATCCTGCAGGTCTGTGGAGTGATCGTGGAGGAGGACTGTGGACTTTTTCTCCCCAGTCTCACTCCGCCCCCTGAGGAGAGTATCTGATTTTTGGGGTGATTTGTAGCTTGTGATAACTGATTCTGCAGAAGTGGAATCAGTTAGCACCAGCTCCAAGCTGTGGTTAACGTTTGAGTTAAATGATGCTGCCCTATGGATTGTTTCATTCTGGGTATTTACTATCTACCACTGAGCTATCAGTCACAAATGCTCAGGTTGCACTTTCTTTAAAAGGCAGTAGCGCCCCTCTAACTGTGCTTCAGCATTACCAGCACTTGGGGTGTGTGCTCCCTAAGAAGCCTGTTCTCTCATTTCTCCTGCTGTGTCCCTGAAGCCACCTGTTGTGCTCCTTACCATGCTCTCCAACCTTCCTGCTGTGTCCTCTGCCTCCAGAGCCTCCAATCATGTTCCTGCCAGCCATCCACCAGTGTTCCTGCTCAGTCTCCTTTACCAGCCTTTGTATCCAGCCAGCCCTTTTCCTGTCCAGTCTGCTTGCTGTCTCTTACCTCTTGTAAGTTCCCAGTGTGTTGCCCTCTGTCTCGTTGTCCTGTATCCTCTCTCCAGTTTACCTTAGTTATATCTCTCCTCCCTGGCTTGTCCTAGGGTCAACCCCTTTCCTTCCTTATCTCTCTCCATCTTTCCAGATACCTGCGTCTGCGATACAGCGAGGAAGTTCTCATCTCACCCATTAACCCCTTCACTGCTGAGTCATTGTCTGTGTGCCTGTGTGCTGAGCTCATTTTGAGCGTTTTGTGCTCATCATGTTTAAACGTGTTTTGAAGGCTTATTTTAGTATATTACCCAGACATATTATATATCGTTCTTTCCGTCAGACTCGGTAGATTCATAATATGTCATTATTATATGTATACGTCATGACCTGTCTGTATATTATAACAAAAAAGGCAATAAAATATGTATTTTCAATAATTTACAACGTGTAAAGTGTTTTTTTCACATTTTAACATGCGAGCAATTGTGGTTATATTTTGTATGGGGTGCGCTTGTTAAAAAAATTAGAGATGGAGTCTCGTTACATTTTTTTTTGGGGAAAATTATGCGATTTTTAACAAACCCACCGCATACAAAAATTGTTAGTGCAGCATCATTGTTCACATTATAATTGAAATGGGAACAATATTGCTGCATTAACGAACCAAAAAAAAGAAAAAAAAATGTTTATTTTTTTTTTTTCTATTTTTTTTTTTAAATATATTTTTATTTTTAATTTTAATTTTTTTTTTTAAAAAAAACTTTTTCACATTCGAGTTTGGTATCGTTGGAACGGCCATGCTCTGGCCGATCCAACCATACCAAACATTAACCCCTAACTGCCACGGATGGGGCCGTGAAGATAATAAAGCCTAAAGACTAATAAAAATGTGTGTGTGGATACAAGACAGTAAAAAGTATCTGACATATTATCCTTCAAGGGGCCGTGACAAATTGCCAAGGTAGCCTCAGCAGTAAGGAAAGACGTCTCATCCATATATCCCTGGGGAGCAATGAATTAGCCCATACCTTCAGATTGGAGAACCCAAAATAATAGAAACCACAAACCGAACTCATTGTACAGATACCAAAAATGCTTACGTGTGATAAAGTGGACCTGCACCACTCTGAATACAATGGGGACACTCCGCATCGTTCCTTAGTGGTTTAGGTATCTAGCGCACACTCTCATTCCCTGAGTAGGTATGGGATTGGCAGAGAGGGGGCGACACTATGTAGCTGAAGGGTGGACCATCTTTGGGAAAGCTGTCGTCCAAAATCATTGCAAAATGGTACATTTTTATCATGACATTTAAGACCAAGGTGCAGCTGCTCAACTCAAGAAGATTTCATTGAACATGCCAAGGATTGGCTACACTTCAGAGATCAGGGCAACAAGTGTCTTAAGACAGCATTCCATAGAGCCGGGATGTCAAACTCATGCCCCCCCCCATGTTGGTGTCTTCAATTCCCAGAATTCCTTCAATGCAATAGATGGCCAGGGAATCAAAGGAGTTGTAGTTCAGAAACAGACAAAAACACTCACAGGGTGTACCAAGATAATTGTAGGAAGCAATCTATTGAACATAGAAAAAAGACTCTTGCCACTGTTGGTGACAGGGGGTAACCCCAGTTTAACAATTGAAAACGATAGTGGAGATAGCCAAAGAATAAAATAAAACTTAGCTTTAAATGAGAAATGCAGTAAAAGAATGCTTTCAAAGCTGTATTGCAATAGGCAGACAGACAGACAGACACAGTCGCAGTGCTTACCTAGGACAAACATAACGTATGCATGTCTCAGCGGAGGCGAGAACATAAATAAAATAAAGGCCACTACAAAAAAAGAGGCCATAAAGCAAGCTTGGGAGTATGCTAGATTGGAGATACTAGCACAATACTGGGCCCTCCCTGGAAATTGATATAAGGAATAAAAGGTAGTGTGGAAACATTGTAAGTATCAAATATAATGAATGGAAGCAGTCCTTCGAGGGCCTGTGAGTTTAGGAAAGCAAGAAAAACCACACAACCTTTATGAAGAGCCCTATCAGGAACAAACAATACAGGCTTGGAAAAAAACAAACACAAACAAACAGTCTGGCCTCAGTGCATTGAAACTGAGCTAGATGCCTAAATTGGGAGCGCTCCCAGTAGGTAAGGAATATTTCTAGCAAGTCATAAAAAACACAGTTTCCAGAGCAAGGATTAAAAGGTCCCTAAAACAAAGAACTAAATGAACATCTCTATTGGCTCGACGCGTTTCCCTGGGATAAACCAGCGTCATCAGGAGCAGAGAGTGCAGCCTAGTTGTTGCATAGGCTCGAGAGTAAGAAGTGACCAATTCATTGCATCGCAAGGCTTGAGCAGTAACACTTACGAATCTGGCTAGTAATATTGCTGATGATTTGTAATTTTGCCAGTGTCAGGCAAATGCAAAGGTATAATGCTACACACCTGATGAGCTGACCATGGTATGACCTGTTATTGGTGTGTAATGTTTTATTTCGAGTGGTTACAGTTACAAGCATTTATAAAGTGCCAACAAGTTCCGTAGCGCTGTTTCAATGGAAGAGACAGAATAACAAATATACATACACATTACACACACAACAGAAGAAGAGAGCACCCTGCTCGAGAGCTTACAATCTAAGAGGAGAGGGGTGACACACTAGGTTTGGGTGAATAAAGTACAAGAAGTAACGGGGTGCATTCAGGCTGTGTGGGAAGATGGAGCAAGAAATGAACAATGGAGGATTATGGAGCGAGCCGATAGGCTTCTCTAAAGTAATGTGTTTTCAGAGACTTCTTGAAGGACTGGAGAGACAGGGAGAGTCTGATGTTGCGGAGGTTGGAGTTCTATAGAAAGGGGGCAGCTCGGGAGAAGTCTTGAAGGCGAGAGTTGGGGGTGTATTGTTTCTGGTATCATATTGTGTAAATGCATGTGATGTATAAGGTACTATAGGTGTGTGTATGTGCCAGGGTGTGCTTTTTAAGTCAGTCTCTAGACATATGAATGCAAGGGGCATTTACAAGGATTCTTTAGCTTGAGTATAAATAAATATTGCTACCACACGCAAATCCTCCGCTACATTTTACTAAATGTGTGTGCATGCATTGCTAATCAATATGAAACCTGTGGGTGGCATTTTTGTTCATGGTCATAAAGTTTACCGAATCACTTTCATTTAAGGTTCTATTCACTAAAGGTGAAACTCATGAGAATTGCTGGAGAAGTGAAAATTATAGGTGAGAATAGCCAAACCAGAAAATGTTTCCCATTTATTTCACTTTCCAATTCGGCTATTTGGTCTAGAGTGTTCTCTTCTCCTGCTGTTCTCCTGAGTTTCACCGTTTAGTGAATAGACCTGTTAGTCTTTATCAGAGAACTTTGGTTTGGTTTTCCTAAAATATACCATTTATTGGTTCTCTTCATGATTCAGATCACGTCACCTGAGATCATGTAGGATGTATGACTGTGGTATAAACGCCACTAAACCAACATACCATAAAATTTTATAACCCATCTCTCATTCCACCTCGTATTTATATTCCAGCAGGTGCTCCAAGAGGTCTATGTACAACAATACACATTCAAGGTAGGTAAAAACCTGCAGATCCTTTGCTTTAAAATATGCTTTTCTTAGTACATTTGGTATTTGACATTATAGATATGATCAATTATCTCTCTCTAAAACGGGCTGATGTAACCTGTCACTTTTCAAATGCCATTTTTTATGCATAATTGGCTATATTATAGATATGAATATCAGTGGGCAGATTCCGTTAGGAACTCCTGTATTTTTTTTTATCTGTGCTGCCAATAGCCACTGTAATTACATAAGAAAGGTGTAACTGCAAATTTAAAGAAAATATAAAACTTAAATAAAGGTAGAAATTAAATGTATATTTTCCAGTATTTCTTTTTAATGTTCTGTATGTCTTATGCTAAGCAGATAAAAATTAAATTAACCGATTTATACATTCAAAGAATTATTAACTAAGTTACATATTTATGATTGAGATTTACTTAAGTAAATGGGCTGGGTGGAGTAGAGGTAACATCTAATGAATGTGGAGACTGTGGAGACACAGGTTCGAATCCCGGTAAGAGCACCTCTCCAGTAAGTGTCCTTAGGCAAGACACCGAACGGTACATACTCACCACCCGGGACATACTTGAAAACAAGAGAAATCTCAATGTATAAATCCTTTCTGAAAAAATAAAATAAAATTTCATTGTGGTTATATTACCAGAAAGTTTCAGATCTTTTAAGAATGTCAAAATGGCACTGTTTAATGACTAATATTTATAGTAAATTTACTAGATAGTTACTAAAATCAGGACACAAAATGAAGAATTTATAAAATTATTTATTTGGTAGTTTCCTATTACACATAAACTAATCAAGTTTGTTGACCCCTGTCTTCAATTCACAGTATTAGATTTACACATTCAGCATTATATATTTGTGGAAGTATTTTTTTTTTAAAATGTTGTATTATTATTATTGTCATATGTACAGTTTAGTGGCATTTGAAATCCAGAAATATCATAACAATCTATTTTTCAGTTTTAATAGAACGTTGCTTAGAAGCTTCACCAATATTCATATCTTGACCAACATAACAAGAAATGCATTACATAGCTGCGTTCTTGCTGGTGGCAGAAGCTTTTGAAATCGTCACTTCAGTTTCAGACAATGTGGGCAATAGTAAGTCATTTTGGTTGAAACAATCATGGTAATAATTATTTACCTTTTGATATATTGTACATGTAATTTATATAATGTATATTTTATATATATATATGAACATAATGTTGCATAACACAAGGGTATTATTCAGGGAGCCCCGAAATGTTGCCAACATTTCGGTGCCCTCTCGTTCCGTGCACTTCACTGCCCTTCAGGAAATCAAAGTTCCCCACCCTGTGGTGAATTCAGCATTCACCGCAGAGTCCCCGGAGTGCAGGGAAAACCCATCGCAAACCCCCTGAACACCTGCCGAACACCCACCGGAACCGCCGCAAAAAACACGAACACATAGGAAAAAGCTGGCAATCACAGCGCAGACAAGCTGCAGGACAAAGTCGACAAGCTGACGAACGGGGTAGAAAAATAAAATAAAAATACGCTTGAAAGTGTCAAAATTGAAACGCTGTTTGCAAAAAAACTACTGAACGAAAATTCCTGGAATTTACATATAAAATCCTACGAATAATAATAAAAAGATCTGTTACAGTAAAAAGAAAAAACCCAAAAATCAATAAATAAGAGACTTTTTACTGCAGATTAAAATAATAAACAATATATTAGATATTGAATTGAAATGGATATATTTTTTAACATTGAAGCCTATGGGTTTCGCATGAATAAATCTGCAGAATGAAAACACCGACCAGCAGGGCACTTCGGCACCTTTTCTCTGCTGTTCGATGTTCTCTGAATAAATTAACCATTGCTTCTTTATGGGGGATTTCACTGCCCTCGACCAGGCACCGTAAGGAAATCTGGGTGAATTACTCAATATTTTAAAATTTTTCATGCAGTTGTTTTTAAGCTAAAGCAGTGTAGAAATGATGTAGCAGGTAAAATATGGTTATTTTACACACTACACACATTTAAAACTATATGTTTTTTAAAAAACATGTATAGAGACGTACGCTCCTACCACACTGTCTGGTTATTTAAAAAAAATATATATCAATAAAGTACAAAGAACTCAATGAAAAGCCTGAACTGCAAACTTTTGGAAGTCTGCAAAAGTACTTCTGATTGGTGGGTGAAACAATAATGATTTCCATGAACTCAGTGGTTTTTTATCAGTGTTTTTCAATCAAGAATTCTTTTGTCTTGGCCACGCCCCCCTCATTAAATTGAAATCTGAAGGTTTATCAACATACCGCATGTTTCATTTGATCATAGCAGTGTCACGTGTAGACTGGGGTTGGTGTAGTAGGATGGGGTTGTGAGCCCAGGATGCAGTGATGGAGGCAGTTTCAGGATAACAAAGGGTGTTTATTGTAAATACACATGGTAGCATAGAATCAGACAAGGAACAGGCAATAGAGTGGTCAGGGTTCAGCAAGGGGTCTGGTACATCTTAGATGGGGGGCAGAGGGGGAGCAGGATGGGAGGGTACCGGTATATGGAAGCGAGGAAAGTCCAGATAATAACAGAGGGTCCTTGGAGTCTTTGGTAGAGAATTCAGGAGATTGTCAGGAGGTTTCAGGGAGCTTTGGCAGATAGGTTTTGCAGTCAGCAACTTCAATGTGGAAATGCAGGGGGAAGGGGGGGGGACTCCCTTATATGATGGACCAATTAGGGAAGATGAAGGGCAGGTGAGTCTCCATGGCCAGAACGTTAGAGTCCAGGACGTGAAAAGTCAATACAGAGTCCTGGAGCCTGCAGGGGGCATGCAGGGTTTGGAACAAAAGGGGGCGCCAGGGGGTCAGGGCTTCCAGGACCTTACAAGAAGATTGATAGATGTTTTCTTGAAGATTTCTCATGAAAATGTCGGCATTCTGTATGTTTTCTTTAAATAGATGGACAAAGGCAGGTCTAGATTTTGCAAGACCTTAGACAAAGCCCAGATGTGAGGCCTCTCATTTTATACATCAAATTCACACATGTTAGCGCAACAAACGCAAGTATACATCTACCGCAGGTGTACCTGCGCGAACGCTGCGCGAGCTTACTGTACTTAGCGCGTCCTATACTTAACATTGTGAGCGCAAATGCTTTTGTGCCCCGGAACGCGGATGGTATTACAATCTATGCGCAGTTTGTAACACACAGCATAATTTTAGCAACTCCTAAAAGCTGGTGTTAATGGCAAATTCTATCAACCTGGCCGAAACCAAATACAACAGCCCAAAAAAAAATACACAGCAAAGTATAGTTACACATTCTACACATACCAAACCAATAAATTTGAGAAGCTGTGTTTGTTTTTTTATTGATGCAGCATATATGCTCAGATTGACTTTGAATATAAACAGGTATAAATTAATTTTATTCCCAAATCAAACACAAGACAAAAAAACGTTTAAAAACCATTAAAGTGAAGAAACATTAGAAGCATTTCTGGCAAAAAAAGGTATGGTAACCCATTTAGGAACCCTCATTTGTTAATTAATCATTTGACAAGGTCCACATATGGTTTTGAAAGACTCGTATCGACACTGATTCACATTTGGGAGGTAACCTCAATGAACCCAGGGGGTACCAGACCCCACCAAAAAAAAAAGGGTTTGTCTGTTGATAAAACAAATTATCAAAATTGTGTCAATGAAGTATTAGGAGTGTCTACCTCTAACCATAAATTGGTTCTAATACCAAAAAAGGGGAGGAACTAATAACTCCACCAGGTCATACAATTGTTTTAACAATTTGTTAAAGGTTGAAGTACACCCCCAATCAATAAATTTCTCAGCAGTAGCCTTGTAAAGACAGAATTGCTACATACCTCGCAGAAAAGGGTTGGAAAATATCACCACAGAAAGTTCAAATTGGTTGTGGAAGAAAGAATTAAAGATCTTTACATCAATAATCACAAAGAATTACTCAACCCACTTTGAGGAGAACAAGCCAGTTCAAGAGTCACAGGGCACCAAATCAGCCCAACATTACTAAACCAAAAGTGTATGACCAATTTGAGTAGGGATGTGCGTTTCGGGTTTCGGAATTTCAGAATTTTCACGAAATTTCCCGATTCGTGTTTTCGGATGCGGCCGAATTTCCGAAAATTTTTAGATCCGAAAATGGCAGATCCGAGCCGAAACGAAATATTTTCGGAATTTTCGAATGGACTTGAAATGTGTCAAATCGAAATTTATTGCTTTGAAACGAGGAGAACAGACGTTCCGAAAAAACGAAAATTTCCGAAATTACGAAAAGTCGATACAAAAAACGAGCAAAGTGACACGAAAATACTAAAAACGGTCGATATTCCGAAAGCATGTACAATTCCGAAAAACGAAAATTTCCGAAATTACGAAAAGTCGATACGAAAATACGAAAAATGGTCGATATTCCGAAAAAAAAATGTACACGAAAAACGAGTCGAGCCGAACCGAATCGAAACAGAAATTGGTCGAAACGAGCCGAATCGAAAAGTTTAAAAATCCGAAAAATCAAACCGAATCAAACCGAAAAAAAAATCGGTGCACAAGCCTAAATTTGAGGTCCCGATAATAAATTTGCCAGAGGCTAAGACATAAGGGACAAAGCAGTTAAAAACTGGAACACCCAACGCGTTTCGCCGTCGCTCAGGACGGCTTCATCAGATTGACTTTGACAGGTGCAAAAAGTTAACGTGAGACAATTGTGGTTCTTTATTCTGATTGGCTGAATCGCATGAAAAAAACAGTCTGCACACTGATTTCTGCGCGCAACGTTGCTGCGCGCGTTTTTGCGCATCCGTTTTATGTGCATTATTTTTTTGATGGATGAAAAAATGCGCGAGGATTGTAATACCAGCGTTGATTTACGCGCGTTAACGTTTAACGCTTTGCGCAAAAATTCACGCTTTACGCGTGCGTTTTTGCATGAAGAATGTAATAGGGCCCTTAATGTATATTTGTGGAATGTCAGCATGAATGCTTTGTGCATACTGACATGCCATACAAATTCCATCATTTAAAGCCCTTTTCTGAGTTCGGTTTTAGATGACCATCCAATCAGAAATGCCTCTTTAAGAGGTACATATGATGTATTAGCGCTGATGGCAACATGATGTCTTTAAATTGAGGGAAATATAAGGTCCATTGTTTTTATTCAAATATAAATATCCTTTTTTTTTTCTTGTGATGATTTTATAATCTGGAAATGAGTTTATGGGGACTAATTTGCTGAATATAAATCACATTCTCTCGTTATATATTGCTTTACAGTAAAACATACAGAATTGAGCATACATTCCTGGCTAAGCAAATTAAGTGTATATATATATATATATATATATATAGCCCCTCCATTTACAGCCTATAGGACAGAAACATTTCAACTTCTATAGTAGTGACCTTTGCCTTCCCTTATCTTTGTACTGTCTGCAATGTACCTCGAAGTATGTGCCTTTTCAGGTACTATATTCTTCTTTTCTGGCTCACAGGTTTAATTATTGTACAGACCAACTATGGAGGAGCTCGGCCTCTCTCAAACATATTGGCCCAGCACTCAGACCTTGCTTGGGAGGAATTATCTAAACTGTTCTTTGATGTGGCACAGGTGAAGACGCTACTGTCAGAACATTGGAATGTGTCATACGTGTAATAAAATGCAACATTATTAGAAAAAAGGCTTTGCATCAACAATAAAAATGAGTTATAGATGATAATGTCAGTAAACATAATTACGATCTCTCGCTCTAAATCACAATTAATTAATTCTAATTAATTCTTTTTTTTTTCAATTGAAAAAGACTTATGCCCCAAACTTAGATGTGGAACTACAAGCATTACCATCACATTTGAAGTAAAAGATTTGGAAGCCTGGAAGGTTGATGTTAATGGTATTCAACCTGTTCAAGGCTCATGCAATCCTACGGTGACTAGTAATGGTATATCTACAACAGTATCATGGCCCCTTGGAGTTAATGCATGTGGTACAAAACTAACTGTAAGTATCTTTTACAATGGATGTTACATTTTTGGATTACAAAGTCAAAATCATGCAATGTAACCTTTATATGTTCTGTATGTTATATGTTGCACACGTATGTATTCTGCTTAACAGTATTGACACTGTAAGACAGTGGGAACCATAACATCATGGATATTTGATAAAACCCATGGTTGGACAGTCAGTATCATGTCACTACCGCCCTTTTAAAAGTCTGCAATGATATCCAAGCTGGGATGGAACAAGGAAACCTAACTGGAGCCATCTTCCTTGATTTTGCCAAGGCCTTTGACACGGTAGACCATGGCATCTTGTTAGAAAAACTTAAAAACTCTGGCATTGGTGATCGCACGCTAACCTGGTTTCAATCATATGTATCCGACCGATCACAATATGTGTCAATTTCTGGCAGCTCCTCCCTCCCGCTCCCAGTCACTTGCGGTGTACCCCAAGGCTCAGTACTAGGCCCCCTGCTATTCACAATATTCATAAATGATCTGCCCAACGTCTGCAAAGCCTCAACTGTACATATGTACGCAGACGACACTGTGATCTATACCAGCAAACCAAATCTCCCGCAGCTGGAGGCCGTGCTGCAAGAACAATTCACAGAGGTAGAAAAGTGGATCAAAAACAACAAACTTTTTTTAAATACTGACAAAACTGTAACGATGCTCTTTGGAACAGCACCTAAACTACACAAATTGCAAAATCCCCATCTATGTGTTGGGACAATATCAAATGGCACACTGACCACAGTCACTTCTCTCAAATATCTAGGTATGTGGTTGGACCCTAATCTATCCTTTGGCCCCCACATCGAAAAACTCTCATCTAAACTTTACCCCAAACTAGGTGCCCTGTACAGAAACAAATCCTGCCTGAGTCCCGCGGTAAGAAAGCAGATTGTACAGCAAATGCTTATGCCGGCTATTGATTACGGAGATGTAGTGTATGCAGCCGCCCCGCAAACACACCTTCATAAACTTACTACACTGTATAACTCATTCTGCCGCTTTGCGCTACAATGTAACTACATGACCCACCATTGTGACATGTTAAAACAGCTAAACTGGCCATCGCTAGAATCCAGACGCACCCTTCACCTTTCCAGCCTGGTGTTTAAGAGCATCTCTGGGAAGCTGCCACCCTACCTGAATAGACTGCTTCCCCCAGCAGCTCCCTCATCCTATAACCTCCGATCCAGGACCAGCACCTTACTTGCAATACCACAATACAAAAAGACAGTGGCTCGGTCCTCATTTTCCTACAGAGCACCACAATTATGGAATAACCTCCCAGACACCATCAAATCTTCCACCAGTCTTAAGTCACTCAAAATTTCCCTGTTAACATACCTCAATACAGAATGCACCTGTAAACATGTAACCTAGTGACTATATTTCCTACATATTTATTTTCTGTTAATCTGTATATTTGTGTTGTTAATATCTTACATTGTATTACTTTGTATTTCTGTAAATGTAACACTTCAATGTACTTGAACCCAGGACATACTTGAAAACGAGAGAAATCTCAATGTATCCTTCCTGGTAAAATCCTTTATAAATAAACTATGTTGCACTTTTCAAAGCAACTGACCACCACGATATTGCATGTTGCGCTCACAATGACTGACTACTGTGGCTGCATGATTGTAGACCTAAAGTAGAGCCTTCAATTAGTGTAACAATAGATGTATGTGTGTACTTTGGAAAAAAGGAACATAATTCTCAATACAATTTATATATTGACGATGGCAATTATGAATCTAAATCATTAGATGTTGCACTATTTTTTGTATTTATAATTTTATTTTTTAATTATTTATTATCGGCACACCTGGTGGCCGAGCAGAAAATTGCTCAGTAAAAATGTAGTGTAAATTTATACGACTTAAAAACCATTTACAGGGTTATTCAAAGAGCTCCGAAATGGGAACCGAATGCTGAAATTCAGCGTACGGTTACCTGTCCTGGCCATTCGGCTATTCAGAGAGCAGGCAATTCGCCAAATCCTGGCGAATTGCCTGCACATACGGTGCCTGTTCGGTGCCTGTTCGATGGCAGTGAATCCCCATAGAGAAGCAATGCTTCGGCTATTCAGAGAGCATAGAAAAGCAGCAGTGAAAAGTTGCCGAATTGCCCTGCCATTCGGTGGTTTAAGGCTGGGGTCAGACTAAGGCATTTTTAACGTGCATTTAGGCGCACTTAATCACGGCCGCAGTAGCAGCAAATGACGGGCAATAACGGGCAATATACAAAGTACGGCCGCACGAAAGTCCGGGCGCGCAACGCAAGTGGAAAATGAACGCATTTTTTCGAGAACGCAGAACCGCTAGTACTGACGTACAGAGTGCGCTGCGGCGGTATAGCGGCGTGTGTGCATGATTAGGAGATGTCAGACGCTGCTAATGTCCAGGCTACATAACGTCCAGACGCAAAAAGGGTTTTATTGACGATCCGCAAAAAATCACGCACGAAAATGCGCGTCGTCTGACCGTTTTCGCGCATTCCGTGAAAAAATACGTCAATGCGTTCGGATGCACTTTTTGACGGTCGCTGCAAATAATGTGTTCGTTTGACCCTAGCCTAATTCGGCATATTTATTCAGGCGAATCCCATAGGCTTCAATTTCAAAAATATTTTAACCCCTTAGTGACCGGGCGGTTTTACACAAATCCATCTTTTAGTGACCGCTGCTGTTTTTACGTTTCTGCGCTGTTAGTGTTTAGGACAATTTTTCCTCTTACTCGTTTATTCGACCCACACATATTATACACCCTTTTTCCCGCCATTAAATGGACTTTCTAGAAATACCATTATTTCCATCATATCGAATAATTTACTATAAAAAAATATGAAATATGAGGAAAAAAATGGTAAAAACACACTTTTTCGTAATTTAATCCCCAAAATCTACAACCACCAAAAAGACCCCGGCTAAATAGGTTCAAAATTTTGTCCCGAGACTAGAAATACCCAATTTTAACATGCGTTTGCTTTTTAACCCCTTCACTGCTGAGACAGTTCACCTATGTGCGCTGCGCTCATTCTGACCATTTTGTGCTAATTATTTTTAGATGACAGCCTAGGTCCTATTTAATTAAACTCCCCCCAGACAAAAAAAACTTTTTAAAAAAAAAACATTTTTTTATTTTATTTAATTTTTTTATTATTTTTTTTTCTTTAATTTTTTTTTTAATTTTTTTTTTAAAACCAAACCTGGTCATGTTTGGTATCATTTGAAAGGCCATAATCAATAATGATGGCAAATATGACCATCCAGCTGCCATGGATCGGGAGATAAATCGGGAGATAAAGGGATCCTTAGGATCCCCTTATCTCTACATGGCAGCTAGAGGGTTAACTGGCCCACTGACATCCTCACACATATGGTGAGGTTGTCAGTGGGTGGGGGGGACCTGGAGGCTTGGCTGACATCCAAGATGTCAGCCCCCCTCCAGGTTTGAATCGTGTTTTGGCGCCAATTGGCGCCGAAAAGCGATCCGGCGGCGAAACTGTTAATGCCATACACCGCTGGAAAGGGGAGGCTCTCCCTAGCTTCAATGGTTGGGGAGATAGAGGGCTCCAAAGGAGCCCCCCCCCTCCCCTCCATTGAAACACATGGGGGCACCTTCTGATGACGTCACCATGCCGCGTGGCAACGTCATCAGCCTCGCCTGCCCATGTAAATCACATGGGCAGGCTTCCTCCCTGCCAGATCGCCGTGGGATCTGACGAGGGAGGTGAGTATCGGGCGGGAGGGGGATTTGGCGCCGCTGACGTACCCTGTACGTCCGCGGGTCTAAGGGAGACCCGAGGACAGGACGTACAGGGTACGTCAGGGGTCATTAAGGGGTTAATTCAATATCTAATAAACCGTTCATTATAATATTCTGCAGTAAAAAGTCTCTTTATTTTTATATATTTTTTGGGATTTTTCTGCAAACATTTTCCATTTTTTTTTTAAATCGTTTTTCTTTTTTCTGTAACAGCCCTTTTTATTATTAATTCATTGGACCTCATATGTAAATTTCAGACATTTTCGCTCAGTAGTTTCTTTGCAAACAGCATTTCACTTTTCAAACATTCAAGCGTACTGTTTTTTTTTTCACTCCATTCGTCTGCGGTGCCCGGTTTTTCCGGCGGCTGCTCTGCAGTATGATCGGCTCCTGCTCGGGTTTTTCCAGCGTTTTCAGCGGGGTTAATCCAGATGTTTTTGCGAGTTTTCGGTGTGCCTTCGCCGGGTTTTGCGGTGAGTTTTCGGCGAGTTTGCGTTGACTTTTCCCTGCAATTCGGGGACCCTGTGGTGTTTGCTGAATACACCGCAGGGTTGCCGAAATGGGATCGCCAAATCGAACCGAATTGAGGAGAACGAAAAGTCACTGAACGTGCGGTGACTTTTCGATTCTTTTTGAATAACCTTGTAATTGTTTTGGGTGAAAACTCAGGGTGATCGCACTAAAATTTTCAATACAATTTACCCCCATCCTTAAGGTGCAAAATACCACTATTTTAAATTTTTAGGTTAGTTTTTCTTTTTAAGTCATCAACATTTACACTACTTTTTTTAAAAATGTGACTTTCACTGCAGCAAATTGTCTCCAAGTCCACAATGTGACGACCTGTGGATAAGATATTACAGCACTATACAAAGCATGGGAAACTGCTTAATGTCTGTGTGTTCATAAAACATGTTGAGGTGTACAGTACTTTAGATATTTTCATATTATAGCACAAGCATTTTGGGATGTTTAAACATGCTGAAAGGTATGCGCAGGCTTACCCTAGTAATTTAACAATATTTCTATACTATATTCCTAAATTATTGATAATTGGTGACATTGGACACTTGATGGATGTAATTTAATAAATACTTAAATTTTATAATAGTGACTGAGAGTTTTTTCCCTTTCCTGTAGACAAATGACACACATGCCACGTATACAACCAGTATGAAGTTGCCACCTAGTGCATCTCAAATCATCTACAGAGAAGAAATCATTCTGAATGTTTCCTGCACATACCCTTTGAATAAGAACACATCTTTAGACATAACTTTGAAGCCAGATTTAAGGTCTGTTAATTATTTTTAGTGTTAGATATTTTGCATACAATCATTTTAAAAAATTACAACAGTTTATACTACGGGGAGGGTTTATATTTGGGCAACAATGAGAACTTTTGTTTAACTATAATTATCAAGTAATCCGTTGGATGGGACATTTTATAATTCTGTCACTCATTAGTAGATTAAAAATAAGCAGTGATTAATATAGACCCAAACCCGCTACGGGCTGTCTCGTCACTCCCTTAAATTGGTCCATCGAGTTTGCACGGCTTCACGCATCTGCATAGCGCGTTCATGGAAAGTGACACTTCCCTCCGTAGAGGAGGTGGTGTCGAAAGTGTGGTATGTCTATAAGATGGAATGCTTGACAGCGCAACTACACGATACCGTTCCGCAGTGTACTAAGATATGGGAACTGTGGCTTGTGACACAACCGGTTCCATGATTTATGCATTATTTAATTGACCAGGAGACCTTGATTTTTCCCCCCCTCCCCTTGTGTTTTTTTTTTTGTTTTTTGACTTCTGCAATTGTTACTTATTTCTTTTTAAGGCACTGTTTTGCTTTGTGGTTAGAATGCTGATTTAGCATGTTTGTTTATTGATATTTTGTATTACTTCCCAAAGTACTGACTTGTTTTCTGTGGTTCACTTGGTGCCTTGTAGCAGTTTCTTGTATTATTTATAAAATCAATAAAATTGTGTTATTAAAAAAATATAGACCCAAACCCAAGTTTTTGTTATGGATCTTGTTCAGCTGTGACACAAGAAACACAGTCTTCTGGAAAATACAGTCCTTTTTATTTTAAGGTCTGGCATAAAGCCAAAAAATTAACAAAGTAAAAACCTAGCTCTCCTGAGCTCTAACTAAACATAAATCACTAAGAGGGGTTGGCTTACTCGCAGCCATCTAAGAAACAAAAACATATACACATGCCTTTTTGGCTTTTAGATCAGTTCAAAGTTTTAGCTTCCTCTGTGTAGAGAGCTTCAGCTTCCCCTCCTGCTGATTGTGAATGCATATCACCCAGCAGGTGAGCAACTCCCTCACTACACTCCAAGTGCTCCACCACAGGGGCCCAAATCACCACCATGTGGCCCCTTTAATAGCACACATTTTCTTTGGGATAATTCTAGCCCGCATTGCAGCACTGTTGGGGGATACATAAACATCCACAGGAGCATATCCTGTCTTCTGTCACAATCTTACATAAATGTATAGAAATTAATGAGAGTTTAAGTCAATATACCTCCTCCTCTGTTAAGCAAAACCAATCACAGCATGTGCGGGAAATGTCTGCCAGTTTCTGTTAGGCACAGAGTCGATATGGTGCTGCATGTTGCTGCTAAAGCCTCTCAATATTACATTGTCAATGATTTGGATCTCATTACAAATGTTATCCGCTAAGGCTTAAATCATGCAACACTTGTTAAGGTATTTCTTGAGATAGCCCCACTAAATCAAGTTCAGATTCTTGCAAATGACAAGTTCCAGAAAAGAGCTCTGTCATTATTGACTCATGTGATGTGTGGCATGTTGCACGACCTTGCTGGAAGTTATCCTGTGTCCGTTCCATAGCATAAGCCAGTTTGATTTTCTCATGGCTGTACTATTGTCATGGCTGTGCTGCCAGCTAGCAGCCGCTTCCAGCACATGTTGTAATGTGATGGAATGTGCTCAACATAAGAGGAGGTGCATTTCCTGGTCCTCTCATTAACTATCATGTGTTTATTATCTGTAATGAAAATTTTGGTTACGGTTTGCATGAATCGCACGGCATCAAAATCTTTAACAAAATCGGAAAAGCCAACATTGTATCAGGCTGCCACATCTCTTAAAAGTGGATATTTTGTACCAATCCAATTATAAATTTCCATTTCAGTAGGACATGAAAGTTCCCTGTTTAACTTTTTACATGTGGGGTTTTTGTTTAGTGAAAAAAATAGAATTGACCTCTTTGATACAGACAATACATTGAGTACATCCTCCGGTTTCCCTCTAGGATGTGAAGGACACACTCAGCACTTCGTCAAAGTTCAGCACCGATCCTGTAATTCATCCACAGAAGGCTGATGTCTTAGATGTCAGCCCTTGCTATGAGACTTTGCCCCACTGATATCATTTTGCATGGTCGGGATGTCAGAAATGGAGCTTCTTTCCGTCTGTCAGGGATTTTGCTTTACAGGAGATGTAGGGGTTCTTTGGACTTCTGTGTTCCTGGTACCATACATACTAATGGATCATAGGCCAGCGTTGAACCTTTCCAATAATACCAAACATGTTCAGTCTAAATATTAAAAAAAAATATAAAGACAATTAAAATATTTCATTTTTTTCTTTGTTCTAATTCAGCACCATTGTACAGTTTTCAATTATAAAGTGAACAATGATGCCGCACTAACTCAGCTTCTCATTTTCCATGCTGGCTGCAAGTTCAGTGTGTTATACATACAGGGTTATTCAGAGAGCGTGAAAAGCAGGAGAATGACTGGAGAATGAAAAATTCTAGGTCAAAATAGCCGATTTGGAAAGTGAGATGAAAGGGAGAATTTTTCTGGTTTGGCTATTTTGACCTAGAATTTTTCATTCTCCAGTCATTCTCCTGATTTTCACGCTCTCTGAATAACCCTGTTAGTCATATTTTTCATGAAACATATTTTGTTAAACAAAAGAGTACTTAATTTTTAAAAAAAGTTGTTAAAAATGCATATTTCCTCACAAATATGCAGAACATGGTCTATGTCTCTGATTTTGTTTTAAAGAATACCTCATAGAATACAAAACCACCATAAACTAGGGAAAAATAATTTAAACACTGTAAATGATAAAATTCTGGATTCCTTTTTATGACACAACTACCTCCAAAATAAATAAAAATAAAAGCCTAAAATCTAAAAATCAGAAAATCTCCACAAAAATATGGCAAAATAACATCAGAGCAGCTGCAAGTGATGCCGATCATTTCCAGTGCGCTCTCTCACTGTCAGGTCACCTTTCTGGTTGAAGTGGAAGTTGATCGCTCCTGGGGAGCGATCACAAACGGCCCCAGGAGTGAAGACTACTATTTATTTATTTATAAAGTATTTTACCAGGAAGGAAACATTAAGATTTCTCTCGTTTGATGTCCAGGCATCCCTGCAATAGTAATCAAGCTGCTGTAAGCGATACCAATCACTTTTAATGCGTTTTTTTTACCATCGGAGGTACGTCAGTGATCGTAAAGGAGATTTTTCCCCATAATGTACATTGTACATCCGAGGTCGGCAAGAGGGGTTAAAGAGACCTAACACCTTTTATCAATCATGCATATGTTAAATGACTCAAAAAACAACAAAGAAAATTTATATAGTTTAACTTTTTTATTTCTTATTGTAAATAAAATGGTGGGGCGGTACACACTGGACTGGATACATTTTAAATTTTGCATTTGGCATCTCTGGCATTAAATTGCTTTTTCACCTTAGTCCAAATCTGTTCACTAAGGCAGAATATTCATTGACAAGCGCAACTCAGCTGACAGAGTGCTAGGTATAGGCGTGCACACAGGGTGTGTCTGGTGTGCCCAGGCACACCCTAATGTTGGGTGAAGGGTTCATCTTTGACCCCCTTCCATAGATATTTTGGATGTTCCTTATCTGGTTCATGATAAATTGCATGAATATTGACTCTATTGCTGCATAAACATTGGTTATTCCTAACTAAAAATAACTATTCTGTAGAAAATTATCCAAGAATAAATAGGTAATTAATAAATATTCCATTGGTGCACACCCTAACGAAATGGGCTGTGCACACCCTTGATGTCACTCGGACATGCACGCCCTTGACGCTCGGACATGACATCATAACCTGTCATCCTCCCTTTGTATGATAATATGTAATTACTGGTAAACCACTAGTGTCTATAAATCACAAACCGTATTTAAGATTCTTGCATTCCCATCATATCTGCTAGCATCTCATAGGGTGCCTCTAGGGCTCTTTTCCAACTGGAATATTTTTCAGACAGTGACATTTTAAAAATGCTTCAAGAATCCTAAAAATCCTTTGCTGAACAACGTTTGAATTACAAGTCACAGCAATGCAAGCGTCAAGAATGATAAAAGTAAACGCTTAGAAAGACAGTACCTGCAGCTATGACCTGACGTTTTTTTTCCCTCTAGCCTAAATAACGAGCAACTGTGAATCGCTTGTCATGCTTTAACATCCAGTACATTGTGAACAGTAGTAAAATATTAGTACAGGCAGCCGCCAAGCAAGTCAAGCCATAATAAAAGTTACTACTCGACTTGGACAGGCAGCTGAGATGGTAGCCCTTGCAAGTGGAGCTGCAAGAGTTAACGTCTTAATTGCAAATGCTAACGGATCACTTGGAACAGAGACCATAGTTGGGAAAAGAAAACAAAGCCGCTTCCATCAAACTACATCTTTGACAATAACCAAATAATTTTTTTGAGTACAGTTGTATTTTTATACACGTTTTTATCAATCTTTAACCCCTTCAGTACCAAGTGATTTTCCAAAAAAACATTGTCAGGAACCAGTGTTTTTTTGAAAAATTTTTTAAAATTAATTATACGCTTTAAAGACATTTAAAAATACTCCCAATGATTTTATTCACTGTACTAACATATTTGGCCAGTAGATGGTGCCATCTACTGACCAAATTGAGTTACAGTTACAGTTCTGTTTTTTACTGCAACACTGTATGAGCTTGCTGAATGCCAGTGCGACATTCAGTTTGCTGATTTTACAGTTTTAACTCTTTGGGCACTATGCCCACAGTGCTAAAACTTTGGGGACACCTTCTGCAGCCCAAAAGCAAACGAAATTCACTTCCAGTAAACAAATTTAATTTGCTTTTGGACTGCAGAACAGCATACCGAGATATCTAGATATCGGGGCACCAGATAGTGCCTTTGAAATCCGAGATATCGATATTGGTAAAGAAGAGGTTAATGTGCTAATGTTGCTGATTTTACACTGTATTGTATGACATAAGTTTGTGTATTTTATAGTATATCTTACATCACCATTGATGGATTTGGAATATTCAAAGTGACCATGGCTCTTTACAAAGATTCAGGCTACATCCTACCCTACCAAGAGGAAAGACTGTCACTGTCAACACAGCAAATGCTCTATGTTGAAGTAAGAATTGAAGAGGGAGACACTTCGCAATTTGATTTGTTGATGAAGAACTGCTTTGCTACGCCTACAAACAACATTCATGATTTAATGAAATATTATATTATTGAAGACAGGTAAGCTAACTATAAAACCATAAAATAAATATAATACTGATTTTCTGTTGATACAGACACTGATTATTGAATTCTGAAAAATGTTTGTAACATTCTGCCATAGAGTGCTGCTATGACGTGTGCACTACAAAGATTTTCAGGACAAACAAATTGATTTGACTGAATAAATAAACTTACTTTAGTTCGACCAAAATTAGTTTGTTTCTGTCTCGGATTTCGGCAAAATCAATTAATCTTAAATTTAAAATAAGAGAATAAAACATGCATATTCCTACTTAAGAATGTTTGGGCACTATCAGCTGCCGCTCGCTAAAACCGGGATGCAAAGGGAAAAAATTAGCTTCCCCTTTGCATCCCGGTTTCCCGACCAGATCGCGGGGCAGGTGCCGAGTCCGGCAGCCTGCCCCTTAGCGATCGCTAAGCTTGCGGATGCTGGTGGCAGCGCAAAAGAGCTGCCCCCAGCATCCCCTCCATGACGTCAATAAGACTCCATGGAGGATTGTGCTGCCGGGTCACATGACCGGCAGGATCTCGCCTCTCACGAGATCCTGCTGGTCGGTGGAGTGATCGCAGAGGGAGACAGGGGACTTTCTTCTCCCAGTCTCACTATGCTCCCGGTGGCCAGAAGTAGCGGATCGTGCTGCCGTTTTCGCTGCAGGAAGAGACGGGAGTATCTGACATTTGCCTGCCAAATAGATTATTACAGTAAGAATTACATTGGGAATATGCCCAAATAGTTCTTGCTGTATAATTAACTAGCTTTTGCCCGCGGCTTCGCTCGCATGGATTTTGGGATTTGTTAAAATTGTTTTTTAAAAGAAACTTGTTTTTTTTTATACAACCCCCTTTCCCCCCCACTTGGGATTTTTGGAAAATTGTGAAACACATGTGTTTTTTTTATTTTTCAAGAAGAATGTAAGTGCCAGATTTCACACCCGTAACATCTTTGGTTTTTGAAATATAGGTATACTGTACAACCCCCTTTTTTCCCCCTCCCACTGGATTTTTGGAAAATGTTAAAACAGGTGTTTTTTGTTTCTGTTGAAAAGTATTCACCCCCCTTTTTTCACCCACCACGTGGGGTTCTTGGAAAATGGTAGAACATGTGTTTTTTTATTTTTCAAGAAGATTGTAAGTGCCAGATTTCACACCTGTAACATCTTTGGTTTTTGGAAATATAGGTATACTGATAAAAGTATTCAACCCCCTTTTTTCCCCCTCCCACTGGATTTTTGGAAAATGTTAAAATAGGTGTTTTTTGTTATCTAAATACCATTTTTCACATCTGTAACACCTTCTGTTTTTGAGATGTAGGTATCCTGTTTAAAAGTATTAACCCCCCTTTTTTTTACCCCCACTTGGATTTTTGGAAAATGGTAAAACACCTGTTTCTTTATTTTCAAAAGATTGTAATTACCAAACTTCACACCTGTAACATCTTGGTTTTTGAAATATAGATATACTGATAAAAGTATTCAGACCCTTTTCCCTCGACCGCCCACTTATTTGGATTTGTGGAAAATGGCAAAACACAGGTTTGGTTTTTTTTCACGAAAATTGTAAATACCAAATTTCACACCTGTAACATCTTTGGTTTTTGAAATATAGGTATACTGATAAAAATATTCAACCCCCTTTTTTCAACCACCACGTGGGATTCTTGGAAAATTGTAAAACATGTGTTTTTTTATTTTTCAAGAAGATTGTAAGTTGCAGATTTCACACCTATAACATATTTGGTTTTTGGAAATATAGGTATACTGATAAAAGTATTCAACCCCCCTTTTTTCCCCCTCCCACTGGATTTTTGGAAAATGGTAAAATAGGTGTTTTTTTGTTTCTCAAGACGAATCTAAATACCAATTTTCACATATGTAACATCTTCTGTTTTTGAGCTATAGGTATCCTGATTAAAAGTATTCAGCCCCCCCTTTTTTCACACCCCCACTTGGGATTTTTGGAAAATGGCAAAAAACATGTTTGTTTTTTTCACGAAAATTGTAAATACCAAATTTCACACCAGTATCATCTTCGGTTTTCGAAATATAGGTATACTGATAAAAGTATTCAACCCCCTCTTTTTGCCCCCCCAAGGAACTTTCAGAACATGGTAAAATACGTGTTGTTTTATTTTTCAAGACGAATCTAAATACCAATTTTCAAGACTGTAACATCTTCTGTTTTGGAGATGCAGGTATCCCGTTTAAAATATTTAAAATATTCAACCCCTTTCTTCACCCCCCCAACTTGGATTTTTGAAAAACGGTAAAATAGGTGTTTTTTTATTTTTCAAGACGAATCTAAATACCGATTTTCACGTCTGTAACATCTTCTGATTTTGAGCTATAGGTATCCTGTTTAAAATATTCAACCCCCTTTTTCACCCCCTTAGGGGCGGAGTTTCCAAAAATCCTTGCTTATTGGGTGCCCACATCATAAAAACAGAGCACCTTCAAAATTTCACATTCCTAGGTTAAACGGTTTCAGCTGGGCGTTGATCAGTCAGTCAGTCAGGACTTTCACGTTTATGTTAAAAGTATTCAACCCCCCTTTTTGCCCACCCCAAGGAATTTTCAGAAAATGGTAAAATACGTGTTTTTTTATTTTTCAAGATGAATCTAAATACCAATTTTTACGTCAGGACCATCTTCGGTTTTTAAGATGTAGGTATCCTGTTTAAAATATTTAAAATATTCAACCCCCTTTTTTGCCCCCCTCGTTGAATTTTTGAAAAACGGTAAAATACGTGTTTTTTTTATTTTTCAAGAAGAATCTAAATACCGATTTTCACGTCTGTAACATCTTCTGTTTTTGAGCTATAGGTATCCTGTTTAAAATATTCAACCCCCTTTTTCACCCCCTTAGGGGCGGAGTTTCCAAAAATCCTTCCTTAGTGGGTGCCTACATCATAAAAACAGTGCACCTTCAAAATTTCACATTCCTAGGTTAAACGGTTTCAGCTGGGCGTTGATGAGTCAGTCAGTCAGTCAGGACTTTCGCTTTTATATATATAGATTAAAAATGATTTTCCAAAAACACACTGGTTCCTGACTGGATTTTTGGAAAATCACTTGGTAGTGAAGGGGTTAAGCAGGGGCCAGCAACCATGGCCCTCCAGATATTTTTGCAATTACAGTTCCTATGAGTCTTCATCAACCTAGGTAGTGGCTAATCATCATCGAAGGCGTGGTTCCAAAACCCCTGAAGGGCCATGGTTGCTGACCCCAGTTTTAAAGAATTTGTAGGGTTTTTTTTAATAACATGACACTGGTGAGGTTAAAGAGAAACGGTTTATGACCCTTACCTGTCCGGCAGCTTGTCGGCTTTTTTATGCAGCGTTCGGCGGGTCATCGGCTGCATTAGGAGGTCTATTCGGCGGGTCATCGGCTGCTTGCAGGGTCATTTGGCATCTGTCCAGCAGGTTTGCGGTGGCTGTCCGGCGTGGTGGCAGCTGTCCGGCAGGTTGGCCACAGCATTCGGCTACCAATTCACCGCACTTAGGGAACCCTGCGGTGAAGTCTGAATTCGCCGCCGGGTCAGCGAATCGGAGTCACCAAAGTGCGGCACATCTGAGCGCACTGAAATGTTGGGGACATTTCGGTGGTCTTTGAATAACCCTGATAATATTTCACTAAATTAAAAAATAGGCAGAATTTTTCTCCTTTATCTTTATTTTGTTTTTTTTTAAATAATATGTGCTGACATCATCAAAATTACCTTCACAGCTGTCCTAATCCAAATGATACAACCATCAATGTGCCATCAAACGGAATCTCCATTCGAGGACAGTTTTCTGTACAAATGTTCAAATTCAACGGGGACACTTACCACTATGTTTTCCTACACTGTGAAGTGTATCTCTGTAAAAAGTACTCTTTTGAGTCATGTCTTCCTGTAAGTGTTACTATTTATTTACAACTAGTTGTTCTTGTTTTTAATGAACCATTGATATTTCATTTCTGGATTATGGATTCTTTGGTTGTAACACCATAAAAGATTAGGTGATTACCCCAGTCACAAACATTAAAATGCTGGAAGGTCAAGTATGTTCAAAAACCTATCTCTGTGTTCATGACAACTCTACTTCCAAAAAGGAGGTAATAGTTACTAGCTCTATATTAAACCCCTTAAATACCAAATGATTTCCTATAAAACTGCAGTCAAGCCCTCTTGGTTTTATGAAAAAATACTTTTCTTATGAGTAACGAATCTAGTGCCTGGATTTCCCTATTAATTAGAAGGGCCTGCATCCATTCCCATTAACCCCTTCAAATACCACATTATTTTTTATAAAGCCACTGGCAGGACCCAGTGTTTTTATGGAAAATGCCTCTCCATTATACCCACAAACAGGGCTGGCTCAAGCCAATGTGCTGCCTGGAGCGATGGATGAAATGCTGCCCCCCACCCAAAAATAAAAAACACGTGACATGTAGTAAAAAAGGATATTATAGCGCTAGAAAAAGTGCAGAGACGGGCAACTAAATTAATAAGGGGAATGGAAGGGTTAAGTTATGAGGAAAGACTAACAAGCTTAAACCTGTTAGTTTAGAGAAACGGCGCCTTAGAGGGGATCTGATAACCTTATATAAATATACACGGGCCATTATCAACCATTGTCTGACAACCTATTCATTAACAGGACTATACACAGGACACGGGGTCACCCATTTAGACTGGATGAAAGGAAATTCAGCCTAAAGCATAGGAAGGGTTATTTTACGGTGAGAACAATAAAGCTGTGTAATTCTCTGCCTGTTGAGGTGGTTGGGTCAGAGACTGTACAGACTTTTAAAAAGCGACTGGATGACTTCCTGCAGACACAGAATATTAAGGGTTATAATATTTAATATGTGGGTAAAAGCTTCTTGATCCAAGGAGAAATCTGACTGCCATTCTGGGGTCAAGAAGGAATTTTTTCCCAGTATGTTGCATATTGGCAAGCATTTCAGACTGGGTTTTTTGCCTTCTTTTGGATCAACAGCAGTAGGTGATGTGGGAGAGGCTGAACCCGATGGACGCATGTCTTTTTTCAGCCTATATAACTATGTAACTATATGAGCGTATCACAGAGCTCCACAACAATAAAACTCACAGTAATGTGCAGTGTGTATAAGCGTATCACAGAGCTCCAGAGCAATAAAACTCACAGTAATGTGCGGTGTGTATGAGCATATCACAGAACTCCACAACAATAAAACACGGTAATATGCGGTGTGTATGAGAGTATCACAGAGCTCCGCAGCAATAAAACTCACAGTAATATGCAGTGTGTATGAGCATATCACAGCGCTCCATATCAGACCCCAGTGTCAGGCCAGCTCCAATTAAAAGATACACATTTCAACTGACCTCTGAGTTCACCTTGATGGGGCTGGCCTGACCCATGAGCCTTGGGGGGGTGGCCTGATCCATAGGACGGTGCTGGCCTGACCCCTGAGCCATAGGGGGGTGGCTGGCCTAAACCCTGAGCCATAGGGGAGTCTGGCCTGAGCTACAGGGGGGGCTGGCCTAAGCCTTGAGCCACAGGGGGAACTGGCCTGATTCACAATGGAGGCTGGCCAGAGCAATAGGGGGCTGGCCTGAGCCCTAGGGGGCTGGTCTGAGCCCTGAGCCACAGGGGAGTCTGGTTTGAGCCCTGAGCCACAGGGGAGACTGGCCTGAGCCCTTGGTGGGGCAGCCCATGGGCCCTTGATGGGGCTGGGTTAGCTCAATCACTTAGCTCAGCTGCCAAAGCTGGAGGTTCCTCCGGGGTTTAGACATAGTGGTGTGCACCGTCCTGGGCCTCTGGTGGGACTCTGGAGCTGGGAGGCTGCAGCCAGAGGAGGATTTGCCCACACACGTGCCAGACGTGCTCTTACATTGGCTTGGCTGGCAGGCCTCATGTCACGTGTGTGGGGTGGGTGCAGTCGGCGAACGCTCACTACCCCGAGGCCGGCATACAAGGGATCTCACTGCCAGTGCATAAGAGATCCCACCGCCAGCGCACAAGGAATACCGCTACCGGCGCACAAGAGAGCCTGCCTCCGACACACAAGGGATCCCGGCGCAGATAAAAAAATAATGCGGCAACGGTGTCAGGGGGGAAAAATATGCCACTTTGAGGGATTTGCCGCTTGAAGCGGCTGCTCCACCCTGCACCATGAGTGGGCCAGCCCTGCCCACAAAGTATATATACAGTGGCAAGAAAAAGTATGTGAACCCTTTGGGATTACGTGGAGTTTTGCATGAATTGATCATAAAATGTGCTCTGATCTTCATCTAAGTCACAACAATTTGAAAAACACAGTCTGCTTAAAATAATACAACACAAACATTATATGTTTTCATGTGTTTATTGAACATAACATGTAAACAATCACAGTGCAGGGTGGAAAAAGTATGTGAACCCCTAGCCTAATGACTTCTCCAAGAGCTAATTGGAGCCAGGAGTGAGCCAACCTTGAGTCCAATCAGTGTGATATTATTGGATGTGTTGCTGAAAGCTGTCCTGCTCTTTAAAACACACACACCAGTTTTGGGTTTACTGATTTCAAGAAGCACTGCCTGATGTGAGCCATGCCTCGCAGAAAAGAGCTCTCGGAAGACCTACGATCAAGAATTGTTGACTTGCATCAAGCTGGAAAGGGTTACAAAAGTATCTCCAAAAGCCTTGATATTCATGTGGCCACGGTAAGACAGACTATCTACAAATGGAGAAAATTCAGCACTGTTGCTACTCTCCCTAGGCGTGGTCGTCCTGTAAAGATGACTGCAAGAGCACAGCGCAGAATGCTTAATGAGGTAAAGAAGAATCCTAGAGTGTCAGCTAAAGACTTACAGACATCTCTGGAACATGCTAACATTTTTGTTGACACATCTACAATAAGGAAAACATTAAACAAGAATGGAGTACATGGGAGGACACCATGGAGGAAGCCATTGTTGTTCAAAAAAAAATTGCAGTGCGTTTGAAGTTTGCAAAAGAGCACCTGGATGTTCCACAGCACTACTAGCAAAATATTCTGTGGACAGATGAAACCAAAATTGAGTTGTTTGGAAAAAACACACAACACTCTCAGGGTTATCCAAAGAGATTCGAAAAGTCACCGCACGTTCGGTGACTTTTCGTTCTCTTCAATTCGGTTCCTTTTGCCGATTGCATTTCGGTGACCCTGCGGTGTATTCAGCAAGCACCACAGGGCCCCCGAATTGCAGGGAAAAGCTGCCGAAAACCTGACGAAAACTAACCGAATGCACGCTGAAAACAAGCAAAAACATCTGGATTAACCTTCGAAAAAGCCGAACAGGAGCCGAACAGGAGCCGAAAATGAGCCGAATCACACAGAGCCGAAGCAGCTGTGACGTAGAGGAGGCAGTGAATAAATTAGAAAAACCATTTGTATGAATCTGGGAAAATGAAACGCTGTTTGCAAAGAAACTACTGAGCGAAAATGTCTGAAATTTTCACAGGAGGTCCAGGGAATGATAATAAAGAGGGCTGTTACAAAAAAAATAAGTTAACTGAAAAAAAAAAAAAGAAATCGGACTTTTTTAAAAAAAAAATAAAAAATGAAAAATGATTAAAATATCCTAAAAAATCAATGAATAAAGAGACTTTTTGCTGCAGAATTTTATAATGAACGGTTTATTAGATATTGAATTAAAACGGGAATATTTTTAACATTGAAGTCTATGGGATTCTCCTGAATAAATTTGCCGAATTAAACCACCGAATGGCAGGGCATTAGGGGAACCTTTCACTGCTGGTTTGTGTTCTCTGAATAGCCGAAGCAGTGCTTTTTCATTGGGATTTCACTGCCCTCGAACAGGAACCGAACAGGCACCGTATGTGCAGGCAATTCGCCAGGATTTGGCGAATTGCCTGCTCTCTGGATAGCCGAATGGTCAGGAAAGGTAACCGAACGCTGATTTTCACTGTTCGGTTACCTTTCTCAAGCAATTCGGATCTCTTTGGATAACCCTGTATGTGTGGAGAAAAAAAGGCACAGCACACAACATCAAAACCTCATCCCCACTGTAAAACATGGCAGAGGGAGCATCATGGTTTGGGGCTGCTTTGCTGCCTCAGGCCTGGACGGATTGTTATCATTGATGGAAAAATGAATTCCAGAGTTTATCAAGACATTTTGCAGGAAAACGTAAAACTATCTGTCCGCCAACTGAAGTTCTGCAGAGGATGGGTGATGCAACAGGACAATGACCCAAAGCATACAAGTAATTCAACAAAAGAATGGCTTCAACAAAACAAAATACGCCTTCTGGAGTGGCCCAGTCAGAGTCCTGACCTCAACCCGATTGAAATGCTGTGGCATGACCTTAGAGCGATTCACACCAGACATCCCAAGAATATTGCTACACTGAAACCGTTTTGTGAAGAGGAGTGGTTCAAAATTACTCCAGATCGTTGTGCAGGTCTGATCTGCAACTACAGGAAACGTTTGGTTGAGGTTATTGCTGCCAAAGGAGGGTCAACCAGTTATTAAGTTCAAAGGTTCACATACTTTTTCCACCCTGCACTGTGAATGTTTACATGTTCTGTTCAATAAACACATGAAAACATATAATGTTTGTGTTGTATTATTTTAAGCAGACTGTGTTTCTCAAATTGTGGATTTTTATGACCAATTCATGCAAAATTCCACGTGATCCCAAAGGGTTCACATACTTTTTCTTGCCACTGTATATATATATATATATAGGTGTCCTGTTGTATATGTTTACTGTATGTACCTTTTTGACAGGTAGAGGCTGGCCAGAAAGCAGTACTACATTTTAATTGAAAAGCAAACCTCAAAATGTTTCTAATAATTTCAGCACATCGGCTGTCATGTCCGATGTGTTGAAATTTTAGGGTTATGTTCTAGAGTCCGTTTGCAAATTGATTGTGTTTGCAGGATATTAAAGAACTCGTGTGTGTTATGCTCTTAGACCCACTGCAGCCAATGCCAGGGGACACCCGATACTAAATTAAATTCTGTTGCATTGCTCCAAACCACACCGAGCACACTCCATAACGGGGCACCAAAAGGTGCTTTTAAAGAATACTTGATCTTGGTAGTGAAGGGGTTAAACAAGTGATCAGAGCTCTGTTTTCAAAACGTGTGTTATTTTTTAATTTTTTGCTCCAGGTTTGTCCTAAAGGCAGATTGCGTAATGTTGGTCCTGATGGCGAAATCTTGACAATTGGGCCTATTGCAGGTAAACATGTGTTTTTAAAATTGAAAAATGAAATTGCCAGTATTTACCTGTATCTCAGATTTAAAGTCTTTATTTCATATTTATTCCAACGTGTGTCAGAATCCATTAACAAAGATGTTATTGGCTGTGAAATGAATTCTAATGCAATTCAAGATCACATCACTTTGGTTTTATTAGCAGTACAGTGTGGTATAAAGAAACCGAAGGGAAAATAATACATATGGAAAATTCTTCAGCACTATTATTTCTAAATTTTCTATCAGCTTTTGCTGTCGCAGTCTTGTCTTTACAATCCATGTTTACAGCTTGCAACAATTACATCTGTTTAATGTTTAAACAGTTTACAATATAACTATTAACAAAGTATTGGAAAAATAAAGAAAAGACTGTTCTTCAGTTTTTAAACATACACAGGGTTATTCAAAGAGAATCGAAAAGTCACCATACGTTCGGTGACTTTTCGTTCCCTGCAATTCGAGGCGATTCGGCGATCCTATTTCACCAACCCTGCGGTGTATTCAGCAAGCACCGCAGGGCCCCGTAGTGCAGGGAAAACCCGTCGAACACTAACCGAACACTCACCGAAACCCGCAGAACACAGCTGGATTAACCCCGCCGAACACGCCGGATAAACCCGACTAGCCACCATTCACAGCGCAGAGCAGCCGTCGGGAAAACCCGACACGCAGACGAATGAGGTGAAAAAAAAAAACCTGCTCTTTGAAGTTTGAAATTTGAAACGTTGTTTGCAAAAAAACTACTGAACGAAAATGTCTGAAATTTACATATAAGGTCCTATGAATGATAATAAAAAGGTATGTTACAGAAAAAAGAAAAAGATAAAAAAAACAGAAAAAATGTTTGCCAAAAAAATCGCAAAAAATGCTTAAAAGATCCTAAAAAATCTATAAATAAAGAGACTTTTTACTGCAGAATATAATAATAAATGGTTTATTAGATATTGAATTAAAACGGGAATGTCGAATGAAACCACCAAACAGCAGAGGAATTTGGCAACTTTTCCCTGTTGTTTTGTGTTCTCTGAATAGACGAAGCATTGCTTTTCTATGGGTATTTCACTGCCCTCGAACAGGCACCGAACGGGCACCATAAGTGCAGGCAATTCGCCAAGATTTGGCGAAATGCCTGCTCTCAGAATAGCCGAATGGCCAGGAAAGGTTACCGTACGCTGAATTCCAGTGTTTGGTTACCTTTCAGGGCCAGATCGGCTTTCTTTGAATAACGCTGACTGGGTTATTCAGAGAGCACTGAAATGTCTCCCGTTCCCTGCACTTCGGCGAGTTCAATTCACCAACCACGCGGTGATTTCAGAATTAACTGCAGGGCCTCTGAAGTGCAGCGAATGAGCCGTCAAATGCAACTGGAAAAAAAAGACGAATCGATCGGAAAAAAATGCAGAAAACCTGCCGAATGCATGCAACTATCCGCCGCAAAATCGCCAAATCTATCCAAAAAAAGCTGACAAACTGCCGAACAGAGCGCCGACCAGCCGCTGAAAGAGGTAAAAAAAAGCTAGTTTTAAAACGCGTTTTCAAAAAACGTTCTGCACGGAAATGGCTGGAAATAATATATAAGGTCCTATGAATAATTAAAGAAAAAAAAAAGGCCATTTCAAAAAAAAAAATTGGGAAAAAACTTAGTCGAAAAAAGCCAAAAAAATCCTAAAAAAATAAATAAAGAAACCTTTTGCTGCAGATGAAAAGTATAAACGGTTGAATAAATACTCCAGAAAAACGGGAAATATTTTTTACATTGAAACCTATGGGTTTCGCCTGATTAAACCTGTTGAATGAAACCATCGAAAATCAGAGCATTTCACTGACATTTCGGTGCTGTTCGGTGTTCTCTGAAAAGATTAACCATTGCTTCTCTATTGGGGATTCATTGCTGCCCAAGATCACCGTATTTCGCTGGCACTTTGCCAGCTTACTGAATAGCCAAATGGCCATGAAATTGCATCGTATAGGGGAATTCACTGGTCGGTGCAATTTCGTGGCCAGTTCGACTCTTTGAATACACTGCTATTGTAGATTTAAAAATCATCTTGCATACTTACTGCAGGACTAAAGACATTTTCCAATCTGGAAAATATTGTGCCTAGGTGTCCTTTTACAGATGCTCTCCCACGCTATGATTCTGGAAGTAGCACTGTGTAAAAAACACATACAGGGTTATCCAAAGAGATCCAAATGGCTGGAGAAAGGCAACCGAACGCTGAAAATCATTCAGCTATCCAGAGAGCAGGCAATTCACCAAATCCTGGCGAATTGCCTGCACATACGGTGCCTGTTCGGTGCCTGTTCGAGGGCAGTGAAATCCCCATAAAAAGCACTGCTTTGGCTATTTAGAGAGCACAAACCAGCAGTGAAAGGTTCCCGAAATGCCCTGCCATTCGGTGGTTTAATTCAGCAGGTTTATTCTGGCAAATCCCATAGGCTTCAATGTTAAAAATATTCCTGTTTTAATTCAATATCTAATAAACCGTTCATTATAAAATTCTGCATTAAAGAGTCTCTTTATTTATAGATTTTTTTAGGATATTTTAAGCATTTTTCTGGATTTTTTTTTAAGTTTACTTATTTTTTCTGTAACAGCCCTTTTTATTATCATTCCTTGGATCTCATATGTAAATTTCAGACATTTGCGCTCATTAGTTTTTTTGCAAACAACGTTTCACTTTTCAAACATTCAAGCAAACAGTTTTTCTAATTTATTCACTCCATTCGTCTGAGGTGTCGGCTTTTTCCGGCGGCTTCCCTGCATGTGATCGGCTCCTGCTCGGGTTTTTCCGCCGTTTTCGCCGGGTTAATCCAGATGTTTTTGCGGGTTTTCGGCGTTCATTCGCCGGGTTTTGTGGTTAGTTTTGTTGGGTTTGCGGCAGCCTTTCCCTGCAATTCGGGGATCCTGTGGTGCTTGCTGAATAAACCGCAGGGTTGCCGAAATGGGATCGGCAAAACGAACCGAATTGAAGAGAACGAAAAGTTTGAATTACCCTGACACTGTTAACACCTACTAAATTTCTCAGTCACAAATACCATAAAAAATTATTTTTTTATCTTTATGTTGCAGCTAAGAATTCGCAAGTTCACATGGGTATGTAAACTTTTTTTGTATTTACATTTTTTATTTTGAAACCATGTCAGCAACATATCAAGCATATAAAAGATAACGACCACGCAGGGCCACAGTAGGTCTAATAGCAAGACACATGTAAGAAAAACAAAAAATGAATAGGGAAGAGAAATAAGAGAAAAAATAAAGCGCAGCCCCAAACATCTTAGGCATATAAGAAACACAAGAGGAGGGGAAGTGGGGGTCTCGGAAGACATCTGCAAATTATCAAAAAAATGAGGAGGGGATGAGGGGGGGATAGGGGAAAATACTTAAAAAGAGCTAAAAGCGACAAAAGTCACTGGACGATAATAAAGAATGTCATAAGTAGGCATCAAAAAGCAGAAGAAAAAAGTCTCAAAAACCCAGCCAGGGAGCGTCAAAAAACATCAAGGTGAAACGAGAAGAAAAAGTGTCTCTGGAGTCCCATCGACCCGTGTCCCGAAAAAGGGGAGCTCGCGCAGCAGGCAGGTCGCCACACATGAGGCCTGTTATCGTTGCCCCAGCCAACTTGACATCGCGGCACCTGTTCCACAGCTCCGGTAGGCCTCTGGACATCCAGGGAGCCTCGGCCTCAGCTCCCCTGCAGAAAATCTCTATCTGCCACGTGGTGTCGCTCCGTGCAGAAGGTCGGAGCAGCTTCACCTGCACAATCGGCAAGGAGGGGCCCTCAACTACCTCCAAACGGTGATCTCGGCCTCCAGGTCGTGTCAACCCTCCACCCGATGCCGCATGGACCAGCAATCCGGGCGCATCACGTGGATCGTGAACTCCTCGTGGCACCAGCTCAGGCTCTGAGTCATCTCTCACCTTCCTTGGGCCTCCAGACTCCGATAAGCCCACACAGCCAGCGGCACAAGCATGTCACCTCTCCCAGCTCTCTCTTCGCAGCTCCCCGCAGCATCCGTGATACATGCCTCAGTGGGGTATCCAGCCGATGCAGCCCCATCCTCCTCCAGACTTGGGTCCACCACCCTCCAGTAACATTGTAAATCATGGGTCATCCGTCGCCACACTCCCCTGGTGAGAGGACCATTCAGATCCTCCCCATCCTGGAGCGGCAAACAGGCCTCCAGGCCTTCCAAGAAGGTGTCCATGCCTCCCACATGGAGCGTGGACCCATCCCGCCATGCATCACCCGGTCCGTCTGTCTCTCTAATCTGATCTCTGTCTCGGGCTGTAAAGAGATGCGGGTCAGACCGGGCCAAGGCGGCAGGGCAGTTGGGCAGAAAGGCCCCAGGGGCCAGGTCGAAGGCCGCAAAATGGCACCAGCCCCTCGTGTCCTCTTCATTTCGTCGGCTGCGGGGAATGTCTCTGGTCCGGAGGGGGGGACAGAACGGCCTCCTGACATCTCAAATCCGATGGCCAGCTAGCCTGGGTCCCAAAATCAAAATTACTCGGTGTATAAAGCTGTAAATAGGCCCCAAGAGCAGCAGGCGTGCGGAGCTCCACAGAAACACGTCTGCTCCCTTCGGCAGCCGGCCACGCCCCCTGTAAACTTTTTTAATAGTGTCATTCATATGCTATGTAAGAAAAATGGTGAACATATATGGAGTCATATAAGAAGCAACACATAGAAATGATTGCACAATTTACATGGTTATTTGGTGCCGTTATCTGACACCTCTCAGACCAACATTTATCATGCACTTGCTTCTGGAAACATTTTATTATTAGAGATTGTTAACTGTGGTCCATCCTACAATTTTATTTTATTACCTTCAGATTCAATGAGTCTATGACATTTATATCAAAATGAAACTGGTGCTCTGCTGGATCGTAAAACATATTTAACTGCACATATGAATTGTAAATGTGTTAAGAACTTTAACATTCCATTGGCCCCAAAACATCTACATCCTAAATAAACTCAACAGAAAGCTATTGCTTGTGGTAGATATCTGATATTTTATATAAAGTGTCAGTGAAGACTAGGGATGAGCCGAACGCCCCCGTGTTCGGTTCGACTTCCAACTCGAACAATTTCAAAAGTTCGAGTTCGAACATGATCCGAACTCAATGTAGGTCAAAGGGACTCGAACGTTCGATTTTTAGAGTGCCCTCCAAGAGGGCATATATGCTAGATATTTGCCATAAAAGGTGTATGGGGGTCCGGGTAGTGCCCTGGGGGACAGGAAACAAGGACAAAAAGTAAAAAAAAAAAACGTTTTTAAAGGAACAGTGTGTTCCATGAAATAAAGATTAAGTATAAAAACGAAAAATTCTTTCAAATATCGTGCCTAGGTGGTCCCCATAACCTTCCCGTGAAGTGGCGGATTTGTAGGATGTATAGAAACATTTAAATACAAAAAAATGACATTTCAAATGACGGTAAATGTTTTTCCTTTTATCTATTCATAAACAACTGCTTGGGGCAGCAGCCTGTATGAAAAGAGGAGACGATTTAGGACACGCAGAACAAGTTTAGTGATTTTTTTGGCTAAATTATGGTGAAACTTATGCAGGCTTTGGATGAAAGTAACAATAGGTGCTTTAAAATTGGGCCTTTAGTGTCGGCAACAGTGCCGTCACACCGTAACCCCTCTGTGGTATTGTGGAAGAGTACAGGGTTGGACCCTGTGGTCAAATATTAAAATTATATGAATCTGGTACAGGCGTCAGTGCACCCAAATATTGTGCATTTGGTGGCAGCAAGTGCCTTCACACCGTAACCCCTCTGAGGTATTGTGGAAGAGTGCAGTGGTGGAGGTTTTGGTAATGCAGAAAAGATCCCCGATCTATTCAGTTACATCAGCAGCTACAACAAAACCGGGTCAGCAATGTTTAGGCACTTGTATTGCGCTTCTGTATATGGTGAGAATCGGCGCACACCAGTAGCAACAGGAAGCAAACAGAACAGGCAGGGAATACACTGAGAGAATAGTCAAATGGCAGGCAAAGTTGGCAACAGATCGGGTCCTCGGAACAAGCAGGGTCAGTAACAAGTATACAAACTAATTTGGTAAACTAGCGATGCAGGAATAAAGGCTGAGACACACTGAGCGTGTAGCAACGCACAGCATAGTGAAACAAACATTTTGCAAGCTTGACTACTTCACTCCGCTCCACCTCGCCGCGTGTCTACACTGCATTACGTTTGCTTCTCACCGCACTGGACAGGAATCCACTAACTAAATTAAAATGTACTCACAAAAACGTTTTATTTTCACAAAGCACATGTTATATAGGCAAAAAAAAGTTTCTACTCAATTAAATACATCAAACATTACTGTTAATTTAATAGGAATAGTATAAAAATATAAAAAAAAGGTAACCCCTGATCATATATATTATAGGGACACGGAGCGCTGTGTATAGAGTAGGGATGCATTGATACCACACACAAACATATACGTATATATCAACATGCAGACCTATATATACGTATATATCAACACGCAGATATATATATACACCCACCGACAGACCTCAGACCATATATACACATACGCACATGGGGGGGTGGCATGTGGACAATCTCAACTAAATGCCCCCCCCCCATTTGGCTGATCCCTCCAGAAGAAATATTGAACCCGACAGAACAGAGAATATATATATTATTCTCTGCTCTATCGGATTCAACATTTCTTCTGGAGGGATCAGCCAAATGGGGGGGGGGCAATTAGTTGCCAAAATGTGTGTGTAATACAAGTCTGGATATATATATTTATAAGATTATAGATATATATCTTATCTATATATATATATATATATATGTCTATATATATATATCATACCTACCCTTACCTTCCCCTATAAATTTGCTAAAAATATACACACAGAAAAAACAAACCACTGCCTGAGACCCCGCGCAGCCCACATGCCGCCCCCTCTACCTGGCTGAATGTATCTAATATATATAATTAAATGCATTCAGCCAGGTAGAGCAAGAAAAAAAAGGTTTTGTTTTATTTTCCCAGGGACATTTAAAAATGTCCTGAGATTTTATTTTTTTTAGAAATGTGTTGCCTTACCTTAGCCTGGTGGTCAGTGGGGGCTCCCTGGATCCTGGTTGTGGGGGGGTCTGCCATGGCTGCAACTGCAGTGGCTCCCTCCCTGCGCCGCCTGTCTCTGCCACATGCACCCGGACGGCTAGCCCGCACGGTCGCAGCTCTGTCAACCGAAGGCAGCATGCTCCTCAAGGGGATCCTTGGGAGGCCCCGACAGGCTGCCCTCTACAGTGCCTGATTAGAGGGCCGTGTCTGCCTGATGTTTTAGTAACAAGAATGTTTTATCCCATAGGCTTCAATGTTAAAAATATTCCCTTTTTAATTCAATATCTAATAAACCGTTGCTTATAATATTCTGCAGTAAAGAATCTCTTTATTTCTAGATTTTTTAGTATTTTGTAAGCATTTTTTTATACTTTTTTTAAAAAAAAAATCGAACTTTTGGTGAACGTCCCAATATAGTTCGAAGTTTGCGAACTTTCGAACAGCTGATGTTCGATTCGAACTCCGAACAGATCTGAACTGAACGCTCATCCCTAGTGAAGACTTTAAATTCAACTTCATGAGTATTGATTTGCCATAAAGGTTACGCATCAAATAGCAACGAGTCACAGTCTATCTCCTGCCGATGAGGGCATAATATGCCCGAAACAGCTGTCCAGGAGTGTCAGTGGCTCGTTGCATAACCTGTACATTGATTAAAAAAAAGCCATGTAGTATGGCATGGCACCGGCAAGGAGGGTTCTGTGTGAAAACAGACCCAGGATGCAAAAATGTTGGAAATTGCAGACTTCATTTGCACATCCTTCCCAGAGTTCCTTGCAGCATAAGGGGAGCTCTGTAAAGCAGTTCTCTGAATTACTGGGATGTGTAAATGTCTTCCACAATTATAAACTTTATTATTTGCTATGTGGAGGCTTTTAATCTTACATTTTGCCCTCCACCAGAACTTAAGGCTGGGGTCAGACCAGCGCACTTTTAACGTGCGTTCTGGCGCACATAATTACGGCCGCACTAGCAGCAGATGACGGGCAATGACGGCCAATATACGATGTACGGCCACACAAAAGTCCGGCCGTGCAACGCAAGTGGAATTTGAAAGCATTTTTCTGAGAACGCTGAACCGCTAGTACTGACGTACTGAGTGCGCAGCTGCGGCATAGCAGCGTGTTTGCGTGATTAGGAGATGTCAGACACTGCTAATGTCCAGCCTACATAACGTCCAGACGTAAAAAGAGTTTTATTGACGATCCGTACAAAATCACGCCCGAAAATGCGCGTCGTCTGACCGTTTTTGCGCATTCCGTGAAAAAATACATCAATGCGTTCGGACGCACTTTTTCACGTTCGCGAGGAAAAATGCTTTCGTCTGACCCTAGCCTAAATGGAACATTAGTTCAATAAAAAAGGTATTACTACTATACTCTGGTGATATATATATATATATATATATTAGTTACGGGTAAAGCCAGGAGTGTGGTTAATCCTAGGATTACCCGGGTAATCTTGACATTACCCAGGTGTCATTAGCAAAAGTCCGAAGTGAAATGAAATTTTGGACTTTACCCGGGTAATCTGCAAAGTATCCAGAGGCCTCTGGGTACCCTGCTTTTCTGCTCTATTTTAACCGGGTAATTCGCACATTACCCTAGTGTTGCTGGAGAAAGTGTGATGTGCAACGAAACATCGGACTTTATCCTGGTAATCTGCAAAGTATCCAAACGCCTCTGGGTACTCCGCTTTTCTTGGGTTTTCAGCAGGTTACAGTTGACTGAATTCCGAGGATTACCCGGGTAAAGCTGCAAACTGTTATCTGACTGATAACAAAATAGTGTTTTTGGTTATTTTTAATGAAATTGTATCCACAGTCACATATCACACTAAATAACCATGATGTTACTCTGTGCATTAATTGTCTCAAAATTAATTTATGAAGATAAAGATATTATATAAAGAGTAGCCTAATGATTATTATGTATTATAAATGATATATAAGCACATATGACACTTAATAAAGATCATGTAACGCTTTCACATCCATATAAGAAACATATCCTGTTACTCTGTATATTCATTATATCCGCAATACATTTTAATGTTTGTCTTTTGCCATTTTCGCTGATAATATTCATAGATAATAGCAAAATTCACTTTTACCCAAGCGGGGTTGGATGCTCTGCAGATTACCCAGGTGAAGCTGTGGATAGTCCTCGGATTACCCGGGTGAAGCTTCACACTTGCACATTATCCGGGTAAAGTGTAAATTTTTCAGCTCTTCCACACCGTTACCCAAGGGCAGTTGGTTAGTCCTAAAATTACCCGGGTAAAATCTTTAATTTTCAATTTTTTGCAGCTTTACCCAGCAGTTTTGGGTGATGTCCCCGTTTTGACCAAAAGATCACGAAGATTGGAAGTCCTTTTAAAACTAACCATAGGAGGTTGTTTTGAATTGATGCGGAAGCGTAGTGTCAAACTTAAACAAAGGCCAGTGTTTCCTAAGATTATGAGCTACCAAATCGCCTTGGTTACTATATGTAACCGGTAGAAAAATTCTAGATGTAGAAACAGTCGATGGTTCTTTAGGATGCTCAAAACGATCCTGAGCTTTAATCAATGCTCTATCTAACTGAGTTCGAGTATATCCCCGTTCAATGAATCTATTATACATCTCCTGGATCTGCTCTGAACGAAAAGTGCTGTTGCTGTTGTAACGAAGTACTCGCAAAAATTGGGAAATTGGCAAAGAGTTTTTCAAGTGAAACGGATGATGGCTATCTGCTTGCAATAGTGTATCGCAAGGAAACAGATAGAAATACACTATTGCAAGCAGATAGCCATCAAACAACCTCCTATGATTAGTTTTAAAAGGACTTCCAATCTTCGTGATCTTTTGGTCAAAACGGATCCGTTCAATTCATATACGCCAAACTCTAGTATAATTAAAGTGGGGTGCTTTAAATGCTTAGGTTGCGTTACCTGCAGCCACATGCAAGCAGGGACATCCTTCATCCATCCATATTCGGGACGTAGATTTAACATCAAATATCGGATTACTTGTCAAACTCAATTTGTTACATACCCTGTGGTTTGGGGTATGTTGGAAAAACTGATCTCACATTGCGTGATCGCATACGTGGCCATCGCTCAGCTATAAATACCGCCTACAGAGACAATCACACCGACAAGCCAGTGGCGAAACATTTTTTATCTTGTCAACATCGTTTACCCTCTCTTAGATTTATAGGCATTGATCATGTCCCACCACTTCACCGTGGTGGGAATAGATCTCAGCTTTTATTGCAGCGTGAATCTTTTTGCATCCATAAATTGGATACTCTCACTCCACGTGGACTGAACGAATATAATTCATACACTTGCTTTTTGGCTGATAGATAATCTAAGTAAATACATGTATATTGATTTGGTAATATGCAATCTCTCTTGCAAAAGTAATTCTTGGTCGCTCGTGTTTTCTTTTTTCTTCTTTTCAGGTTCTTTTTGAGGATTTTTTGTTATGTGTTTATTATTAGAATTTTTTTATTATATTTTTGAGTTACATTTTGGGGTACCCTGAATGGGAGCACTAATTTTCTTTATTCATTTATTATTTATTATATTTTTTTCGTTTCCCTCCTAAGAACTTTCGTGTTTTTGAACAGTTTATGTTTTTTGATTCCTCCATGATTGTTTTTAAATGTCCGTGCTATAGATTCATGCTTGTGTTTATGTCGTCACTGTGGTAACCTTTTCTCTTGGGTGTGTGATGGGTCACATGCAGCGATGCTTATGTGATTTGCATATTTAATTATATTGGATGCACATGCAGGAGGGCTGGCATGTCAATCTGATTGGTGAGTTCATTCTCTATGTCTTACATTTAAGTGGTATGTTTTCATTATGTATGTAACCTTGAGAATGGCTCACACATGAGCCGAAACGTCGGTCAATTTTATAAGATTTAATAAATTTGTTATTTTATTTACACGTGTGCGGCTCCATTCGTGGATTCTATATATATACATATATATATATAGCATATTTCTGTATCATATGTACAGTTTATACTGGCATCTGTCCTCTGACAAAATGTCTTGAAATGTTTTACGTGCAGGTATGTTCATTATTACAAAAACAAAATATTTTATTTGTCTTCTTATTTTAATAATAGGAAAACTGTCGTGGCAAATACTGCTTGGAATTTTGCTTTCCCGCTATTTGTTATCCTGAACACTATATCCGCTGTACAAGAACAATTGCTCCTGCTCCTGCATTAATAGATTAAAGGATGGCTGTTAGATTTATGCTTCACGAGGATCTCTGCAAACATGGCACATATGTAAGCAACTGATGATTTAACTCTTACCAAGGGATTTTCCAGTAGACCACCGGCAGGGACTAGTGGGTTCTTGGAAAATGTTTTTTAGTTAATTATACAGTAATAAATATATGTGAATATTCCCAATGTGTCCCTTACTATAATAACCCATGTGGCAATTAGCTGTGGCCATCTGCTGGCTAAAAAGGAGTTACTGCAGTTCAGGTCTCTGCAGGATCAGCTGGGGAGATGTCATTTTGACACATTCCCAGCTGGTTTTAAAATGTATTAGCACCTTGGGCACCATGCCTACAGTGCTATAACTTTAGAATCGTGTTCTGGATCCCAAGTGAAAATTAATTTTGTTCCCAATAAGCAAAATTCCTTTGCATTGCTCATGGAAAACCGTATTGACTGTACGCTATGGGCCCTATTGCATAGTTAATGCTAACATTAGCACTCTGCTGTGTGAGCGTTAACGTTAGGTTAAGTGGCCCTAGCGCGAACCGACCATATTACATTCCGAATGCTAACAGGTTAAAAAAACCTGTTAGTGATTCGGAGATTGCGCTTCAGCGTGACCTTACTGTACTTTGTGCTCCCTATGCTTAACATGGGGAGCGAAAATAGTTAATTAGTGTTAGGATTACAAAGTCCTATTGCTAATTACATCCCACTGCGGTTAACTCAAAAGTTAACCACAGCTAGGAGCTGGTGCTAACGGATTCCGCTTCTGTAGAATCCGTTATCACCAGCTGTAAAACCCCCCAAAAAAATCTGATACTCACATCTCGTCCCGTGCCTAAAACGGCAGCCCAATCCGATGCTTCCGGCCGCCATGAGCAGAGTGAGATTGGGGAAAAAAAGTCCCTAGTCTCCCTCCGTGATCATGCTGCCGACCTGCAGGATCTCGTGAGTAGGGATGAGCCTGAACACTCCCCGAGTTCGGTTCGAAGCCGAACCCGAACTTTCCAAATGTTCTGATCCGAACACGAACTCGAACTCCATACAAGTCAATGGGGCTGAAAATTCGGTTTTTAGAGTGCCCTCCAAGAGGGCATATATGCTAGATATTTGCCATAAAAGGTGTATGGGGGTCCGGGAAGTGCCCTGGGGGACAGGAAACAAGGACAAAAAGTTAAAAAAAAAACGTTTTTAAAGTGAGTTTTCCATGAAATAAGGGTTAAAAATAAAAATGAAAAATTCCTTCAAATATCGTGCCTAGGAGGTCCCCATAACCTGCCCGTGAAGTGGCGGATTTCTAGGATGTATAGAAATATGTAAAAACCAAAAAATGACATTTCAAATGACGGTAAATGCTTTTCCTTTAATCTATCCATAAACAACTGCTTGGGGCGGCAGTCTTTATGAAAAGAGGAGACATTTTCGGACACGCAGAAAAAGTTTACTGATTTTTTTGGCGGTGAAAAGCAGGAGAATGACTGGAGAATGGAAAATTCTAGACCAAATAGCCGATTTGGAAAGTGAGATAAATGGGAGAATTTTTCTGGTTTGGCTATTTTGACCTAGAATTTTTACTTCTCCAGTTATTCTCCTGCTTTTCACCGCTTTCTGAATAACCCTGTGAATGTTTAATCCCGAGGTGAAAAATAACATTGCTTTCGATTTTTTTCAAAAAACACCAGTTAACCACTTGGCTGCTATGGACGCACTCAGCGCGTCCAGCCAAGTGGTCCTCCTGTGCTATGGACGCGCTGAGCGTGTCCATGCACAGGAGGCAGCAATCCGCCGGATTCCAGCGGATTGCTGCACCCCCCGGTGCGGGCTGACATCTTGGATGTCAGCCCAGCACTCCGGGACCCTGGCGGAGCAATTAGATGTCATCGCGGCGGCGCGATAACATCTAATTCAGGTGCCCCCCTGCGCATGTGCGGAGGAAGCGCCTGAAAGGGAGGGGGTGTGGTCCTTCAGACCTCTCTCCCTCCCGATCGTTGGGGGGCAGAGGGTTAATCCAGGCACCGTTTGGAAGGGCACAGCCTGCCCTTCCAAACGGTGGCTGTGATTAACCCCTGGGGAGCCGGATCGCGAATCGGCGCTGAAAAGCGCCGGATAGTGATCCTCTCCTGGAGCTGGCCGACATCTTGGATGTCGGCCAAGCCTCCAGGAACTCCCCCTGAGGACTGGCATCATCATGCATAGCACGATGACGCCAGTCCTGGAGTTAACCCCTAGCTGCCACCAATGGTGGAGATAGGGGGTTCCAATGAACCCTCTATCTCCCGATCCGTGGCAGCTAGGGGTTAATGTTTGATATTGTTGGATCGGTCAGAGCATGGCCTTTCCAAGGATACTAAACATGAGCATGAAAAATGCTTTTTTTAAAAAATAAAAAATAAAAATAAAAAAATAAAAATATTTTAAAAAAAAAATCTAAAAAAAAATAAACAAGTTTTTTTGGTTTTATTAATGCAGCAATATTGTTCCCATTTCAATTATAATGTGAACAATAATGCTGCACTAACGATTTTTGTATGCGGTGCGTTTGTTAAAAAAAGCGAAATGTTCCCCAAAAAAAAGGTAACGAGACCCCATTTCTAATTTTTTTAACAAGCGCACCCCATACAAAATATCAAACGCAAATGATCGCATGTTAAAATGTGAAAAAAAAACACTTTACACATAATAAATTATTGAAAATTCTAATTCTATTGCATTTTTTGTTATAATATACAGACATGACATAACGTATACATATAATAATGACATATTATGAATCTGCCAAGTCTGCCGGAAAGAACGACATATAATTTGTCTGGGTCATATATCAAAATATGGCTACAAAACGCGGTTAAACTTGATGAGCGAAAGCGGTAAAAATGACCTCAGCACAGACGTGTGAAAAGCCTCAGCAGCGAAAGGGTTAAATGCAGCATATTAGGATGTTTTAGGGAAATTAATTCTCAAATCTCAATCAGAAGTAGACACCACCCCATCCTCAGTATATTGTACAATGTATCAAATTGATTACCAGACTAAAAACACCTGGTGTTATGCCCGTTTGTGAACAGAGGTCATTTAGAGTTGATAATCTTCCCACGTACACATTAGTTTTTAATTCAATATCTAATAAACCGTTGCTTATAATATTCTGCAGTAAAGAGTCTCTTTATTTCTAGATTTTTTTTATTTTTTTAAGCATTTTCTATACTTTTTTCAAAATTTCTTTTTTTTTTCGAACTCGAACCAAACACGCCCAAAAAGTTGGAAAATTTGCGAACTTTCAAACTGCCAAAGTTCGGGTCGAACTCCGAACCGTCCGAACCCAAACAGCTCATCCCTACTCGTGAGAGGCAAGATCCTGCAGGTCATGTGTCCCGGCAGTCAAAGCCTCAATTTAATCCTATGGACTCCATAGAGGGGATGCTTGTGGTGGCACTTAGCGCTGCCTCGAGTATCGTGAGGCTTAGCGCTGCATTACTGGCCTGCTGAACCAATGCCTGCCTTGTAATATGGAGCTAAAGCAGGGACGCTAAGGAGAAACCTGCAGGTGCTTGTTTTCCTCGTTAGCATCCCCCTTTTAGCGGGCAGTATGTAATACTGGATCAATTAAATTAGAGATAGAGAGATATATGGCGCTTATTTCTTATTATAAACTTTTGCAGCTCAAAACACCCATGTATACCCCTTACACATATTGAACAGCAAAAACAAATGGTCACTAGGCCAGGTGTGAGCGCACTTAACTGATCTGAATATCTTCGATATATACTTCAGCAATGTTCGTCTTATTCTTTAAAAAAGAACTTCAACATAAAACCTATTAGTTGAAACAAAGCGAACTTGATGGTGCAATAACGTTTAAATCGAACACAAATGAATGAATACACTTAATAAATGGAACTCACAATGGGGGAGCCATTATGGCTCAATGTGAATCTCCTCTTGACCACTCTGGGGGCTCACACCCCTTGACATACGATAGATCTTGAATCTTCAATGGGTGACACTTGTGGTACTTTAAAGAAATAAAAAGATATTCATTGCGCAAATAATGCTGTTCTAATACCTCAACAGTTACTGTGTGGTATATATACTCACGATTTTCTGAGCCTCTCCCAATCAAGTGGCTCAGTATATTGGGCAATGGAATATCAATGTTGTCAGCTTCTTTGAACCGGAGTCCGCCAATTGGAATCACCAATCTGCACTTCAAGTGGGTGTCAAAATTAAAACATTTATTCCAGTATAAAACAATATACCTGTTAAAATATAAAGTAAAAGATACGCGTTTCGCCTAATCCTTCTGTAGGCTTCCTCAGTCTTAATTGGTCTATCATATTCCATGCGGTTATAAATAGTCGTTTCATAATTCGATATGCCCATCATCTGTGTACGATGACCGCGCGTGTGTTTTAATCATAGTTTTTTTAGTATGTAATACTGCCTGTATGCGGACCAGGAGTTGCCTTGGAGACTGAGTATATCTTCATAGTGAAGGGATTCATATTGAATAAAAGTTATATATAAATATATAGCGATATATAACTGGACAGCAAAAAGGTTTCTGCCAAAAGGATATTTTAAGCAAATGAAAACACAATGCCTTGCTAATTGTGCAAATAGAAATGTCTGTGTGATCTGCTTTATTTTTTACTTTGTAATCATATATTTTTGGAGATATAGTATATCTTGATAGTAAGTCTCCATGGGCACCGAGCCCTCAATTCCTCCTGTATCTTTTTGTCTATTTTCATATGGATTGTACATACATATTGCATTGTAAAATCATTTGTGGCAAAGAAAATTAGTTTATGGAGAATATTGTTTACATGCAGCTGCATATAAATAAAATATTTGTTTTATATTTTGTGCTTTATTTTAAATTAATGGATCAATTATGTTGATGTTATATTATTGCTTATCTGCTAATGCACTTTCAGCACATAGCCATTAAATCATACTGAAAAATGTAAAGAGAATAAAAGAGTATCAAAGATTTTGTATCTGTGGGTTTTTTTTGTTTGTTTTTCTTTTTCACTTTGACTATCCCTGCCTTGAAACTGAAATAGCACAGCTCAGTTTTTTTTTTTGTTTTTTTGTGAAAGGATTTTACCAGTTAGACATTAAGTCATTACATTGTAAAAAGTGATGAAACGGTTGCTCTAAAAACAAGCACTAAAGTTGTCTATAGCCTGCTATAAGCAATAAAGAAATATGAGATGGCACCTACGTATCTTGTTATGGCTGATTGGCACAACATAATCTGCTTTAATTATTTCTTTGCTTTAAACCTTTAAAAGCAACATGAGAACAGGAGGCACGGGAATAAGGTTCGCATGTGCATCTATTCACACTTACAATGCTTTATTTTTCTTTATGAACCAATGTTCTATGGCAGTGGTTCCCAGCCGCGGTCCTCAAGCCCCCCCCCCTGAGAAAATCGCCACCACCCTTCTCCTTGCGAGGCGAGCGGCAGCTGGCATATGCAGCTTGACCGCTCGCCCCTGTGATGAGAACCTTTGACCAGCGCACGATCTCGCGAGAACGCGGCTGCGCGGCTGGTCAGGTGGTTCCCAGCGAGCGGCCAAGCTGCATCATGTCAGCGGATGCTCGCCTCGTGGGGGGGAGAAGAATGCCGGCGGAGCCTGGGGCCTGGCAGAGGAGTTGAGAGCTGGGGCAAATATACCCATGTTGTGAGCTGGGGCGAATATATCCATGTGAGCTGGGGCCAAATATACCCATGTGAGCTGGGGGCAATATATATATATCCATGTGAGCTGGGGGCAAATATACCCATGTGAGCTGGGGGCAAATATATATATCCATGTGAGCTGGGGCAAATATATATATATCCATGTGAGCTGGGGGCAATATATATATATATCCATATGAGCTGGAGGCAATATATATATATCCATATGAGCTGGGGGCAAATATAAATATCCATGTGAGCTGGGGGCAAATATATATATCCATGTGAGCTGGGGCAATATATATATATATCCATGTGAGCTGGGGCACTATATGTCCATGTGAGCTGGGGGCAATATATATATATATCCATGTGAGCTGGGCCAATATATATACATGTGAGCTGGACCTGTTGGAGGTACTTGAGGACCACGGTTGGGAACCACTGCTCTATGGAATTCAGGAATATACAAATAGAATATCAAGATGTATTCATTATTTCTGAACATCTTTAAGATGTATTGTAAATTGAAAGGATGGATGTTCTTACCTCTTGGAAGCTGTGGAATTCTCTGCCTGTTGAGGTGGTTGTGTCAGAGACTGTACAGACTTTTAAACGACTGGATGACTTCCTGCAAAAACATAATGTAATTATAATTTTTAATATGTGGGTAAAAGCTTCTTGATCTAAGGAGAAATCTAACACCATCTGAGGTCACGAAAGAATTGTTTTACAATATGCTGCTTATTTGGTGAGCGCTTCAGGTTTTTTGCCTTCTTTTGGATCAACAGCAGTAGGTGTGAAAGGCTGAACTCGATGGGCGCACGTCTTTTTACAGACTATGTAACTATGTAACTCTTAATCTTATGTAGTGTAAACCAACAATGATTAAACTCACTAACAAGGAAAAAACAAAAAGGAATTAGGTTTAGGGACAGCATTAGTACAAACCCCAAAAACCTGGATCTCAGTTACTTACCTAATATACATGCTCTTATAAGCAATTACTTTAATATTCTGATCTGCATAGCTGTAAGTCATAAAGTGTTGCATAAAATACACACAGGTTGCACCAATACCTATTATTTGAGAGATTTTCTGGACAGCTAACACCCTACTTGAATAGACTGTTTCCCCTAGTAGTTCCCTATAGCAGTTCTCTCATCCTTTAACCTCCGATACAGGACCAGCAATACCACAATATAAAAAGAAAGTGGCTCGATCCTCATTTTCCTACAGAGCACCACAAATATGGAATAACCTCCCAGATGCCATCAAATCTTCCCCCAGTCTAAAGTCACTTTAGAGATCTCTATTAACATACCTCAATACAGAATGCACCTGTAAACATGTAACATAGTGACTATATTTTCTACATATTTATTTTCTGTGTTACTCTGTATATTTGTGTTATATTTAATATCTTACAGAAATACAAGGTAATAAAATGTAACAACTGTAAACATTTCAATGTTCTTGAGCCGGCTGGGTGGAGTAGAGGTAACTCTGCTCTGTGACTGTGTAGACCGTGGAGACACTAGTTCAAATACCAGCAAGAGCACCTCTCCAGTAATTGTTTTTTCGCAGGACACCTAACGGTACATACTCCCAACCCAGGACATACTTGAAAATGAGAGAAATCTCAATGTATCCTTCCTGGTAAAATCCTTTCTCAAGAAAAAAAAACAGGACATACTTGAAAATGAGAGAAATCTCAATGTATCCTTCCTGGTAAAATACTTTGCAAATAAATAAAAGTGAAATATTCAAGAGAGGACAGGAGAGAAGTGGGTATGCAATAAACTGAACAGATCTGCCTCTTCTCCCTGTATTTTTGTGCAAAAGTAAAAAAAATAGGCAGTGCGTGGCTACACAGTGAACGTCAGGGAACTCGGCTGTTAGGCGTTCGGGTGCTTTATTAAGGGATCCACTGTCCCACATCAAGTCACAAGCCACACTGATTCCTTATTCGCCGTATAAATCTTAATCTTTATTCATTCTTTCGCTGCATGTTGGAGGAAGAAGGTATAACGTTTCGGCCTGGGACCTTAACCCTTTCGCTGCTGAGGCATTTCCCGCCTCTGTGCTGAGGTCATTTTTACCGGTTTTGCTCATCTTGTTTAAACGTGTTTTGAAGGCTTATTTTAGTATATGACCCAGACATATTATATATCGTTCTTTCCGTCAGACTCGGCAAATTCATAATATGTCATTATTATATGTATACGTCATGTCCTGTCTGTATATTATAACAAAAAATGCAATAAAATATGAATTTTCAATAATTTACAACGTGTAAATTGTTTTTTTTTTCACATTTTAACATGCGAGCAATTGTGGTTATATTTTGTATGGGGTGCGCTTGTTAAAAAAATTAGAAATGGGGTCTCGTTACATTTTTTTTTGGGGAAAATTACGCGATTTTTAACAAACGCACCGCATACAAAAATCGTTAGTGCAGCATCATTGTTCACATTATAATTGAAATGGGATCAATATTGCTGCATTAACAAACCAAAAAAAAAAAAAACTTTTTTTTTTTTTTTAGAATTTGTTTTTAAAATATTTTTTTATTTTTATTTTTAATTTTTATTTTTTTAAAAAAACTTTTTCACAGTCGTGTTTGGTATCGTTGGAACAGCCATGCTCTGGCTGATCCAACAGTACCAAACCTTAACCCCTAGCTGCCACGGATCGGGAGATAGCAGGTTCATTGTAACCCCCTATCTCCACCGTTGGTGGCAGCTAGGGGTTAACTCCAGGACTGGCGTCATCGTGCTATGCACGATGATGCCAGTCCTCAGGGGGAGTTCCCGGAGGCTTGGTCGACATCCAATTTCTACAAAATATTTGTGAATTGAGGTAATCTGAGGTAATCTGTGTCTTGTCACTGCCAGCCACAATTTTGGGGGCTCAGTAATTTCTACAAAATATTGGGGAATTGAGGTGATCTGTGTCTTGTCACTGCCACGCAGTATTTTGGGGGTCAGTAATTTCTACAAAATATTTGTGAATTGAGGTGATCTGTGTCTTGTCACTGCCACGCAGTATTTTGGGGGTCAGTAATTTCTACAAAATATTTGTGAATTGAGGTGATCTGATTTATAGGAGGTTTCTGAGATTTGTAATCTGTGTCTTCTCACTGCCAGCTATCAGGGGGTCCCACATACTTCTAGTAGATTTCTGCGAATTGTAATCTGTGTCTTGTCACTGTTGCCAGCTATCAGGGGGTCCTATCAGGGGGTCTCACTGACTTGTATCAGATTTCTGCAAATTGTAATTTGTGTCTTGTCACTGCCACCCTTCAGGGGGTCTCACTGATTTATAGGAGGTATCTGGGAATTGTAATCTGTGTCTTGTCACTGGCTGCCAGCTATCAGGGTGTCTCACTGAGTTATACCAGAGTTCTGAAAATCTTTAATCTTTATACAATTTTGGGGGCTCTGTAATTTTTACAAAATATTTGGGAATTGAGGTGATCTGTGTCTTGTCACTGTCACGCAGTATTTTGAGGGTTAGTAATTGCTACAAAATATTTGTGAATTGAGGTGATCTGTATCTTGTCACTGCCACGCAGTATTTTGGGGGTCAGTAATTTCTACAAAATATTTGTGAATTGAGGTGATCTGTGTCTTGTCAATGCCAGTGCCACACAGTATTTTGGGGGTCAGTAATTTCTACAAAATATTTGTGAATTGAGGTAATCTGAGGTAATCTATGTCTTGTCACTGCTAGCCAGAATTTTGGGGGCTCAGTAAATTCTACAAAATATTTGGGAATTGAGGTGATCTGTGTCTTGTCACTGCCAGTGCCTCGCAGTATTTTGGGGGTCAGTAATGTCTACAAAATATTTGGGATTTGTTATAATTCGTGTGTTCTCACTGGCTGCCACCCATCAGGGGGTCTCACAGATTTATAGGAGGTTTCTGAGATTTGTAATCTGTGTCTTCTCACTGCCAACTATCAGGGGGTCCCACATACTTCTAGCAGATTTCTGCTAGCTATCAGGGGGTCCTATCAGGGGGTCTCACTGATTTGTAGCATTTCTGCAAATTGTAATTTGTGTCTTGTCACTGCCACGCATCAGGGGGTCTCACTGACTTAAAGGAGGTATCTGGGAATTGTAATCTGTGTCTTGTCACTGGCTGCCAGCTATCAGGGTGTCTCACTGAGTTATACCAGAGTTCTGGAAATCTTTAATCTTTATACCAGAGTTGAATCAGAGTTCTGTATATATTTAATCTATATATCACTCACCATGTCAGAAAGACCAAAAAGGACAGGCAGACGCTCCCAGACACAAATAAGAGGGCAAGCAGCCTCTGTGTCGGGAGGCTGTGCCTCTGGTCGTGGTGGACGTGGTGCATCCTCTGCAAGGGCACGCTTGTCCTTTCTAACTGGTGCTGAACGTCTTAAGCAGCAGCAACATACAGAGGATTTGGTGGATTGGCTAACCAGGCCATCCTCATCCTCCGAGTCCTCTGCCAGCCAGGCTTGTAGTGCTTTACAGTCCACCTCAGCTTCCAAAGCATCTAATGCAGCCTCCATGTCCACAGCTACTCCTGCCGTAGCCATGCTATCACACACGGAGGAGTCAATGACAGTGACATGCTGCTTGAGGATGCACAGCAAGTACAGTGCTCTGATTCAATCTCTGTGGTTGAGGAAGGGAGTATAATCAACCTAGAGGAAGGGGGTGCCAGTGATGACACACAAATAACTGGCACTCATGTTGCCCCAGCAGCAGCAGCATATTGCCAAGTTGGCTCCAGTGACGAGGAGATAGGGGGTGATGATGACAATGATGATGAGGTCACTGACTCCACCTGGGTGCCTGATCGAACAGAGGAGTCAAGTGAGGAGGAGGAGGCACAAGAAACACGACGCACAACATCCTCTATAACCAACCATTGCACTAGCCAGTCCAAGGCATCAGATGTCAGAGCTGCTTGCTCAGGTGCAGAGTGCTGTTGTCTCAAAGCACACATCCAGGAACTCTGCTGTCTGGGAGTTCTTTAAGAAATGTGCAGCAGACCCCACCGTTGGTATTTGTAATCTATGTCAGATGAGGCTCAAGCGTGGGAAAGACACCGGACGCTTGGGTACCACATGCTTGAGGCGACATATGACCACCTGCCACACATCCCGTTGGCGCAAAACTTTACGTAGGTCCTCCTCCTCCTAATCTGTCTCTACCCCCACTGTATGTCCTGCCATATCATTGCCTACAACCTCCACTGACAGGGATGATGCTACAATAATGGATGTTCCAGCTCCTTCCTCACAATGTGACAGCATCCCATCAGCTGAAGATTTACGCAGTCAGATTCCGTTGCCCTAGCTGCTGCAGTGTAAGAAAAAATATAGTCCCAACCACCCCTAAGCACAGCGTCTAAATGCCAGCTTAGCAAAATTACTTGCATTACAGCTGCTGCCTTTCCAGCTGGTGGACTCTGCTCCCTTCCGTGAATTTGCTGAATGTGCTGTACCACAGTGGCATGTTCCAAAACGCCATTACTTTTCACGGAAGGCCATTCCAGCACTATACCAGCACGTGGAACACAATGTTATCATTGGGAAAGGCAGTCAGCAGCAAGGTGCATGTGACTTTATACACGTGGTACAGCAAGCATGGACAGGGTCGTTATATTTCCTTCACGCACACTGGGTAACTCTGATTGCAGCTGGGAAGGATCCAAGATGGGGCTCTGTGCTGGAGCTTGTTCATCCACCATGCCTCCAGAAAGCTGCTTGTATGAGGTCTGTCTGCTCCACCACCACCTCTTCCTCCTCCTCCTCCTTCTGTGTCTCTGGCGAAGTGGCAGTTAAACCGAAGCCTGACAGGGGCTATGCAATGGCTCAAGCAAAAAGATGCCATACTGTGCTTGAGCTGGTTTGTTTAGGGGACAGGAGCCACACCGGGCAAGAAATTCTGTCAGCTCTGCAGGGGCAGGTGCAGAGATGGTTAACACCATGCAAGCTTCAGCTGGGAATGGTCATCTGTGATAATGGCAGCAACCTTCTCTCCACCCTACGCCAGGGTAAGTTGACGCATGTACCATGCCTAGCACACATCCTAAATCTGGTTGTACAGCGTTTCCTAACCAGGTACCCAGGGCTGGCAGATCTTCTCAGCCAGGCCAGAAAAGTCTGCAGCCACTTCAGACGGTCATTCCCAGCAAGCGTTCGCCTGGCAGAAATTCAAAGAGAGTTCTACCTTCCCACAAACCGTCTGATCTGTGACATGCCCACCAAGTGGAATTCGACTTTAGCAATGCTGCAGCGTCTGCACAAGCAGCAGAGGGCCATCAACGAGTACCTGTGTGAGTATGGCACAAGGACAGGTCCAGGTCAACTTGTTTTCTTTTCCCCCCGCAGTGGCTGATGATCAAGGATGCATGCACTGTACTGTCACCATTTGAGGAGGCAATGAGGATGGTGAGCAGGGACAGTGCATGCATCAGTGACACAATTCCTTTAGTGTTCCTGCTGGAGCACACTCTGCAGGGAATTTTAGATGTGGCTCTAGAGGCAGAGCAGCGGGAGGAAGAGGAGGCCTTCCCTAGCTCTGAAGGCCCCAGTCTTTCCGCAGACAGCATTCCAACGGGTCATCCTCAGATCAGACAGGAGGAGGATGAGGAGGAGGAGGAGGAATATTTAAGTAGTGGGGGCATTGAAGGTGGGGATTCCTCAAGGGAAGGTTTTGTGTGCCCAGAAATACAAGGACTAGTACGTGGCTGGGAGGAGGAAGTGCACGATGGGGTCATCCTGCTAATTGGCCAGGAAGACTCAGAAGCTAATGCCACCTCCAACCTACGCCGCATGGACTTCCTTATTATGCAAAGCCTGCTAAAGGACCCCAGGAATCGTGCTATCAAGGAGAGGGATCATTACTGGTTGGCAACCCTTCTTGAGCCACAATACAAGGGTAAAGTTGCAGAGCTCATCCTGCCCGCACAGAGGGAGCACAGGATGAAAAAACTTGAGGACGCTCTAAAGTGACACTTGTGTAACACCTTTCCAGGCACTGGTAGGTTACCAAGTGATGGCACAGGTGCTTCTGAGGCTGCGGATGATCAGAGGAATAGTGGTGAAGGCCGGGGCCGCTTGACTATTGCCTTTTTACATTTTTTTAGTCCACGACGCCCAGGGACGTCAAATGTAGTAACCCATTGCCAGCGTCTTCACCATATGGTGCAGGACTACCTAGGGGCAAGGGCAGACCTGGATACCTTTCCAGCAGATGATCCACTGGCTTACTGGGTGTTCAGATTGGATCACTGGCCAGAATTTAGCCAATATGCTATGCAGCTACTAGGTTGCCCTTCATCTAGTGTGCTTTCTGAAAGGACGTTCAGTGCCGCTGGAGGTTTTGTCACAGACAAAATAGTGCGTCTGTCCAACGACACTGTAGACCAGCTGACATTTATAAAAATGAACCAGTCCTGGATCAGCAGCTATCAAATGCTGACGTAAGGAAATAGATCGGGGATGTCTTCTGCATTCACAAAACCTCCAGCACCGAACTCTTCCACAATACCACAAAAGGGTTACGGTGTGAAGGCACTTGGTGCCATGAAAGACACAATATTTGGCTGCACTGACATCTTTACCAGATTCATATCTTTTTAATATAGGACCGCATGGTCCACCCCTGCACTCTTCCACAATACCACAGAGGGGTTACTGTATGATGGCACTTGCTGGCCTGGCACCAAAGGCACAATATTTGGTTGCACTGCCACTGATACTGATGCCTGTACCAGATTCATATCCTCAGAGGGGTTACTGTGTGATGGCACTGTTGCCGACGCTAAAGGCCCAATTTTAAAACACCTATTGTTACTTTCATCCAAAGCCTTCATAGGTTTCACCATAATTTAGCCAAAAGATCACTAAACTTTTTCTGCATGTCCTAAAATCTCTTTTCATACAGGCTGCCGCCCCAAGCAGTTGTTTATGAATAGATTAAAGGAAAAGCATTCACCGTCATTTGAAACGTCATTTTTTTTTTAAAATGTTTATATACATCCTAGAAATCCGCCACTTCACGGGCAGGTTATGGGGACCTCCTAGGCACGATATTTGAAGGAATTTTATCATTTTTATTTTTAACCCTTATTTCATGGAAAACTCACTGTCCCTTTTAAAACGTTTTTTTTTTACTTTTTGTCCTTGTTTCCTGTCCCCCGGGACACTACCCGGACCCCAATACACCATTTATGGCAAATATCTAGCATATATGCCTTCTTGGAGGGCACTCTAAAAATCGAATTTTGAGTCCCATTGACTTGTATTGAGTTCGAGTTCGAATTCGACCATTTGAAAAGTTCGAGTTCGAATGCGAACCGAACTCGGGGGTGTTCGGCTCATCACTAATCATCAGAACCTTTATGTATAATACAAACAAAAAATATGAGGGGTCTAGAGTCAGGGCTAGGGTCAAGTTAGGGCTGGGGTTACAGGTTTTTTTCCCTTCTATTTTTTTTACTATTTCAAATAAATCTGAATTTTTCCAATTATATTCAGACCTGGCCGATTATAATCAGAAATATTTGGTTTTGTTTGAATGTTTTTTATTTGGAGCCGATTCGGACATCAATAATCTGGAATTCAGATCTAGCCGAATTGCCGATATTTTGAACCATGTCTGAATAGATCCAAACCATACATGTCTATTTTGGCTATAGTTAGCTGATTGGGTAGGATTCCAGGGAAATGTGTACATTTACTCTGGAATGTGGGTGGCATTTCCCATACATCCTCTGCCACATTTACTTACCCTATAAATACCATGCGAGACCGAATATGCTTAACGCGTTTCTTCTGGCAAATAAAAGCGACTTCCTCAAGAGCTCTTCGAGCATATCCGGTCTACAGCCTTCCTGGTTGTGCTTTTCCATTGCTGTGGATGCTGAGGATACAAGTTTGCCTCCAGAGACCCCGGATTCAAAGTTGAGACTTTTCCTGGGACTCCATAGAAACAGACAGTACCTGTACAGTCCATGTTGTACAGTCCATGTTTATATCCATGCGCGTTTGCACACTTTTTTCCTATGGTGTGCCACTTATTTTGTGAGTGGGACATTTTATTGGTTTCCATGTTAAATTGCTGATGGTTCTACACTATGCCAGTGTTTTTCCCTCTATTTCCCAGTACAGAAGAACACTTGTGATGATAATTCCACTTGTGATGATAATTCCACTTCTGCATCGTATATAAGGGAAGTATTGTTTTTTGTCACCGTGCTCATTATTGCGTTTTTTGTTTATTATTTCTTGACACTGGTTTAGGGGGGGGGGTTGAGCCTGGTGACGTGCCTTATTGGTTATTGCACATTATTTGTCATATTTAATTTTTCAGTAATCCTTGACTTTCGTTTATATCACTTTCATGACCTCTGTATTCATTGACGACAGCTCTCTTCCAGATGTCCGGTGGCCGGCAGCACCATCATCACTGTTTGCTGGCCAGCCGCCAAGTAAAGTAGCAATTGCGGTCATGGGTCAGTGACTCAGGTGGGGCATGGCGTGATGACAAAACGCCACCAGATTTCAAATCCAAGCATTTGAATGCCATTGTTCATTCACGTTCAGTGTGATTCGTGTTCTTTAGGTTCCTATCACTGTGTATTGATCCCTGGCTCTGTCTGACAATCCATTCTGGTTCTGACTCCTGGCTTTGTATGATTACCCATTCTGGTTCTGACTCCTGGCTCTGTCTGACAATCCATTCTGGTTCTGACTCCTGGCTTTGTATGATTATCCATTCTGGTTCTGACTCCTGGTTTTGTAGGATTATCCGTTCTGGTTCTGACTCCTGGCTTTGTCTGATTATCTACTCTGGTTCCTAATTTTGGCTTGTACTGATTTCTGTGTGTCTGCCCTGTGTTTAGCTGTCTGACTATTCTAAACACTGGTAGACAGTGTCTACGTGTATGGATTAAAGGAAAACATGACACTCTGTTTTTGATCATTCTGTTGTGTATACCTAGTTATTGTCATGCCGGTCACTATACAGACTAGTTTAAGGCACGACACAGATCTTACGATTAATGTGTAACTGTTAGGCCCCCGGCACAGGAGCGCATTTGGTGCTTGTGTGCGCCCTCACTTCCCTGCGTCCGTGCCGTTTTGACAGGGAGGGCCAACCACCGGACGTGTAAAAGCTCTCCCCATCAAAAAGCTAAACGGACACTGACAGGGATACAAAGCACGATCCTCCATAGGAGGATCGCGCTTTGTACGCTGAGCGCACAGAGTGGAAGGAACGCCCACTCTCACGGACGTTCCTTCCTCTCTCTGTTAACGCTCGTGTGCCGCCGGCCATAGAGATGGCTTTATCATAGGAAAATTTCAATCCAAAAACATCTATGATAAAACCTACATGTAATATAGTAAATGAAACGTGTAGCCAAATTCCAGAAGCAGTTACTTATCTCATATAGCGATGAAAAAGATATGTTAGTCATCTAGTACTAGTACTACAATAACCTTTGGATGATTTATGATGCTGAATTATGTCAATTCCCTCCTACTGTGCTGTAAAGATTACAGTGTTTGTCAGAGATGTCAGCACATTTTCTCTCCAAATGAGAATATCTGTTGCACAGTTCATAGCACAGTTTACAATAAACCTCCTTATTGCATTATGATTATACATGTACAAACTTAAAGCAAGTTCTGTCATATTCAACAGTTTTATGGCTTTACAAGAACAATTCTGTCGAGGGAAAAGCCGTGGTTCAGAGCAGATTTGCTCGACTTGTGGTCGTATTATGTCTATTAAAAAAAAACCTTTCCTGAATCACAAATTTCCTATGTGGACTAGCATACATGGGTAAAACGGACATCGCTTTAAAAAGGTACAGAGGTACAGAATAGAAACTCAGTTTTGGTGAATCACTTTGGTAATTGCAATAAATATCTATTTCTTGTAACAATAAGAAAACATATGAGAAAATCTTAAAGGATTTCTTTATTGTGGGCCTCAAGGGAACCCCATTTGTGCTGCAAAATAGTGGAGGAACCGCATTACCAAATGTTCCTACTTGACTTGTCCGCAGTAGAGACCTTTAAAGTAAAAAAGTAATGTAGCGCTCACTCCCGGAGGAGCCTCTGAATAAACCTCGGGATAGTCTCACCGCACTAGGAAATAACTATACACCAACACTGTTGTGGATTTTTATAAATTATATTCTTTACTGATCCCAATAAAGCAGCATATAATACGCATATACGATATTTGAGTAACAAGAATTCGTAACGCGGGAAAAACACGCAGCGGTAAAAGAAAATTGGATAACCCCCTCAGTTCTGGAGTGTAAGTCCCGTGAATAATAGCTCAAAAATATATATGTGTGTTGTCTAGGGTACCCGGGTACTGTATTCAACTGGCCAGTGAATGAAACAAAACAATTTTCGACTAGTCACCGTTGGGGCCCTGTGAATTTAAACAATTTTGCAGCGTGCGTTTCTGTATTGGAACTGCGGCCTGGAGGTCTCTCACCAATCCGATGAACGAAACTGTCCTGCTCTCGATGCCTCGACCACAAGATCTTCTCTGCTGTGTACTGGGACTCTGTGCTGCTGAATCTGCTCTCAGCTTGCCCAATCTCCGCAACTGGAACACTGATCCGCTGCCTGCACTCCCAATCGATCAGCGCAGCCTCCTAACACGGGGTCCTACCGGAACTAGCTTTTTCCTCCAGACCTTTCAGCGCTGCGCAGGTAGGTCTCAAAGCGATTACTGTCCCGATCTCCAGCACCCATAAGACAGCGTCTGTACTCCGGCCTGGTTGCGATCCCTGACAGCTCTAACGTGCATCCTCCACCTTTCACTGCTCCGCTTACTCTGCTTCTGCCTTGCACGAGGCTGCTGATCTCTTTCCTCTTCCTGTGCCACCTCCTTCCTGTCCTCACGCAAAGGATGATGGTACATCAGGGGCGGATCCAGGGGGGGCAACGGGGCAATTGCCCCCCCCGAGATTTGAGCCGGGGACCCGATGCCGGGCAGCGCCGGAGTACCTGCCCGGTCCTGAAGAGTAAAGCGGCTGCGTGCAGATGCCGGCGGTCACGTGGTCCGGCTAATCAGGTGGTACTGAGTCTCTGTACCACCTGACTGGCCGGACCTCGTGACCTGCGCACGCACGCCACGCAAGCCGCATCACTCAACAGGACGGACTCTTCAGGACCGGGCAGGCACTCCCGCGCTGCCCGGCATCGGGTCCCTCAACCCTGCCCCCGGAGCTGGAGGCCTGGAGCAATATCCAGGTGAGAGCTGGGCAAATCCATGTGTAAGCTGGGGGGCAAATCCATGAGCTGGGGGCAAATCCATGAGCTGGGGGGCAAATCCATGAGCTGGGGGGCAAATCCATGAGCTGGGGGCAAATCCAGGAGCTGGGGGGCAAATCCATGAGCTGGGGGGCAAATCCATGAGCTGGGGGCAAATCCATGAGCTGGGGGCAAATCCATGACCTGGGGTCAAATCCATGAACTGGGGGGCAAATCCATGAGCTGGGGGCAAATCCATGAGCTGGGGACAAATCCATGACCTGGGGGCAAATCCATGAGCTGGGGGGCAAATCCATGAGCTCCTCAGTTCATAGCACAGTTTACAATAAACCTCCTTATTGCATTATGATTATACATGTACAAACTTAAAGCAAGTTCTGTCATATTCAACAGTTTTATGGCTTTACAAGAACAATTCTGTCGAGGGAAAAGCCGTGGTTCAGAGCAGATTTGCTCGACTTGTGGTCGTATTATGTCTATTAAAAAAAAACCTTTCCTGAATCACAAATTTCCTATGTGGACTAGCATACATGGGTAAAACGGACATCGCTTTAAAAAGGTACAGAGGTACAGAATAGAAACTCAGTTTTGGTGAATCACTTTGGTAATTGCAATAAATATCTATTTCTTGTAACAATAAGAAAACATATGAGAAAATCTTAAAGGATTTCTTTATTGTGGGCCTTAAGGGAACCCCATTTGTGCTGCAAAATAGTGGAGGAACCGCATTACCAAATGTTCCTACTTGACTTGTCCGCAGTAGAGACCTTTAAAGTAAAAAAGTAATGTAGCGCTCACTCCCGGAGGAGCCGCTGAATAAACCTCGGGATAGTCTCACCGCACTAGGAAATAACTATACACCAACACTGTTGTGGATTTTTATAAATTATATTCTTTACTGATCCCAATAAAGCAGCATATAATACGCATATACGATATTTGAGTAACAAGAATTCGTAACGCGGGAAAAACACGCAGCGGTAAAAGAAAATTGGATAACCCCCTCAGTTCTGGAGTGTAAGTCCCGTGAATAATAGCTCAAAAATATATATGTGTGTTGTCTAGGGTACCCGGGTACTGTATTCAACTGGCCAGTGAATGAAACAAAACAATTTTCGACTAGTCACCGTTGGGGCCCTGTGAATTTAAACAATTTTGCAGCGTGCGTTTCTGTATTGGAACTGCGGCCTGGAGGTCTCTCACCAATCCGATGAACGAAACTGGGGCAAATCCATGAGCTGGGGGCAAATCCATGAGCTGGGGGGCAAATCCATGAGCTGGGGGGCAAATCCATGAGCTGGGGCAAATCCAGGAGCTGGGGGGCAAATCCATGAGCTGGGGGGCAAATCCATGAGGCTGGGGGCAAATCCATGAGCTGGGGGCAAATCCATGACCTGGGGGCAAATCCATGAGCTGGGCAAATCCATGAGCTGGGCAAATCCATGAGCTGGGGGCAAATACATGAGCTGGGGGCAAATACATGAGCTGGGCAAATACATGAGCTGGGCAAATCCATGAGCTGGGGGCAAATCCATGAGCTGGGCAAATCCATGAGCTGGGCAAATCCATGACCTGGGGCAAATACATGGCTGGGCAAATACATGAGCTGGGCAAATACATGACCTGGGGGCAAATCCATGAGCTGGGCAAATACATGAGCTGGGCAAATACATGACCTGGGGGCAAATACATGAGCTGGGCAAATACATGAGCTGGGCAAATACATGAGCTGGGCAAAAATACATGAGCTGGGCAAATACATGAGCTGGGCAAATACATGAGCTGGGCAAATACATGACCTGGGGCAAATCCATGACCTGGGGGCAAATCCATGAGCTGGGGGCAAATCCATGAGCTGGGCAAATCCATGAGCTGGGGGCAAATCCATGAGCTGGGCAAATCCATGAGCTGGGGGCAAATACATGAGCTGGGCAAATACATGAGCTGGGCAAATCCATGACCTGGGGGCAAATCCATGAGCTGGGCAAATCCATGAGCTGGGCAATCCATGAGCTGGGCAAATACATGAGCTGGGCAAATACATGACCTGGGGGCAAATCCATGAGCTGGGCAAATCCATGAGCTGGGCAAATACATGACCTGGGGGCAAATACATGAGCTGGGCAAATCCATGACCTGGGGGCAAATACATGAGCTGGGCAAATACATGAGCTGGGCAAATACATGACCTGGGGGCAAATCCATGAGCTGGGCAAATACATGACCTGGGGGCAAATACATGAGCTGGGCAAATACATGAGCTGGGCAAATACATGAGCTGGGCAAATCCATGACCTGGGGGCAAATCCATGAGCTGGGCAAATACATGAGCTGGGCAAATACATGACCTGGGGGCAAATACATGAGCTGGGCAAATCCATGACCTGGGGGCAAATACATGAGCTGGGCAAATACATGAGCTGGGCAAATACATGACCTGGGGGCAAATCCATGAGCTGGGCAAATACATGACCTGGGGGCAAATACATGAGCTGGGCAAATACATGAGCTGGGCAAATACATGAGCTGGGCAAATCCATGACCTGGGGGAAAATACATGAGCTGGGCAAATACATGAGCTGGGCAAATCCATGAGCTGGGCAAATACATGAGCTGGGCAAATCCATGACCTGGGGGCAAATCCATGAGCTGGGGGCAAATCCATGAGCTGGGGGCAAATCCATGAGCTGGGGGCTCTCTGCTCCTCTAGATTGTAAAATCCGGGGTGCCCTCTGCTCCTCTAGATTGTAAGATCCTGGGTGTCCTCTGCTCCTCTAGATTGTAAGCTCCTGGGTGCCCTCTGCTCTTCTAGATTGTAAGCTCCTGTGAGCCGGGCCCTCTGCTCCTCTAGATTGTAAGCTCCTGTGAGCCGGGCCCTCTGTAAATTCTCGTGAGTCGGGCTCTCTGCTAAAACACCTTATTTTCTGTAAGTGCCCCTCCCGAGACTAGTCTCTGGATCCGCCCCTGTGGTACATATAGTTCGGTTTTGTCCAGCATAGTCTAACAATGTCTCTGTCTCCCTCTGGTGGCAGCAATAGTTCAATGCACTAGAATACAGTGTTTTTAAAGCAGCGCTACAGTAACATAAAAGAAAGACATACATGTGTAATCAAACAGAAGCTCTGCTACGAAGTGTGGAAATACAGACAGTCAACAATAAGTCTAGAACACACAGAAACAGATACAGTACATAGAGTCCTCAGATAGTAAGCTTGAGTAATTAAAATATGGAGATGTAAACTCTGGAACAGTCAATGTGCTCTGTAAGAGAAGAAAGGAGGAAAATGATAACTGATGGAAAGGAAAATACAAACAAAAAGACTGAGGACTCTATCCCGTAGTTGGTGCTAATGTAGCATCTTGATATGTAACCATTAGCACTAGGATAAGCAAGTTTAACATCTGCATCGATATTCTGATTTTGACGCTACAGTCAGGTGAAAAGTTTTTCGCCTTGCAGCTTGTATGAGTTTACAGTACCTTGCATTTACTATATTTAACATGGGGATCGAAATAATTTTTTAGCATCTTGACAAGTGAGGTATTACAAAGTGCTGATGCAAATTACCAGCGGGAAGTGCATGCCAAAATTTTAACACCTCCTAAAACTGGTGCTAAATCTTTTAACAAGCTCCAACCTCCCGTTCTCGCAGCAAAAAGAGTGGTCTGATCCGCTGCTTATTCTTGCCGGGAGCAGATTTAGACTGGGAATAAATAGTTTCTAGTCTCCCATCGTGATCTCAAGAGAGCGAGGTCGCGCAGAGCTCTCGGCGAGGAAGCACAAACCTCCATGGAGTCCTATGGACTCCAGGAGCTGATACTCGCGGTGGCACTTTAGGTATCAGAGAGGTCAGTGCTACGTTCCGGGTCGAGTTGCTGAGATAGCACCTTCCCTGGAATAGGACGTTTAACATGGTGATGGTAAGGGAAAATCTGCAAGTGCACATTATTCTGCTTTCCATCTCCATGTTAGCGTCAACAATGGAACAGTGTCTTGAGTATTTGTAACTGAAAGCAAGAGATATTCATCCCGAATCAGAGTGGGAAGCCTCTGCACTGCCTAGGACGAGGTACCTGAGGACTGGCAGATTAATAAATGCCAAGAAAGGTGACCAAAGTCCAGGCTTCATCTGGATTGGCAAGCAAGTGAGGCACATTTTCATAGGTGAGCAAAAGGAAGTCAACAACATTTTAGTGGTACCAGACACCATTGGCCAGCAAGTGTGCTCTTCTGAAAAATGTTCACTAAACTTAAATATCTTTTCTTATTTGGAGACAAGCTTTTCCTTTTTAGTTCAGTCAGATAAATGAACCTACAAAATTTATCACATACACCAAGCTTCATCAGTTTCCTGGACAAAGTGAATATGCACTTTCTCAAGAAAGGAAAAGAATAAGTCGCCGACTGACGCAGGGAGACAAAAAATACACGACACATAACTGTGGAATAATATATATATTTATTATATATACCGGCCACAGCTAAAAACTCCACACAATATACCCACCACCATGACATAAAAATTCCCACAACAATATAATTCAATACTCAGTACTGAAAGAGGACTCCACACAACCACCACACACCTCCAAACCAACCAACCACAAAAACCTCCCAACTCCCAGCCATCTGACCAAAGTTAGCCTAAATAAAAGGAACCCCTACCCAGCACTGCCTACAAGCCCCCGCCAAGAGCTCCTCACATAACCCCCTTATGGGAGAGCTCCCCCACCAAGAAAAAACAGGGCTTGTTCAATCCCCTCTTTGAGTCCAAGGATGAACAGATCCTTGCCCACATCATTCAGGTGAATGCCATCCTCCATAAAATAACACGCTGCATCCTCCTCTTCAATGGGTAGATGCCGCACCACCACACCATCCATCAGCTTCACAAACAGCGACTCCCATACAGCGATTCACCTTGATCCGGCAAAGCTGCACCGCCTCCTCATTCTCCACCTGCCTCCACACCATCCTTGGCAACACCTCGGACCACACCACCACTGTCCATGGTGACCACTCCCTCACAGCCGCAGATCCGCGTACATCTGCTCCAGCAGCACACCAAGAAGGACCACACCCAAATCGTTCCCTCCCATGTGTACCACCAGCACATGGGGAACTTCACCGTGCCTAAGGGCACCCAAAACCATCGGCTTAAACTCCTCCCATAGGAGCCCACGGATTCCGAACCACCATACCCGTTTTGCCGACCCATGCAAACCCATCTGTACTCCAGATGTTCGCACCAGCGCCCTTCTCCTCACCCAAAAAACCAACGAATCTGCAACGATTCATACAACTCTCGAAGGATCTGCAAAAAACAAAACAAATTACTAACATCTCCACCACACAAAATTACTCCAAAAGAAAACACTCCCCGCCAAACCACCACACCCCACCAAATAAACGATGTCCATGCCTGCAAAGAAAACATAACATAAATAGGGATGAGCTGTTCAGTTCGATCGGTTCGGAGTTCGATTCGAACATCTCATGTTCGCGAACTACGAACATTTCCGCGTGTTCGCCGCATATTCACCCACAATGCACCACAATGGACCACAATGCACTTTTCCACTGGCCTGAAGTTTGTAATTGGCTACAGCCTTGCACCTGACCACAGGTCAGGTGCAAGACAGGTGCAAGACTATGCCAATCACAGCTCAGAGTCCTGATTGGGCAAATTTTGCCCAATCATGGGCTCACAGAGCTAAGTCCCGCAGCACATTATCAGGGTTATTCAGAGAGCGTGAAAAGCAGGAGAATGACTGGAGAATAACTGGAGAATGAAAAATTCTAGGACAAAATAGCCGATTTGGAAAGTGAATTTTTCATTCTCCAGTCATTCTCCTGCTTTTCACGCTCTCTGAATAATCCTGTATATAAGGCTTTACACAGCCTTCAGCACGTGTTTTTTGAGAGGAGATTGTTGTGTTAGTGTGTGCTCTCACTGCCAGTCTGCCACCAGCTATTGGGGGGGGGGGTCTCATTTCTACAAAATATCTGGGAATTGTTGTAATCTTTGTGTTCTCACTGCCAGCAACTATTTTGGAGTCTCATTTCTACCAAATATCTGGGAATTGTTGTAATCATTGTGTTCTCAGTGCCAGCAACTATTTTGGGGGTCTCATTTCTACAAAATATCTGGGAATTGTTCTAATCTTTGTGTTCTCACTGCCACCAGCAATTTTGCGGGTCAGTCATTTAAACAAAATATCTGGGAATTGTTCTAATCTTTGTGTTCTCACTGCCACCAGCAATTTTGGGGGTCAGTCATTTATACAAAATATCTGGGAATTGTTCTAATCTTTGTGTTCTCACTGCCACCAGCAATTTTGGGGGTCAGTCATTTATACAAAATATCTGGGAATTGTTCTAATCTTTGTGTTCTCACTGCCACCAGCAATTTTGGGGGTTAGGTAATATTAGACCGCAGGGTCCAACCCTGCACTCTTCCACAATACCACAAAAGGGTTATGGTGGCCACCAAAGGCACAATATTTGGGTGCACTGACGCCTTTACCAGATTCATATCTTTTTAATATAGGACAGCATGGTCTAACCCTGCACTCTTCCACAATACCACAGAGGGATTACTTACGGTTTAAAGGCACTTGCTGCCACCAAAGGCACAATATTTGGGTGCACTGACGCCTTTACCAGATTCATATCTTTTTAATATAGGACCGCATGGTCCAGCCCTGCACTCTTCCACAATACCACAAAAGGGTTACGGTGTGAAGGCACTTGCTGCCACCAAAGGCACAATATTTGGGTGCACTGACGCCTTTACCAGATTCATATCTTTTTAATATAGGACCACATGGTCCAAATCTGCACTCTTCCACAATACCACAGAGGGGTTACTTACAGTGTGAAGGCACTTGCTGCCACCAAAGGCACAATATTTGGGTGCACTGATGCCTGTACCAGATTCATATCATTTTCATATTGGACCGCAGGGTCCAACCCTGCACTCTTCCACAATACCACAGAGGGGTTACGGTGTGACGGCACTGTTGCCGACACTAAAGGCCCAATTTTAAAATCACTTAACTTGTTCTGCGTGTCCTAAAAGGTCTCCTCTTTTAATACAGACTGCCGCCCCAAGCATTTGTTTAGGAATAGATTAAAGGAAAACTGTTTACCATAATTTGAAACGTCATTTTTTTGTTTTTAAATGTTTCTATACGTCCTACAAATCCGCCACTTCACGGGTAGGTTATGGGGACCTCCTAGGCACGATATTTGAAGGATTTTTTTTATTTATTTTTAACCCTTATTTCATGGAAAACTCACTGTCCCTTTAAAAACGTTTTTTTAAAACTTTTTGTCCTTGTTTTCTGTCCCCCAGGGCACTACCCGGACCCCCATACACCTTTTATGGCAAATATCTTGCATATATGCCCTCTTGCAAGGCACTCTAAAAATCGAATTTTGAGTCCCATTGACTTGTATTGAGTTCGAGTTCGAATTCGAACATTTGAAAAGTTCGAGTTCGAATGCGAACCGAATTCGGGGGTGTTCGGCTCATCCCTAATCATCAGAACCTTTATGTATAATACATACAAAAAATATGAGGGGTCTAGAGTCAGGGCTCTTGCAGGGCACTCTAAAAATCGAACTTTTGAGTCCCATTGACTTACATTGAGTTCGGTTCGTGTTCGCGTTCGAACTCGAACTTTTGAAATTGTTCGAGTTCGAATGCGAACCGAACACGGGGGTGTTCGGCTTATCCCTAAACATAAACAATTATCATAACCATCGCCTCCAAATCCTCCAACCCCCACACTCCTCCACATACAACAAACAAACATACAAAGTATAAAATAGAATAAATATATATATTCCATATAATAACGTACAATTCATATTCCATGTATAAGTTTGATATTTTTTTTTTTTTTTTAAAGCGAAAAACAGAACAGAACAGATCATACAGCAAACTATTCTCCACATAACCTCCCAGCATTAACAAGTGTTTCCAAAATTCATACCACCAAGCCTGGCCGCAGGTAGGTCTGAAAAGCCCTCGAGTTCCATCTTCCCAATTCTTGAATTTCCACTGCCGACAAACCCAACCTCGAAGCTTCTGTTGCTGCCCCAATACGAAAGGAGTGATTACCCTATTCCTCCGGATTTCTCCCTAAACTCAACAAACCCTTCTTAAAAATGGTAACAAACTGATACCTCGATAAAGTCGAGCCATCCGCATGACATAAATGACATTGTGAAGACAATGTATATTGTATATTTTATGTGTAGCTGAAGTGAGTGGAGGAAAGTCCATAGCATGGGTGGGTACAGTAACAGTTACAAGTATTTATACAGCGCCTACAAAATCCGTAGTGCTTTGCAATGGGAAGCACAAACAGGAGACGTACATGATACATGAAGAAAGACAACCCTGCCCGTAGGATAGTCCACGTCATATAGCACTTTATACCAAGTGCTCAGGCAGACATCCCATGAGCTTACAATCTAAGGGACAGGGTTAACTGGAGCAAATGGGTGCAGAGGGAAGGTGAATCTGGTGGCCAGAAGAATATCGTATGGATTGCATCGGAAGGACCAGAGGTTTGGGCTTAGTAAGAGTAATTAAAGAGAAAAGTGGAGACATTTGGAAAGGAGAGCTGAAATTATTTACCGGGCTATGGGGCATCAGTGGCAAGTATACCTTTCTGATCATTACTTAACCCACAACATTAATTGTCTATCCATAAAACACATAGCTTATTAACGTTTATTTTTTTTTACCTTACAGGGTTATCCAAAGAGATTCGAAAAGTCACCGCACGTTCGGTTACTTTTCGTTCTCTTCAATTCGGTTCCTTTTGCCGATTGCATTTCGGTGACCCTGCGGTGTATTCAGTAAGCACCACAGGGCCCCCGAATTGCAGGGAAAAGCTGCCGTAAACCCACCGAAAACTAACCGAATGCACGCTGAAAACAAGCAAAAACATCTGGAATAACCTTCGAAGAAGCCGAACAGGAGCCGAACAGGAGCCGAATCACACAGAGCCGAAGCAGCTGTGACGTAGAGGAGGCAGTGAATAAATTAGAAAAACCATTTGTATGAATCTGGGAAAAAGAAACGCTGTTTACAAAGAAACTACTGAGCGAAAATGTCTGAAATTTTCACAGGAGGTCCAGGGAATGATAATAAAGAGGGCTGTTACAAAAAAAATAAGTAAACTGAAAAAAATAAAAAAAATAAATCGGACTTTTATTTTTTTTTTTAAAAATTCAGAAAAATGCTTAAAGTATCCTAAAAAATCTATAAATAAAGAGACTTTTTGCTGCAGAATTTTATAATGAACGGTTTATTAGATATTGAATTAAAACAGGAATATTTTTAACATTGAAGCCTATGGGATTCTCCTGAATTAATTTGCCGAATTAAACCACCGAATGGCAGGGCATTAGGGGAACCTTTCACTGCTGGTTTGTGTTCTCTGAATAGTTGAAGCAGTGCTTTTTCATGAGGATTTCACTGCCCTCGAACAGGGACCGAACAGTCACCGTATGTTCAGGCAATTCGACAGGATTTGGCGAATTGCCTGCTCTCTGGATAGCCGAATGGCCAGGAAAGGTAACCGAACACTGATTTTCAGCGTTCGGTTACCTTTCTCAAGCAATTCGAATCTCTTTGGATAACCCTGTTAGTTTACCAGGAGTTGGAGCCCAGGAAGCAGGAGATGGTGCACGACCCTTGCAGAACCAGACTACACAGAGGGAATAGGAGGGTGCTGGCATCTTCATTAGGGATGAGCTGTTCGGTTCGATCTGTTCGGACTTCGCATCGAACATCGGCCGTTTGACAGTTCGCAAACTTCAAACTTTTTGGGACGTTCGCCAAAAGTTGAAAAAAAAAAGAATTTGAAAAAAGTATAAAAAATGCTTAAAAAATACTAAAAAAATCTAGAAATAAAGAGACTCTTTACTGCAGAATATTATAAGCAATGGTTTATTAGATATTGAATTAAAACGGGAATATTTTTAACATTGAAGCCTATGAGATAAAACATTCTTGTTACTAAAACGTCAGGCAGACACGGCACTCTAATCAGGCACTGTAGAGGGTAGCCTGCAGGGGCCTCCCAAGGATCCCCTTAAGGAGCATTGAGGAGCATGCGGCCACCGGATGACAGAGCTGCGACTGTGCGGGCTAGCCACCCGGGTGCATGTGGCAGAGACAGGCGGCGCAGGGAGGGAGCCACTGCACCTGCGGCCACGGCAGACCCCCTCACAACCAGGATCCAGGGAGCCCCCACTGACCACCAGGCTAAGGTAAGGCGACACATTTCTAAAAAAAATAAAATCCGAGGGCATTTTTAAATGTCCCCGGGAACATAAAATAAAACTTCTTTTTTTTTCTCCACATGCCACCCCCATGTGCATATGTGTATATATGGTCTGAGGTCTGTGGGTGGGTGTATATATATATCTGCGTGTTGATATATACGTATGTATAGGTCTGCGTGTTGATATATACGTATATGTCTGTGTGTGGTATCAATGCATCCCTACTCTATACACAGAGCTCCGTGTCCCTATAATATATATGATCAGGGGTTACCTTTTTTTTATATTTTTATACTATTCCTATTAAATTAACAGTAATTTTTGATGTATTTTATTGAGTAGAAACTTTTTTGCCTATATAACATGTGCTTTGTGAAAATAAAATGATTTTGTGTGTACATTTTAATTTAGTTAGTGGATTCCTGTCCAGTGCGGTGAGAAGCAAACGTAATGCAGTGCAGACAGGCTGCGAGGCGGAGCGGAGTGAAGTCAAGCCTGCAAAATGTTTGCTTCTCTTCGCTTCGCTACGCTGTGCATTGCTACACACTCAGTGTGTCTCAGCCTTTATTCCCGCATCGCTAGCTTACCAAATCAGTTTGTATACTTGTTACTGACCCTGCTTGTTCTGAGGACCCGATCTGTTTCTGACTTGGCCTGCCATTTGACTATTCTCTCTGTGTATTCCCTGCCTGTTCTGTTTGCTTCCTGTTGCTATTGGTGTGCGCCGATTCTCACCATATACAGTAGCGCAGTACAAGTGCCTAAACATTGCTGATCCAGTTTTGTTATAGCTGCTGATGTAACTGAATAGATCGGGGATCTCTTCTGCATTACCAAAACCTCCACCACTGCACTCTTCCACAATACCACAGAGGGGTTACGGTGTGACGGCACTGTTGCTGACACTAAAGGCCCAATTTTAAAGCACCTATTGTTACTTTCATCCAAAGCCTGCATAAGTTTCACCATAACTTAGCCAAAAAATCACTAAACTTGTTCTGCGTGTCTTAAAACGTCTCCTCTTTTCATACAGGCTGCCACCCCAAGCAGTTGTTTATGAATAGATTAAAGGAAAACCATTTACCGTCATTTGAAACGTCATTTTATTTGTTTTTAAATATTTCTATACATCCTACAAATCCGCCACTTCACGGGCAGGTTATGGGGACCTCCTAGGCATGATATTTGAAGGAATTTTTTGTTTTTATCCTTATCCTTTATTTCATGGAAAACTCGCTGTTCGTTTAAAAACTTTTTTTTTTACTTTTTGTCCTTGTTTCCTGTCCCCCAGGGCACTACCCGGACCCCCATACACCTTTTATGGCAAATATCTTGCATATGTGCCCTCTTGGAGGTCACTCTAAAATTTGAACTTTCGAGTCCCATTGACTTGCATTGAGTTTGGTTCGTGTTCGGGTTCGAACTTTTGAAATTGTTCGAGTTCGAATGCGAACCGAACACGGGGGTGTTCGGCTCATCACTAATCTGCATAGTGGGAGAAGGCACGGGGGCAAATGCGGGTACACGGTACAGAGCAGTTACTCCAGGGACGTAGACAGATGGTGCAGAGGTCGGGCCGGGAGAGCAGGATCATACAGGGTTAAACAACCAGAGGACAAATCCAGAACAGCAAATACAAATAGGCAGGAAAATCTCTACACAACTCAGTGTACGAAGACAACAGAGTCAAGAGGTCTGGGTGAGGCTGGGTTATTTAGGCAGGGAAGTGCCAACAAGTGAGTATTACTTAGTCCACAGGCTGCAGATGGGATGCCAGAAGCAGTGCTCTGAGCATAGTTCTTCAAAGAGCCAGGGCCTAACATGTAAGCTGACACGTGTAAAGCTCCCCTGGTTACCTTTGGAGAAAAGTCGGTTACAATGCAGGAGACCAGTGAATTGATTTCCAGGAATGGTCTCCGAAAGGGTGGTCTCCTCTGGCTGTCTTCAGGGCTCGGTGTAAACCATGACACTCCCCCTGTAGCCCTGGCATCTTTGTACTCCTAATCTGTCTTTGCTGTCACCTAGTGAACACACTCTCTTCAGCACTCTATTATATTATATAAATCTAGGTAAAATGCACACAGTGATGTTAATTTTTATTTATATGAGGTGTAACAGAACTCAGCACTCCAACTGGGCCATCTTCGTTAATGCTGCTCCCTTGCTTGACACCCATTTTCTCATCAACAATGATTCATGACTTCTCCAGCTCTTAACTGAAGCATGTGACAGGTTCAATGAGTGGTTATATCATTGCCCAGAAAAGAAGCAGGACTCATTGTTTGGGTGAAACAGACAGGCAGGTAGCTTTTAATGAAACATTCAATGCCGTTCTATGTCGTTCAGTCTCACCTGCCACGGGGACGCATTATACGCCGCAGCGGCAGTAAGAAGTTAACAATAACAATGTTCACACACAACACAGACACACTGTACGATTATAGGCACAGGTGACTTGGTCAGAGGAGAGGGTTGGGAATGACGTGTCAGACTCCCCAGAACCCACAAGCTCATACCGCCCAACAGTAATGCCAATTGCAGGTGCCCCAAGTTCACACTGAGTCTTATCACATGATGTATGTGTAGTAAGTAAATGGATATATGTGTATTATGCACAAAAATTGAATATTTGAGGCCGCTTGCGATTATCTCATGCAATCCTCCAACTAATTTATTTTCTCCCACAATCCAATAACATTTGCTCTATATTATGTCGAACTGACATTCCTGAGGAGCAGAGCCTCCCGGTTGGTTGATAAGACTGAGCATTCCTGCTCTTTCCAATGGAAAGTGCAGCAAAAAATAAATAAAAAATCAACAACAGCTGCTTTTTTCACTTTGAATCACAAGGGACCTAATGTCCAAAGCAATTACAGTTACAGGTATTTATAAAGCACCAACAAATATCGTAGTGCTTTACATTGGGTGAGACAGATCAAGAACTATACATACAAGTTAAGCACACAGAACAGTAGGAGAGAGAAACCTGCTCGAGAACTTACAATCTAAGGGGAGAGGGGTGACACATTTAGGTGAGAGTAAATAGCTGAGTATGAGAAGTAGTGGGGAGCATGTGGGTTGTGCGAGAAGATGGAGCAAGAAAGGTACAATAGGGGATTAGATGATAGCCTTCTCCAAAGTACTGTGTTTTCAGAGACTTATTGAAGGACTGGAGAGATGGGGAGAGTTTAATGTTGCAGGGGAGGGAGTTCCATATGAAAGGAGCAGTTCGGGAGAAGTCCTGAAGGTGAGAGTTGGGGGTGCGGGTATGAGGAGATGATAACATCTGATCATTGTCAGAGCAGAGTGGACGGGATATGCCTGCTAATAAGGGAGGAGATGTAGGCAGGGTCATAGTTTTGGAGAACTTTGTATGTGAGCACAGTATTTTCAATAGGATTCTAATGGAAACAGGGAGCCAGTGTAGAAATTGAAAACGGGGCAAGGTGAAAGAGGTATTTGAAATGAAGTGGAAGAGCCTGGCATAGGTGGTCATTACAGACTGCAGAGGGAGAATTTGGGATCTCTTAAGGCCAGTGAGAATGGAGTTACAGTAGTCAAGGTGGGAGATAATAAGAGATAAGCCTTTTAGTAGAATCTTGATTAAGAAAGGGGTCAAAGTGTGTAATGTTTTTTTTAGGTGGAAATAGCAAGATTTTGGTTAGTGACTGAAAGTGAGGAGTGAAGGATAGATTGGAGTCAAAGAGGACCCTAAGGCAACGAGTCTGTGAGGTAGAAGTAATAGTGGCACCATTCACCTGAAGGGAAATGAGTGCAGGAAGGTTAGCTTTAGAGGGATGGAAAATTATAAATTTCAGTTTTGGAGAGGTTGAGCTTTGGGAAACGGGAAGTCATCCAGTCGTAGACAGCAATAGGCAGGCAGTCACACGGTCCTACACAAATAATATCTTACACTCTCAATAAATCCAGGTTATAATATTTCTAGAAATGTTAAGGAATTTTAAAATATGTACAAATTTTAGGTAAGCCTGAAAAAAATTAACATATCCAGTTGGTTTAGCATTGTATAACGTATACATTACTTCTTTTCCAATTTAAGTCATATTTTATTAAAAGTGGGGAAACGTTTAGATACATATAAAGTGGACATGTTAAAGAAACTAAAAAAGAAACATATCATAAAATGCAATTAAACAGTGAGTACAAAAGTACAAAGATACATACATGAAACACAACTGAACAGTCATGTGTATGGCTGATATCTCACACAGTTAAATGGCAATAAATAACATAAAAATGAATGAAAGCTCAGCTAACACTGACTAAGAAATCCCAACAATTTAGAGAATACTAAAGATGCACAAGCAACTTTGTGAATTTTCCATGTGGAAAAAACTGAAGAAGCTTTATAAGTGTACCTTTGCGAACTGAGTCTAGAGTTATACCTAGGAGGAAAATATCAGATAACGAATGTAGTTCGTCTTCAAATTCTCCAAACCGTTCCACCGCAAGTGCAGCATGGTGTCCAGCTCCCTTTGTCATCTTCAACACTGAGGGAATGGAGCATGTAAACAAAAAGTCAATATGGCTGGGACTAAATACTATCCATCTAGTAATTTGCAGAGCACAGCCAGTAATATGACACATTGAGTGGCATTTCTCTCAAAAGCCAAAACATTATCCCATTAAGTCTGTCATAAAGAATAACTACAGCAAACAAAGATTGTGCTCTTTCCCAAGATAGAAGACATATGATGGTATATTAACCTTGTAGATCTCGAAATCGTCCCCTCCAAGTGACATACAAAGATAATGCAAAAAAAGGATTGAGATCTACAAGAAGCGTAAACAATAAAAAGAGTAAACAACAAAAAATAATAGTGTAATACTGTAATACAGTATTACACTATTATTTTTTATTGTTTACGCTTCTTGTAGATCTCAATCCTTTTTTTGCATAAAGAATAACTAATCTACTCCCAAATAGTTTTGAAAGACCATGTGCCTGAGGAATGTCCACATACCATTAGTTTAAACGCTAGCAATATATGCTTAACCAATAAAGAAGGACCCATGCAACATTGCTCAAAAGGACTAAGGGGAGGGTTTGCAATGGCCTCAGGTTCAACTGTTCCCACTTTTAGAAGAAAGTAGTTAAGTTGAAAATACCAAAAAAAATAAGGAAGAAGGAATTATATTGCTTATTTTAGAAAAAATCCTACTCACCATTATTTTCTTAAAACAAGAAAATGTGCTAGTAAAGTTCTAATGTTATTGAATTATTAGTGCTTAAGCAGCGCCAGAAATTTCTTGGAGACCTCTGTAAAAGAGATGGAGCACACACATATCAAAAATAAAATCAATTAAAGGATTGCTATTATATAATGACATTGTTCTTTTGGTTTTTAGACATCCTTCAGTGTCTCCTTCGCTGGTGTCTCTTCACAACCGTTTCCTATCTCGGTTGGGTTGCCTCAAGGTTCCATTCTGGGCCGCCTTCTCTTCTCAATCTATACTGCTTCTCTGGGCAACCTCATTTCTTCCCAAGGACTCCAATATTATCTCTATGCTGACGACACCCAAATATACCTTTCCTCCCCCAATCTCTCCCCCCCTGTGTTGGTGGACCGTGTTACAGCCTGCCTATCAGCTGTCTCCGACTGGATGACTTCCCGCTACCTAAAGCTCAACCTCTCTAAAACCGAACTTCTCATTTTCGACCCCTCTAAAGCTAACCTTCCTGCACTCATTTCTCTTCAGGTGAATGGTGCCACCATTACTTCTACCTCACAGGCTTATTGCCTCGGGGTCCTCTTCGACTCCGATCTCTCCTTCACTCCTCACGTTCAGTCACTAACCAAAATCTTGCTATTTCACCTAAATAAACATTGCACACATCGACCCCTTACTTAATCAAAGCTCTACTGAAAAGGCTCATCCAAGCTCTTATTATCTCCTACCTTGACTACTACAGTATAACCCCATTTTCTCAGGCCTTAAGAGATCCCAAATTCTTCATCTGCAGTCTGTAATGAACACCTATGCCATGCTCATCCACTTCTCTAAATCCTCCATTCTTGTACCCATTTCTCTTCAGGTGAATGGTGCCACCATTACTTCTACCTCTCAGGCTCATTGCCTAGGGGTCCTCTTGGACTCTGATCTATCGTTTACTCCTCACATTCAGTCACTAACCAAATCTTGCTACTTCCACCTAAAAAACATTGCACTCGTCCGCCCCTTTCTTAATCAGGACTCTACTAAAATGCTCTTTCAAGCTCTTATTATATTCCGCCTTGACTACTGTAATCTCCTTCTTTCTGGCCTTAAAAGATCCCAGATTCTCTCTCTGCAGTCTATTATGAATGCCTGCGCCAGACTCATACACCTCACATTCCGCACCTCTCACACCTCACCCCTTTGTCAATCTCTACACTGGCTCCCTGTTTCCTTTAGAATCCAATTCAAAATACTGTTGCTCACATACAAAGTTCTCCATAAACGCACCCCCAACTTCGATTCTTCTCTTATTAGCAGATACATCCCATCCTGACCACTTCGCTCTGCCAATGATCTGATGCTATCAGTTCCTCGTACACACACCCCCAACTCCCACCTTCTCCCAAGCTTTCTATGGAACACCCTCCCACGCAACATTAGACTCTCCCCATCTCTCCAGTCCTTCAAACCATCTCTGAAAACCCACTACTTTAGAGAAGCCTGTAATGCAGGGTTTGGATCCCCTGTGAAGTGTGTGTATGGAACCCAATGGCAAGCTATGGATAAGGAAATCAGGAGGCGATGGAGAGTAAAGTAATCTTTTAGTGAACCATAAATAGTAGTTGAAGTCCAGAAAATAATACAGTCAATAAGGTTGGAGTGGAATTCGTAAAACAAAGTCCCAGGAAGAACAACGGATAATAACGAGGATGATGGCGTGGTCGATGGTACAATCCGGGTCGAAGAGTGTAGAAGGCGGCGTAGTAGGTGGCACAATCCGGGTCGAAGGGTTGAAGAAGGTGGCGTAGTCGATGGCACAATCCGGGTCGAAGGGTTAAAGAAGGTAGCGTAGTCGGTGGCACAATCCGGGTCGAAGGGTTGAAGAAGGTGGCGTAGTCGTTGGCACAATCCGGGTCGAAGGGCTGAAGAAGATGGCGTAGTCGTTGGCACAATCCGGGTCAAAGGGTCAGAAGAAGATGGCGTAGTCGTTGGCACAATCCGGGTCGAAGGGTTGAAGAAGGTGGCGTAGTCGTTGGCACAATCCGGGTCGAAGGGTCAGAAGATACGTGATCAAGGAATACGAGGAACTCTAGGAAAACTGAGGCGGAAGGCACAGTAGAACCTGGATAATGTGCTGGGAAGGAAGGCGGATTAAATAGGGTTCATGGGATCATGAGAATATCTCTCACCTGGTTCTCGTAGGTGGAGTTGAGGTACCTGGATCTTTGATAGGTCAATGGGAGGCATTCGAGGATCTCCAGAGCAGGTGTCCCGCAGTACCCTTAATCGGCCAGCTGAGGGCGCCAGAGTACCTGATTTTAAACTACATAGGAGGGTCTGTTCTCGCGCGTGCGCGCATTCCTTTACAGGGCTTGGATCCAGCCGGCGGCGTGGGGCGTCTCCTGGCTCTTCCTCTCCATCCTGTGGACCCGGAACTCGGAGCAACGCGCCACGAGGGACCTCGGTTGAGTAGGGAACCTCTCCCAGCATGGCGGTGTGGGTCGGGGGAAGGCCGCGGAGCGGGGCATGACAAAGCCTATTGACCTCACACCCTAAGCCCCCATTGTTAATTTCTTGCTCCTTCTTCCCATCCAGCCCACATGCACCCTGCTTCTTCTTGTACTCTATTCACCCTCACCTAATGTGTCACCCCTCTCCTCTTAGATTGTAATCTCTAGAGCAGGGTCCTCTCTCCTACTGTTCTGTGTGTGTAATGTGCAGTGTTAATTTTGACAGCATATGTGTATTTGCTATTCTGTCTCTACATTTGTATAGCGCTACAAAACTTGTTGGCGCTTTATAAATGCTTGTAACTGCAACTGTAACTAACATCCAAAATTAACAGAAATTTGTTTTGATTTTAATTTCCATGACTGAAAATGTATAAATATGATTCTGTCTGGGTGTCTTCCCGAAGACAAAAAAAATAAATGTAGAAAAAATATATAGAATAAGCATTGATTAAATGTTTAGCTGAATTCTACTCATGAATCACATTGGAAATTGAGAAACAGTAATGAGGAACAAAATTTTAAAACAAAATGCCAGTGTAAGCAGGATCCACCAGATTTTTATGTAAGTCTAAATTGCTTAAGCACACCCTATAATGGCACATGGATGTCATATTTTTTGTAGAATTCCAAATTCTATTTTTATTGTTTCTCACTAAAGATGTGCAATACCTGAAGAGCTCAAGTAGAAGCCACTAATGTCCAAGAGCAATCAAACATCATTATCCTCACATTCTTTGTTTTATATCAAGAATAATATGCAAGGAAATTAGTTTATTGCTTTCTGCTTGTTAAATTTGTTTTAAAGTAGTGCTATATTCTAGATGACCCGAACAAGCAACCTCTTTAAAGACAAAATAAACATACTGAAGACATTGCATTATATTTTCTTTCCAATGTGACATGCGTTGTATATCCTAAATATGTAAACTGACTGATATTTAATTTAGCAAAATAGATCTTTTGACGGGAAGAAAATGTGGTTTCAATAAGAACATAATCTAAACAAAGGGGTCGCCAACTGGAATTGTCCCCTAACTTTCACATTTCAAGTTTTTTTTTCAGGATTAGTGAAAAGAGAATAACACATCTCAAAAGCAGAGTAGCTGAAAACTACAAACATGTTTACATTTTCTATCCAACAGTTAAGCTAAAATAATATGATTTATTATGGTTGTCTTTTCCAACCTCTGCTCCATTTCTGAGTTCACCTGTCGCCCTTTCCCCATCTCTGACCACCACCTTCTCTCTTTCAACCTATCTGGACTTCCTAAACACCCTGCTGCCCCACCCCGCACACACACTCGCAGAAATCTACATGCTGTGGATCCACATTAATTCTAAAAATCTACTTCACCACCTCCCTTACACCTCATCCTTCACCTGCCCTGATGCTGCCGCTAATCACTACAACACTACTCTTATCTCTGCTCTAGACACTCTTGCTCCTCTTCGACTTTGTAAGGCCCCACGCCGCCAGCTTCAGCCCTGGCACACCCTCCAGACACGCTACCTGCAAAGATGCTGCCGCACTGCAGCGCGTGCCTGGAGGAAATCCCGCTCTGAAGCGGATTTTGTTCACTTCAAGTTTATTCTCCGGTCATACACCTCTGCCCTCCACTTGGCCAAACAATCCTTCTTCTCATCTCTTATATCAACGCTGTCTTCCAACCCTAAATGGCTCTGGTCCACCTTCAACACCCTCCTCTACCCACCTGCACCTCCCCCCTCAGCTACCTTCAGCGCTCAAGACCTGGCAGACTACTTTCTCAGTAAAACTCTAACTATCAGATGCAACATCCCAACACAAGACAGCTATCTGCCACCTCCACTCCCAGAGGTCCCCTCTGCCACCCTCTGCCGCTTCCTCCCAGCCACTGATGAGGAAGTCAATTCCTTATTGTCCTCCTCACATCTCACCACGTGCCCGCTCGACCCCATTCCCTCACATCTAATTCCTCCCATCTCCTCCTCCCTCACCCCTGCTCTCACACACATCTTCAACCTATCTCTCTCCACTGGCTCCTTCCCATCCGCCTTCAAACACGCACTAGTTACCCCTTTACTAAAGAAACCATCCCTCGATCCCAACTCTCCATCCAACTACCGTCCTGTATCCCTGCTTCCCTTCACATCTAAGCTCTTAGAAAAACTAGTCTTCAACTGCCTCTCCCTCTTCCTGTCCTCCAATTTCCTACTTGACCCCAAGCAATTTGGCTTCTGACCCCTACACTCAACTGAAACTGCCCTCACCAAAGTCACCAACGACCTCCTAACTGCTAAAAAACACAGCCACTATTCTATTCTCAACCTGCTTGACCTCTCGGCTGCTTTTGACACTGTTGACCACCCCCTCCTTCTACAGACCCTCAACTCTCTGGGTCTCGGTGACACTGCACTCGCTTGGATTGACTCCTATTTATCCAACAGGTCCTTCTGTGTGTCCTTTGCTGGTAACTCCTCCTCTTCATTGCCTCTATCTGTTGGTGTACCTCAAGGCTCTGTCCTTGGTCCTCTGCTCTTTTCCATCTACACTTCCTCACTAGGCAAAATCATCAACAGCCTTGGCTTTAATTAGCACCTCTACGCTGATGACACTCAGATCTACCTCTCTACCCCTGATCTCTCTCCCCCTGTCCTTTCAAAAGTCAGTGACTATTTATCTGGCATCTCCTCCTGGATGGCCTCCCACCACCTAAAGATCAACATGTCAAAGACTGAACTCCTACTTATTCCTCCCTCCAATGCCTCCCCACCTCCTGACTTCTCTATCACGGTGGAGGGTATCACCATCTCCCCATCAAACCAAGTTCGCTGTCTTGGAGTTACACTTGACTCTGCTCTTTCCTTCATCCCCCACATCCAGTCGCTTTCCTCCTCCTGCCGATACCAACTGCGTAATATTTCCAGAATTCGGCCATTTCTTACCGCTGTCACCACAAAACAACTCATACACGCCCTGGTAATCTCCCGACTCGACTATTGCAATAATCTCTTATCTGGCCTCCCTCTGTCCCGCCTCTCCCCCCTACAATCCATCCTGAACGCCTCCGCCAGGCTAATTCACCTCACCTCTGTCAGCTCTGTCTCTGCCGCTCCCCTCTGCGAGTCCCTTCACTGGCTCCCCATCCACTGCAGAATTAAGTTCAAAATCCTTATCCTTACCTACAAAACCCTCACTAACTCAGCTCCCCACTACCTGTCCTCACTAATCACCAAATACACCCCAGGCCACTCCCTAAGGTCAAACAGTGACCTGCGCCTAGCTTCTCCCCGCATCACCTCTTCCCATGATAGACTGCAGGACTTCTCACGTGCAACCCCCACTCTCTGGAACGCTCTCCCTCGTACTGTCAGACTTTCCCCTAACTTCTCTTCCTTCAAACGCTCCCTTAAAACGTTCCTATTTAGGGAAGCCTACCACCCAACTCACTGACACAACCATCAATCACTCTCACCTTACAGTCCTCTCCTCCTGTTTCCAACCCCAACCCTCCTAGATTGTGAGTTCCCACGGGAATAGGGCCCTCATCTCCTCCTGTACTGTTTGTCAAATGATGTTCAATGTATTGTATTGTAACCCTGTCTATACTGTGCCTATTGTACAGCGCTGCGGAATATGCTGGCGCTTTATAAATAAAAAATAATAATAATAATATGAGATTGAGATGCTATACGGTATGTGGAGTTACAATGTTGAAATATTAACACTGTATTCTACACTTTCCTTGCAATCAACAAATGCAAAATAAAACACAAGTATAATTATTTACTTCATTCCTGGCTCCTGCTGAAGAGGGTCTAATAAACCAGAAACCACGCTGTCCAGAGGTGGGTTTGACCAATTGTATAAACATGATTTCTGCTAAAAAAAAAAAAAAGCCATCTAGTTTGGCATGGCATTGATTGAAGAGTTCTGTGTGAAAACAGACCCAGGATGCAAAAAAATGACACAGATCTCATTTGCATGTCTTACCCAGAATTCTGTGCTGCATATGGGGAATGTAGCACAGGAGCTCAGGGATGCAGTTCTTTGAATTGCTGTGAAGGGCAAATGGCTTCTGCAATAATAAACTTTATTAATTAGAGTGTGGAGGATTTCTTATCTCCCTTTTTGCCCTCCACCACAACCCAAATATTTACAATATACAAATGCATATCAATGATTATATTTATGAACAAACTCACTTATCATGGCTCTTTCTGAAACATTTGCTGCCATCTTTCTGGAAAGCTGAAAAAGTAAGAGATTGCAAAACATGCTTGCATATGTGCACAGTATCCTTGCTACATTTCACTCTTTGACAACAACTCCTACAAAGGGTAGTGACTGAGATCCATGAAGAAATGTAATTTTAATTAGATGTCATTAGGGATGAGCTGTTCGGTTCGATCTGTTCGGAATTCGCATCGAACATCGGCTGTTCGGCAGTTCGCAAACTTCAAACTTTTTGGGAAGTTCGCCAAAAGTTCTAAAAAAAAATTAAATTTGAAAAAAGTATAAAAAATGCTTAAAAATACAAAAAAATCGAGAAATATAGAGACTCTTTACTGCAGAATATTATAAGCAACGGTTTATTAGATATCGGATTAAAACATGAATATTTTTAACATTGAAGCCTATGGGATAAAACATTCTTGTTACTAAAACATCAGGCAGACACGGCCCTCTAATCAGGCACTGTAGAGGGCAGCCTGCCAGGGCTTCCCTAGGATCCCCTTGAGGAGCATGCGACTGCCAGATGACAGAGCTGCGACTGTGCGGGCTAGCTGCCCGGGTGCATATGGCAGAGACAGGCAGCGCAGGGAGGGAGCCACTGCACCTGCGGCCACAGCAGACCCCCCACAACCAGGATCCAGGGAGCCCCCACTGACCACCAGGCTAAGGTAAGGCGACACATTTCTAAAAAAAATAAAATCCGAGGACGTTTTTGATGTCCCTGGGAACATAAAATAAACCTTTTTTTTTTCCTTTCTCTACTTGGCTGAATGTATTTAATTATATATATTAGATACATTCAGCCAGGTAGAGGGGGGTGGCAAGTGGGCTGCGCGGTGTCTCAGGCAGTGGTTTGTTTTTTTTGTGTGTATATTTTAAGCAAATTTACAGGGGAAGGTAAAGGCAGGTATGATATATATATATAGATAAGATATATATCTATATTCTTATAAATATATATATCCAGACTTGTATTACACACACATTTTGGGAACTAATTGCCCCCCCCCATTTGGCTGATCCCTCCAGAAGAAATGTTGAACCTGATAGAGCAGAGAATAATATATTTATTCTCTGCTCTGTCGGGTTCAACATTTCTTCTGGAAGGATCAGCCAAATGGGGGGGGGGGTGCATTTAGTTGAGATTGTCCACATGCCACCCCCCCATGTGCGTATGTGTATATATGGTCACCTCAGCCGGGTTAGCCCCCCTTATCAACATTTTTGAACAAAACTCATGCAGTTGGTTAGAGCTTTGTTAGATCAGATTAGATCAATAGTTGTTTGCGTTAGTAAATAGTATAAAAATATAAAAAAAAGGTAACCCCTGATCATATATATTATAGGGACACGGAGCGCTGTGTATAGAGTAGGGATGCATTGATACCACACACAGACATATACGTATATATCAACACGCAGACCTATATATACGTATATATCAACATGCAGATATATATATACACCCACAGACCTCAGACCACATAACCTCAGCCGGGTTAGCCCCCCCTTATCAAAATTTTTGAACAAAACTCATGCAGTTGGTTAGAGCTTTGTTAGATCAGGTTAGATCAATAGTTGTTTGCATTAAATCACACATAGAAGAAGAGATATTAACAATTATTGTAAGGGGGGCTAACCCGTCATCAGCCCCCCCTTATCAAAAAATGAACCAAACACTTAGCTATTTTGGAAGCTTTACGTTAGATCAAGTAAGATCAAGTGGTTTTAACGTTAGATCACCCATAATTACTGAGTTTTTAAGTAATTAATAAAGACGAGTTAGCCCCCCCTCATTGAATTTTCTGGTCAGAAACCATTCAGGCTTATAGATATTTGTTAGATCAGGTAAGATCAAGTGGTCTTAACGTTAGATCACACATAAATACAAAGATATTGAAGATAAAATACAGAGATTTTGTGTATTACGTAAGGGGGGTTAGTGCCCCACCCCCCCTACATTAAATTTTCTGGCAAAAGAAACACTCAGGCTGATAGATCTGTTAGATCCGGTTTGAACAAGTGGATCACACATAATTACAAAGATTTCATATCAAACATGGATATTAGGTTTTACATAAGGGTGGCTACCCCCCTCCCCCCTCTCTGTCTGACCTCAGTCAAAGGTTAGAAGTTCAGGTTTGTATCTATGTAGTAAGTTTTTGTTTATGGCTTAACCCTTTCGCTGCTGAGCCATTTCACCTCTGTGTGCTGAGCTAATTTTTACCAGTTTCGCTCATCATGTTTAAACGAGATTTGAAGTCACGTTTTATTATACAACCCAGACAAATTATATATCATTTTTTTCCGGCAGACTCGGCAGATTTATAATATATCATTATTATATGTATACATCATGTCCTGTCTGTATATTATAACAAAAATTCAATAAAATTAGAATTTTCAATCATCTACAGTGTGTAAAGTGGTTTTTTTTTCACATTTTTATCATCCGAGCCTTTGTGGTTTTTAATTCTAAGGGGTAGGCCTGTTAAAAAAAATTGAACTGGGAACCTATTACTTTTATTTTTCTGCAAAATTATGTGATTCTAGCTAAAACCCCTCCCAAAAAAAAATCGCTAGGGCAACATAATTGTTCACATTATAATTGAAATGTGAACAATAATGCAGCATTAATAATAAAAATAAAAAAAAGCAGTTATTTTTAAAAAAAACTGGAGGAGGGTTACTCCCCTTATGTAATATACACAATCACTGTATTTTGTTAAATATCTTTGTAATTATGTGTGATCTAACGTTAAAACCACTTGATCATACCTGATCTAACAAAGATCTATAAGCCTGAGTGCTTTTTTGTCAGAAAATTTATTAGGGGGGGGGCTAACCCATCTTTATTAATCACTTAATAAGTCAGGAATTATGTGTGATCTAACATTAAAACCACCTGATCTAACAAATATCTATAGCCTGAATGGTTTCTGACCAGAAAATTTAATGTTGGGGGGGGGGGGGGTGGAGGAGGGTTACTCCCCTTATGTAATACACACAATCTCTGTATTTTGTTAAATATCTTTCTATATATGTGTGATCTAACGTTAAAACCACTTGATCTTACCTGATCTAACAAATCTCTATAAGCCTGAATGGTTTTTGACCAGAAAATTCAATGTGGGGGGGCTAACCCAACTTTATTAATCACTTAATAAGTCAGGAATTCTGTGTGATCTAACGTTAAAACCACTTGAGCTTACCTGATCTAACAAATATCTATAAGCCTGAATGGTTTCTGACCAGAGAATCTAACGAGGGGGGGCTAACCAGTCTTTATTAATTACTTACAGGGTTATTCAGAGAGCGTGAAAAGCAGGAGAATGACTGGAGAATGACTGGAGAATGGAAAATTCTAGGTCAAAATAGTCGATTTGGAAAGTGAGATGAATGGGAGAATTTTTCTGGTTTGGCTATTTTGACCTAGAATTTTTCATTCTCCAGTCATTCTCCTGCTTTTCACACTCTCTGAATAACCCTGCTAGTGTTTGGTTCATTTTTTGATAAGGGGGGGTTGATGACGGGTTAGCCCCCCTTTCAATAATTGTTAATATATCTTTTTCTATGTGTGCTCTAACGCAAACAACTATTGATCTAACCTGATCTAACAAAGCTCTAACCAACTGCATGAGTTTTGTTCAAAAATTTTGATAAGGGGGGGCTAACCCGGCTGAGGTTATATGGTCTGAGGTCTGTGGGTGGGTGTATATATATATCTGCGTGTTGATATATACGTATATATAGGTCTGCCTGTTGATATATACGTATATGTCTGTGTGTGGTATCAATGCATCCCTACTCTATACACAGCACTCCGCGTACCTATAATATATATGATATGTGGTTACTCTTTTTTATATTTTTATACTATTCCTATTAAATTAACAGTCGTTTTTGATATATTGTATTGAGTAGAAACTTTTTTTGCCTATATAACATGTGCTTTGTGAAAATAAAACGGTTTTGTGTGTACATTTTAATTTAGTTAGTGGATTCCTGTCCAGTGCGGTGAGAAGCAAACGTAATGCAGTGTAGACACGCTGTGAGGCGGAGCAAAGTGAAGTCAAGCCTGCAAAATGTTTGCTTCTCTTAGCTACGTTATGCGTCGCTACATGCTCAGTGTGTCTCAGCCTTTATTCCCGCATCGCTAGCTTACCGAATCAGTTTGTATACTTGTTACTGACCCTGCTTGTTCTGAGGACCCGATCTGTTGCCGACTTTGCCTGCCATTTGACTATTCTCTGTGTATTCCCTGTCTTTTCTGTTTGCTTCCTGTTGCTACTGGTGTGCGCCGATTCTCACCATATACAGTAGCGCAGTACAAGTGCCTAAACATTGCTGACCTGGTTTTGTTATAGCTGCTGATGTAACTGAATAGATCGGGGATCTCTTCTGCATTACAAAAACCTCCACCACTGCACAATACCTCAGAGGGATTACGGTGTGAAGGCACTTGCTGCCACCAAAGGCAAAATATTTAGGAGCACTGATGCCTATACCAGATTCATATCATTTTAATATTGGACCACAGGGTCCAACCCTGCACTCTTCCAAAATACCACAGAGGGGTTACTTTCAGTGTGAAGGCACTTGCTGCCACCAAAGGCACAATATATGCATGCACTGCCACTGACGCCTATACCAGATTCATATCATTTTAATATTGGACTGCAGGGTCCAACCCTGCACTCTTCCACAATACCACAGAGGGGTTACTTATGGTGTGAAGGCACTTGCTGTCACCAAAGGCACAATATTTGGGTGCACTGCCACTGACGCCTGTACCAGATTCCTATAATTTTAATATTGGACCGCAGGGTCCAACCCTGCACTCTTCCACAATACCACAGAGAGGTTACGGTGTGACGGCACTGTTGCCAACACTAAAGGCCCGATTTTAAAGCACCTATTGTTACTTTCATCCAAAGCCTGCATAAGTTTCACCATAATTTAGCCAAAAAATCACTAACCTTGTTCTGCGTGTCCTAAAATGTCTACTCTTTTCATACAGGCTGCCGCCCCAAGCAGTTGTTTATGAATAGATTAAAGGAAAACCATTTACCGTCATTTGAAACGTCATTTTATTTGTTTTTAAATATTTCTATACATCCTACAAATCCGCCACTTCACGGGCAGGTTATGGGGACCTCATAGGCATGATATTTGAAGGAATTTTTTGTTTTTAACCTTGCCCTTTATTTCATGGAAAACTCGCTGTTCGCGATGACACCTAATTCAGGCGCCCCCCCCCCGCATGTGCGGAGGAGGCGCCTGAAAGGGAGGGGTGGGAGGTCCTTCGGACCTCTCTCACTCCCGATTGGCGGTGTGCAGGGGGTTAACCCAGGCACCGTTTGGAAGGGCACAGCCTGCCCTTCCAAATGGTACCTGGCATTAACCCTATGGGGGCTGGATCACGAATCGGCGCTGAAAAGCACCGGTTCGTGATCCTTTCCCGGAGCTGGCCGACATCTTGGATGTCGGCCAAGCCTCTGGGAACTCCCCCTGAGGACTGGCGCCATCGTGCATAGCACGACAACGCCAGTCTTGGAGTTAACCCCTAACTGCCACCAATGGTGGAGATAGGGGGTTCCAATGAACCCCCTATCTCCCGATCCCTGGCAGTTAGGGGTTAATGTTTGGTATTGTTGGATCGGCCAGAGCATGGCCGTTCCAACAATACCAAACATGAATATGAAAAAAGTTTTTAAAAAAAAAATTAAAATAAAAATAAAAAAATATTTAAAAAAAATTATAAAAATAAAATAAACATTTTTTTTTCTTTTTTTGGTTTGTTAATGCAGAAATATTGTTCCCACTTAAATTATAATGTGAACAATGATGCTGCACTAACGATTTTTGTATGCAGTGCGTTTGTTAAAAATCGCGTAATTTTCCCCAAACAAAAATGTAACGAGACCCCATCTCAAATTTTTTTAACAAGCGCACCCCACACAAAATATAACCGCAATTGCTCGCATGTTAAAATGTGAAAAAAAACACTTTACACGTTGTAAATTATTGAAAATTCATATTTTATTGCATTTTTTGTTATAATATACAGACAGGTCATGACGTATACATATAATAATAACATATTATGAATCTGGCGAGTCTGACGGAAAGAACGATATATAATATGTCTGGGTCATATACTAAAATAAGCCTTCAAAACGCGTTTAAACATTATGAGCAAAATCGGTAAAAATTTGCTCAGCACAGAGGCGGGAAAAGCCTCAGCAGTGAAAGGGTTAAAATGATTTTTTTTTTACTTTTTGTCCTTGTTTCCTGTCCCCCAGGGCACTACCCAGACCCCCATACACCTTTTATGGCAAATATCTTGCATATATGCCCTCTTGGAGGGCACTCTAAAATTCGAACATTCGAGTCCCGTTGACTAGCATTGAGTTCGAATCGTGTTCGTGTTCGAATTCGAACTTTTGAAATTATTCGAATTCGAATGCGAACCGAACACGGGGGTGTTCGACTTATCACTAGATGTCATGTAAGAAATAAGAGAGGTTTGTGTATTTAAACATAAGAGGTTTGGAGAGGAGTTTGAAAAAATGAATGAGAGCATTACATACAATTTCAATATGTATAAAAATAGAACAAAAACAGCTGATTTATATATGTTACGGGTAAACCCCGAAGTGCGGTTAATCATTGGATTACCCGGGTAATCCTGACATTACCCAAAACTGCTGGGTAAAGCTGCAAAAAAATGAAAATTTCGGACTTTACTCGGGTAATTTTAAGACTAACCAACTGCCCTTGGGTAACAGTCTGGCAGAGCTGAAAATTCCGCACTTTACCCGGATAATGTGCAAGTCTGAAGCTTCACCCGGGTAATCTGAGGACTATCCACAGCTTTACCTGGGTAATCTGCAGAGCATCCAACCCCGCTTGGGTAAAAGTGAATTTTGCTATTATCGATGGATATTATCAACGAAAATGGCAAAAGACAAACATTAAAATGTATTGCGGATATAATGAATATACAGAGTAACAGGATATGTTTCTTATATGAATGTGAAAGAGTTAAATGATCTTTATTATGTGTCATATGTGCTCATATATCATTTATAAAACATAATAACCATCAGGTTACTCTTTATATAATATCTTTATCTTCAGAAATTATTTTTCAGACAATTAATGCAGGAAACCGGAGTACCCAGAGGCCTCTGGATAATTTGCAGATTACCCGGGTAAAGTCCGAAATTTCATTTCACTTCGAACTTTTCCAATGACGCCTGGGTAATGTCAGGATTACCCGGGTAATCCTAGGAATAACCACACTTCGGGCTTTACCCGTAACATTGATTGATATATATATATATATATATATATATCAATCAGACCAAGAAGTTAGCACTTCAGTTAACACCTTCAAAGAATTCAACAGTAGCTTATACATTCCCAGCATTTACAGGAACGTTTTAATGTAGATTCAATAAAGCGTTACTGTTATTTTCTTTTTAGTCCTTGAGTGCATGCTATTTTTGTTTACTCGCTTTTTACAGTGCCAGCATGCCAGTGTTGGAAACAAAGCGGATTGTTGTGTCTTTTAGCATTCCCTTATTTGCCTCATACTATTGTCAAATCACTTAAAATTAAATATTCTTGGGTTCATTTTCCTTTCTATGTCACAGAGATGGTATTCTGTTTTTGTGTTTCGAACTCCTTCGCCTTCATGATGGTTCTTCAGATCCCACTCTTTTAGAACTGGTGCCACAACAAAGATGATGTGGTTAAACAATTGGGGAGATGGAAATCCTCTTTTTTTTCTTCTATTCTTATGTGCCCAGGTAAATATTATGATGTGTTAATGCTAGTCAATATGTTTTTAGTTCTAGTTTCAACTGTTACATGGATTGCTGGTCAAGAGTATGTTTATGAACACATCAGACAAGGGTATGAAGCTGGTTTTCCACATGTCTTGCTTATATGGTGCAATGTTCTTCCACTGTTAGATCCCAACTTTGTTGGGAGTGGTTTTCCTAATGGTATACTGTTCCATATTTGGAGTATCGATATTTGGGTGTTTCCTCATGGTGTCCATGTGCAACATTCGCGGATTGATTTGTGTTGATTGTCATAAGTGATTTTGACCAGATATTGATCCTGTTGATTCAAGGATAGTTTGGAGTCACACTGACTGAAGAAGCCGTAACAATCTAGACCAAATAGCCGATTTGCAAAGTGAGATAAATGGGAGAATTTTTCTTGTTTGGCTATTTTGACCTAGAATTTTCACATCTCCAGTCATTCTCCTGATTTTCACCTTTCTCTGAATAACCCTGCCAATCTTTTTGTTATACTTAAATAAATATACTTTTTTTAATATATGAATCTTGAGTTTGGATGTTCCTTATACCCTCCATCAATAGAAAACTGCCCGTATGCATATAGGCATCATAAGCCTTCACCTTTGGAACCAGACTGAACAGTCTTATTTCAGAGGATTATCCCATGAAATATGAAATATGAAAGATGCTGATGGTAATATCCCTTTAATTGTCACCTTGCACCGTACACTGGACCAATTGTATACCGGCCCTGGAACGTGGAAGTGTCCGTTTGCTAAAATATTAGCATTTTTTTCTCACACGTTATATTGCACTGTTTTCACTTATTTACACATGTTATACTGCTTTATTATTATTTCTATATTGAGATACATTTATATTGATTTATTTCTATGTATTCACTCTGTGCTTAAGGGAACTTTTTTCGATTTGTCTGAGTTTGGAGACATGCCTGAGATTAGACTGCCATGAACTGACGCTGGGACAAGGTTTAATAAACTGAACATTGCATTGATCTAGAAATTTTGGGGTGGTGGTTCATCATTGTTTGTTAGAGAATGATGATTCTAGTTCTTACTGCATGTGTCCATTTAATTATGTGGGTTTAGCTATGTGGTTGAGTAAATGGTGGTGGATATTTAACAGGTTATGCTTGATACTGGGGTGGTTATAGCACATAGGAGATGGTGGTGGTGCACTGCTTAACAGGAACTATTCATGTGAATTTGTTTTATTATTAAATTTAAAGGGACAAAACTACCCAAAAAAAGAAATTATTTATTGTGTTTATTTTATGTTGCTGGTCTCTTACATGTACTTTGTTTTTCTCTTGTATGTTTAGTTAAGAAAATATTTTACTCTATATTTGTCACTGGGTGCATCCATTTTGTGATAGTTTATGTTGTAATCTCCCCCCTATTATCTTTATAGTACTTGCTCCTCACTGATTGGCATTGAGCATAGAACGTATAGAGTCTATAGGTCAGGCAGCCTATTAAGGCTAGGGTCAGACTAACGCATTTTTCGCGTTGTCCGTGAAAAAGTGCGAACGAATGGACGTATTTTTTCACGGAATACGCTATAGCGGTCATACGATGCGCTAATCACGCACACATGCCGCTAGCGGACGCAGCTCACTCTGTACGTCAGTACTAGCGGTATCACGGTCTCTAAAAAAATGCGTTTCTGTGCCGCTTGCGTTGCGCGCCCACACTTTTGTGCAGCCATACTTTGTACATTGCCTGTCATTGGCCGTCATTTGCTGCTACTACGGCTGTGATAAAGTGCGGCTGCACGCTCGTTCGTATTGCGTTCGTCTGACCCTAGCCTTACATCATTGTATTGTGGGGAATGTATTCAAAGGACACCAGCAGGGGGTAGATTAGAAGTATTTTGAGCTCTCTGTCTTATCTCATTTAGCTGCCATCTCTTATCTCAGGTAGCCTGGGGATCACAAAAGACTTATCTAATTATTCACTCTGCCACTCCATTGAATGTTAAAGACTGTAGAAGCTATACCACAGCTGTAAAGTAAAACATTTGCACAGATTTTGTTAAATGTTACATCATTGGAAAAAGACACAAAACGGAAACAGGAGATAAAAAAAACATAGTTATCTAGCTGGGCGCAAGGCCCAAGATGCATGGGACGTAGGCATGGTGGGGCCATCCCTGCAGTGTCTAAAAGCAATGCAGGCTACCTAATCTGCATCAGGGGTCTGGCATTACAAACATTAAGGATATTCATGGAAGGTCCTTTGAGCAGTTTCTCTAAACTATGCTGATTTCTTTTACAGATTGCCATCTTTCCCTTATTTCATCTTGTGCAGGATAGTTCCTAAACCAGTGTAAGGACCATTCTCTAGATTTTATACCAGGGCACATCATCGTTTGCTATCAGAAACTGAAGGCATTAATGCAGAAATAAATTGTTTAAAATCCCTAATGGACTCTTTTAACAATTACCCAAATCGAGTTATCTCGATTTTGCATTGTAATGCATTGATCAGCACTCATAAGCATATCAAAAGACAATTTTCACACCTTTTTAAAGCAGGATTAGTGTGTCCCCTGTGGAGAAACATGAGAGATCCCAGACTTTTAAATCCCCAACACGGACTCACCCCCATCCGACCTCACATTATCCCTTACCCCTGATAATGTCCATGGATTTGCCCATTCCCCCCCATATATGTCCCACTACCCCCCTCCACCCCATATTCTTTGGCAATGCTAAAATGTATTTGGTCCTGCCAATAAAGCTTATTTTGATTTGATTTGATTTGAATTCTTTGTTTTATGGCTATCAAAGCACCCTGGAGAGACATAAAACCATCTGCAAATAGAGCCCCAGTCAGCAGCCAAGGAGAGGGTAAAATACAGGGTGAGCGCTGGGGTCACTCACTGCTGTACAGGGATAAGATTCAAGGAGTTATAATGATTGAAAATCTTTGTACAGTACAGTTACAAGGTGTTACTGTAATTTCCATTTACAGGCTTTAAGTCACATGCAGATATTATTTTTATATTCTATTGTTCTTTTTTGGAAGCTGCATATCTGATAATCTCATTATGATCTCTACAAATCCCCTTAAGCAGCAGATGTGAACATTTTTATTATTTTTATTTATCACAGATACTTTATCTCACACACAGGCCATTTCTGACTGTATGGTAATAATGCAGACCCGCTTGGAAATTGTGTAAGATTAGAGAAACCGTCCAGAGCTCAGAATCTTACATTTCAACAATATTTCTGTAAAGGATAAACGAATACATGAACGATTAAAAATGAGCTAATTAACACGGATTTTAATTTTTTAACTCTCTTAAAATAACAATTTCTGTGCAAAACTTCTATTTCATCCTATATTTAATTGTTAACTTCACATCCCATGTTTCAAATAAATATTATGATAAAGACATTTCAACAAAAATCACTTGCTAGTGAAGGGGTTAAGCATCCGAATGAACATGGAACACATGAATATGTTTTCCAGTTGATGATGCTTTATGTTAAGCAGATTATTTTCTTAAATTATTTCTGTGTACAATAATTATTCACATGAGTATGTGGATAGAATCATACCAGGGATTTGAGTGAATATAGTAGTGAATGGTTATGGGCAAGTGTCAGCATGTATAGTGGCACGGAACTGACTTTGCACCCTTTGCTGAGAAACTTTGACTCAGTGCGTTTCCCGCGTTTAAATCCCAAATACAGACTTTATACCTTTGTGTTCCCCTATTTTAGAATTTATTCCCCTTAAACGACATTTATTCCGTTTCTTTATACAATGTCTTTCTGAGAACTTGCTGTGTTGGTTACAATTGTGTTGAATTGTGATTATGCAAGAAGGTCATTGTCTGTAACAGTCTGCTGATCAGAATAGTCTTCCAGTAAACCTGCTCTTAGGTTAACAGCTCTTCAAACATAATCTTCGTTGTCAGACAAACACTACCTGTTATCTGTTGTTTTAAACTGTAATCTGTTTGTTAATCATCATTGTCTGAATTCATTTAAAAAGCTTAAGTAATGTTCTCACTGTCTGTACCTGAATCTAATTATGTTTCACCTTCCAAAAAGCAAATGTAGTCAAATGATCTGTTTCAGTTTGGTTGGGTCCCCCCAGGACTAGGGTTTCTATGGGGGTTTTTGTGTATGTAAATGACCCATGTGTGACCATATAAATACCTGTGTGATTTTCCCAATAAACCCAGTTGATCCTGTTTGAACATACAGCCTGCCTGGAGTTTCATTCAGCATATACTCAATCAACCACGAAAGGCACTGAACAGCCATCCAATACATCTGAGTAACAGAGGGTGCCGGGAGAGCAGGACAAACAGACAAGAGCTTTCCGTCACATATAGGTTGATTGGTGATGTGCATGCAAAGAATGTGTATGATGTGGGTGATTGTTGCATTACAAACAATGAATCACCTATGTTATGGCTTACCCATAAACCATCCATCAAGGAATTTTACAATCTAAAACAAATTAAGGCAGAATGTCCGGGGAAGTATAAGTCATTGGCACTCCTCAGTTACACAGAACTGACATTACTCATGGGAGTGAAATTGTCATGAACAACTTAGGCTAGGGTCAGACTGGGGCAGTGCGAACGCGCGTGCAGGCACACTAAATCACGGCCGTAGTAGCAGCACATGACGGCCAATGACGGCCAATATACGCAGTACGGGCGTACAAAAGTGCATCCACGCCACGCAACCGGCAAATGAACGCATTTTTCGTACAACGTGATACCGCTAGTACAGATGTACAGAGTGCGCTGCGGCCGCATAGCAGCGTGTGTGCGTGATTAGGAGACGTCAGACGCTGCTATTGTGCGGCCTACATCACGTCCAAACAGCCAAAGTTTCCAGGTTTTGTTGGAGCGTACCTGCGACTGTCGAAAATGTCTGCTGGACCAGAGATCGATGTGGAGAGGCTGATCAGCGCTGTGGGGGAGCATCCTGAGATATGGGACACGGCCTGCAACAGGTACAAAGACAAGGGGAAGAAGGCCAGCGCATGGGTCGTGGTGTCCCGTGTCGTGTACCCTGATTATGATACGTGGTCCGAGAAAGAGCAGCATATGCAGAGTGAGTATTTGATTATTTGATTCATAATCCCATACATGTAAGTCACAATAATAATAATAAAAAAAAATATGTAATCATTGAGGTGAAATCTCAAATGCTCCCCAGCTGCCAGGGCACCTGACCTGCATCACTCGTAAAATAATTAGACAGAGCATCGCAAAACCTGTTGCTGTATATATTCACAGCTTTGATGTCATCGTTCACATCATCTTCAAGACCGACAACTGTGAGGGTATCATCAAAATTAAAACCATCCCTGGCACGCACATAATTATGTAGGATGCAACAGCATTTGACTATATCCACACAGAAATCAACCTGTACATCCAGCGGTCTATGTAAAATCCTCCACTTGTTGGTCAGTATGCCAAAGCTACACTCCACATACCGTCTCGCCCGTGACAGCCTATAATTAAAAACCCGCTTCTTCACATTCAGGTGTGTCCCTGAGTAGGGCCTTAGGAGGTGTGTGGATAGTCCGAATGCTTCATCACCCACGAAGGCATAGGGGACTGCCACGTCACTGCCAGGCAATGGTGCGGCTCTGGGGATGTTCACGGTCCCACTCTCAATTTCATTCCACAGTGTGGAGTTCCTGAACAGTGTGGAGTCAGAGTCCTTGCCGTATGAACCGACATCCACATAGACGAAACTATAGTTGGCATCTGCCACCGCCAGTAGGCCAATGGAAAAGTAATGTTTATAATTCTGATACAGTGAGCCACTGTGCGGTGGCTTCACTATGCGGACATGTTTGCCATCCACGGCTCCCAGGCAGTTTGGAAAGTTGGCTCTCTCCCAGAATCCTGCTGCAATGATCTAGACATGCCTTGTGTGTCAGTTTTGGCAAACATTGGTCCTTCATGGTTTCCCATATGGTTTGGCACACCTTGCGGATGATCTCACCAGCTGTTGATCTGCCAACGCGGAAGTTATAATGCAGATCCTTCAAACTGCATCCACTAGCGAGATACCTAGAAGACAAAACAAAACTGTTTGAATATGATCACATACCATGAACACAAGCTAATGTCACACTCATCATGTTTTGCAGCACAAGAGGCGATGAACAAATGGCGCACAGTACGCGACAATTATACGCGGGTGCAGAAGAAGCAAGCCATGGCTGCGCGCTCTGGAGCTGGTTCCAAAAAGGTCCGTGGATACATCTATACAGAGCAACTGTCGTTCCTCCGAAGGACCCAGGAGCCGCACAGTAGCGCCAGCAGCATCGACCAGCCATCGACCTCCGGCTCACAGGTCCAACACATGGTGCCAGGAGGTTCTGCCAGCTGCCAGGAGGAGGTAAACCGGGGTGGTGCAGAGTCGCAACTGGAGGAGGATGTGGAGACAGGACAGGTGGCAGGTACCGCAACAACGGTCAGCACCAGACCTGCACAGAGGAGAAGGGCACCAGCTACAGACCTGGAGCAGGCCATGGTTACCTTCATGGAGGCTCAAACCAACCATCCACACCAACGCTGCATGCTTGCGGACTCCATAGACATGTCATTCTTCAATTCCTGTATGATCCTCCTCAACAAGATGAGCGAGGCTGAGAAGGTGTCACGGCTCACTGCAGGGGTTAAGGATTCGAGCCCAATATGCGGTTACTCAGATGAAGAGGCAGAAAGGGAAGGTTATAATCCAGAACATGGGTTACTTCTGTTTATTTAATAAACCTAAGAAGGGGAATCTGAATAACTAATAACAATAGATAGGAGCTGGATGGGCAGGATAATATATACAGAGGACAGGGTACACTTCGCAGAAGGGGTAGACAGGACAGGACACTGAATAGCACAATAGGGCTAACAGAACAGGTACTGGACGCTGAATAAAGAATAAACACAGGAGGATAGGAACTGAACACTGAATAAAGAATAAAACACAAATCAGAGCTGGCTGAACAAAAAATAGAAAACAGATACAAAAGAACACACTTACTGGTTACAGAGGGTGGAGGATCAAAAGACACAGAAGGCAAAAGACACAAGAAGATCAGGCGTGGTATCAGAAGGGTTATGACTGGAGAGTGGTTAAATCAAGCTTAGGTCGGTGGCAGGCAGCTAGCATAGAAGTAGTCAGAGTCCAGATTCCAATGTCATACACGTGTTGGTCAATATGTAGTAGGATGACGGAGTCCTTATGGAATGTAGTAATGATGAGGGGTTCTCAGGATACCAGATGGAGGGGTCTCTCAGAATACCAGACGGAGGGGTTCTCAGGATTCCAGATGGAAGGGTTCTCAGGATCCCAGATGGAAGGGTTCTCAGGATACCAGATGGAAGGGTTCTCAGGATCCCAGATGGAAGGGTTCTCAGGATACCAGATGGAAGGGTTCTCAGGATCCCAGATGGAAGGGTTCTCAGGATACCAGATGGAAGGGTTCTCAGGATACCAGATGGAAGGGTTCTCAGGATACCAGATGGAAGGGTTCTCAGGATACCAGATGGAAGGGTTCTCAGGATACCAGATGGAGGGGTTCTCAGAGTGCCAGATGAGCATCAGGCAGGTCAGTGCATAGCACACAGGTCAGGCTTGCAATGAGTCGTTCTATGGCTAGAATAAACGATGCAGAAGCCCTGATTCAGAGGTGAGGCTGCATTGCAGGCCCAGCCCACACCTGGAGAGGTGAAGGGAAAATCAGGAATAGATCCCTGAGTGCCTGGACACCATCGTTTTTTTCTCTTTTTTTACAGCTCCGTCAAGAAATACATCCAGAATTGCGCATCGTCTGACCGCTTTCGCGTATTCCGTGAAAAAATGCGTTCGCACGCACCAACGTACGTTTTGACGCTGGACGTCAGAAATGCATTCGTCTGACCCTGGCCTTATACATTAAGAAAGTTAATTAGTTTACAGGTGCTGTATATGAAAGTGAAAAGTTATTGCGAGGTTGTTATATTATTTTTAGCTCAAGTATAAAAAAAATTATTACAAATTTTTAAAAAAAAATAAAATATATGTAATCTGGGATTGTCTCACAGTAAACTGAATTATAGTAACTATTGTAAAACACTTTGAAAACATGAATAGAAAAAACAATGAAATTGGAATTGCATTTCTCCTACAGCAGTAGAAAAGTGAATATAAATTATTTACTAATATTACATGAAATGTTGTAATATTATAACCAGGGATGTATTCACACATAGGCCAGCAAGGCATGGGGCATTTTCTCCTAAAGCCCTTTCTTTTAGGCTAGGGTCAGAGTGGGGCAGTCGGAACGCGCGTGCAGGCGCACTAAATCACGGCGGCAGTAGCAGCACATAACGGCCAATGACGGCCAATATACGCAGTACGTGCGTACAAAAGTGCGCCGACACCACGCAACCGGCAAATGAACGCATTTTTCTCAGAACGTGAAACCGCTGCTACAGACGTACAGAGTGCGCTGCGGCCGCATGGCAGCGTGTGTGCGTGATTAGGAGACGTCAGACGCTGCTAGTGTGCGGCCTACATAACGCTCAAACAGCCGGATTTCCCTAGAATTGCGTTGGTGAGTACCTGCGACTGTGCGACTGTGGTCGTCTGACCACTTAAGCGTATTCCGTGAAAAAATGCGTGCGCACGCATCAACGTACATTTTGACGGTGGCCGCAGAAAATGCGCTCATCTGTCCCTAGCCTTAGAGATCTGATATATTTGAGGTGTTCCTGTAGCAAAGAGTCCCTAAACTATAATAAATATTGTTAGAAATCTCTTGATGTAAATAAGATACTTACTTTTCTACATTAAATTTTTGACATAAATAGCTCAGATAGGGCATGACTATTTTTTCTTATCTTTGTGTTCATGTTCATGTTTATATTTTTTGATATGGGGAGGGACAGATGAATTGGGAGCACCTAGGGCAGCACCAAGCCACGTCCACCCATTCCCAACTCCAGATACCAGCAAAATATTGGGGATGGGCGCATGCCTTCAAAAGTGAGCACAAACATTCTCCTCTTAGAGGAGTTAGATGGGGTGAGGTTTATAATGGTAGTACTATTTGTATGAACATCAGATTTAAGGATTTGAGGTGCCAATCTAGGGAGCAGATGTGGTCATGGTTCCTGCAGTGCTCTTGAATTAGAGACAGCATCTACTGAACAATGTATAACGTTTAGCAGAAATCTCTGCTACACTCTGAAAACACATCAAATTGATACTTAAACAATCTGTTATGATCATTGTGACCAATTTTCATTCTTGGAAACACATTGTTTCACTTTTAAATAAAAGAAACAGACCTAGGCTGAGATGACTTGGCATAACTGTGGTATAACTGTATATGTGTCAAAACGTAAAAAAGCACATGGTTATATACAGAAAGTTTTGACCAAAAGCAACTTTTATGAATGAATTATGTTGATTCAATTCTCTAGATCAGTGGTCCCCAACCGCGGTCCTCAAGTACCCCCCAACAGGTCAGGTTTCCAGATAGCTCAAGGTGATATGAGTTGCTGCTCAGTGATTGCAGGATTCAGTTTGCATTTCCGCAAGCCAATCCTCAAAACCTGGCCTGTTAGGGGTACTTGAGGACCGTGGTTGGGAACCACTGCTCTAGGCTGTTTTGTGGGCAAGAGCGTATGTTACAATTCTGAAAAGTTATGAAAACAAGCATCCGTACATTCAGTTCATTATAATACATTGAATTTATAGTTGACAGCCAAAAGGGAACCAGACCTACTGATAGGGCAATGGTACGTGTCGAAAAAATATAAGCAGGGTTATTCAAAGAGATCCGAATTATGGGCAAAAGGTAACCGAACAGTGAAATTCAGCGTACGGTTACCTTTCCTGGCAATTCGGCTATCCAGAGCTCAGGCAGTTCGCCAAATGTTGCTGAATTGCCTGCACATACGGTGTCTGTTCGGTGCCTGTTCGAGGGCAGTGAATTCCCCATAGCTTCGTCTATTCAGAGAACAGTTGCCGAATTGCCCTGCTGTTTGGTGGTTTCATTCAACAGGTTTATTCAGGCGAATCCCATAGGCTTCAACGTTAAAAATATTCCCATTTTAATTCAATATTTAATAAACCGTTGATTATAATATTGCCTGCACATACGGTGTCTGTTCGGTGCCTGTTCGAGGGAAGCGAAAACCCCATAGAAAAGCAATGCTTCGTCTATTCAGAGAACAGTTGCCGAATTGCCCTGCTGTTTGGTGGTTTCATTCAACAGGTTTATTCAGGCGAATCCCATAGGCTTCAACGTTAAAAATATTCCCATTTTAATTCAATATTTAATAAACCGTTGATTATAATATTGCCTGCACATACGGTGTCTGTTCGGTGCCTGTTCGAGGGAAGCGAAAACCCCATAGAAAAGCAATGCTTCGTCTATTCAGAGAACAGCTGCCGAATTGTCCTGCTGTTCGGTGGTTTCATTCAACAGGTTTATTCAGGCGAATCCCATAGGCTTCAATGTTAAAAATATTCCCATTTTAATTCAATATTTAATAAACCGTTGATTATAATATTCTGCAGTAAAAAGTCTCTTTATTTATAGATTTTGTAGGATCTTTTAGGCATTTTTGGGGATTTTTTTGCGAAACTTTTTATTCCGTTGGTTTCTTTTAAAATAGTTTTTCCTTTCTTCTGAAACAGTCCTTTTTATTATCAGTCACTGGATATTATATGTAAATTTCAGACATTTTCTTTCTGTAGTTTCTTTGCAAACAGCGTTTCACTTTTCAAATATTCAAGCATACTGGTTTTATTTTTTTCACTCCATTCGTCTGTGGTGTCGGCTTTTTTCACTGGCTGCTCTGCGCTGTGATCGGCGGCTGCTCAAGTTTCTCTGGCGTGTTCGGCGGGGTTAATCCAGATGTTTTTGTGGGTTTCGGTGTGCGTTCGCCGGGTTTTGTGGTGAGTGTTAGTCAGGTTTTCAGTGACTTTTCCCTGCATTATGGCGGCCCTGTGGTGCTTGCTGAATACACCGCAGGGTCGCCGAAATGGGATCGCCGAATTGCACCGAATTGAAGAGAACGAAAAGTCACCGACCGTGCGGTGACTTTTCGATTCTCTTTGAATAACCCTGAATGTGTTAGTCAGATCATCCAGGCGTCACTAGAAAGCATGTCCCTATATGTAAAGGAATATGCAATATTCACTAACACTAAAAGTTACAAATTCACAGTTATTGCAGGAATAAAAAATACAATTATTACCAATGTGAGGGCAATTCTGGTTTTCGATTGACCTTTTGCTTCTAACATTTATATTTATTGCTTGCCTGACATGGTGGCATAAAAAAGGGTCATGACTAAAACTATTGGATAGACAGGGCAATAAAGACAAAACTGTAATAAACTGTGTCTCTATATAGCGAGATGGAATAGTCAAATTCTTCTACAGAACCAGTCGAGTTCCCGCAGACACTCTGTAAGTAACCCTTTAACACAGTGTCACCCTACATGTATAACACAATGACGTACTTGAAAATTATCTGTTTAATCGTGTTTCTCTCTTTTTAGGAAGCACATCCCAATCCGTGAAAACATGCACCCTCGCACGGTCTTGATAGTTTTGTTTTTTCACCACGTCTTGTCAAGTCCTATCATTTTGGATGGACGTGAGTCAAATAATTCACAATAATCTGTATAATTTCTTTTTTTATTATGGGTATACCTGTGCTGTTAATTTAACATGTTTACATATTTCTGTAATCTTAACATATGTTTTAGTAATGGGATTCCACTCACCTCTTTGTTACTGTATTTATGCTACATCTGTATTTAGTTCAAAATAAAACTTTTTTTTTTTTTAGGAAGCTCGTCTGATGGCCGGGCTAACATCCCCTGTGTGTCGCAAGGTATAATATGTCTATTTACTTTGAATATCTAGCTTTATTTTATATGATCAGCTATTGTTGTGTATTCAGTTAGACTTATGCCAAATTTTGCATTTTGCAACATTCAAAAAGAAGTGAGAGTGATTTCTACTTACTTTCAGTCCATTTTTTAGGTATACATAGGACTAGCAAATTAACTTTCCTCTTCTAGCTCAGCTGGTGACATGGAGCTGTTAATGGGAAAAGTCAGCACAAGCTGTTAACCCATAGTAGGTTCTTGTTACTCACTCTATATTACTAGCTCGACTCGTAATAGAAGGGAGCCGCTAGATGATACCGATAGTGCTACTGCGCTAAACTGCAACTGGTATCCTTCCATGGAAACCATTTCACTGCACAAAGGTCAGTGCAAGGACGCCAGGAAATATTTATTCGCAGACTCCTTCCTGCATGTGGCCAGAGGTTTCGTCAGATCATGCCGTGTTCTGCATCACAGGACATGGTGGTATATGCTATTGATAGTATCTTTTTAAGTGTCAAGTGGTTTTGAAAAGTAGGTGTTTTGTTTTGTTTTATACCAGCTTGAGAGGAGCATAGCCAGCTTGTTATTCGCTCATTATTCTCCTGCTGGCTGCAAATTAGCACTTCCTATGCAAAGTATCGAAGGCTTTCATTTATGGTAACCTACCATAACAGCTGAGCAGCAAGAAACTTTTGCAGCTTTGCTGGAATAGCAGATTGAACTGTTATGGTTAGCAAATTGCCCCACTCATTAATATTTACGACACATAGGACCCAATATCTTACTGTTTATTGAAATAGTATAAACATATTCATTTTGTAAAAAAAAATCCAGTATAATGTGAAAATAAATACTAGTTTCAAATATTGTGACTAAATTATATATGTATATTATATGCACACAAGGATCAAATCGAGTAGGAACGCTTGGGAACACAGTTTCACCCTATTTTTCCAGGAGGAACAGCATTCCCTATTGGCCCACTTATTGGAAAGCTTTTATTATTAGGTTTCACTCACATGTTTTCTTATTAATTCACCAGAAATATGATATGTATTACAATTATCATAGTTACATAGTTATATAGGCTGAAAAAAGACATGCGTCCATCGGGTTCAGCCTCTCCCACATAACCTACTGCTGTTGATCCAAAAGAAGGCAAAAAACCCAGTCTGAATGCTTGCCAATATGCAACATACTGGGAAAAAATTCCTTCTTGACCCCAGAATGGCAGTCAGATTTCTCCTTGGATCAAGAAGCTTTTACCCACATATTAAATATTATAACCCTTAATATTCTGTGTCTGCAGGAAGTCATCCAGTCGTTTTTTAAAAGTCTGTACAGACTCTGACCCAACCACCTCAACAGGCAGAGAATTCCACAGCTTTATTGTTCTCACCGTAAAATAACCCTTCCTATGCTTTAAGCTAAATTTTCTTTCTTCCAGTCTAAATGGATGACCCCTTGTCCTATGTATAGTCCTGTTAATGAATAGGTTATCAGACAATGGTTGATAATGGCCCCGTATATATTTATATAAGGTTATCAGATCCCCTCTAAGGCGCCTTTTCTCTAAACTAAACAGGTTTAAGCTTGTTAGTCTTTCCTCATAACTTAACCCTTCCATCCCCCTTATTAATTTAGTTGCCCGTCTCTGCACTTTTTCTAGCGGTATAATATCTTTTTTTAAGACAGGTGCCCAAAATTGCACGGCATATTCAAGGTGCGGCCTGACCATTGATTTATACAGAGGCAAAATTATGTTTTCATCCCGTGAGTGAACTCCCCTTTTAATGCATGCCAGTATTTTGCTTGCCTTGGCGGCTGCTGTTTGACATTGCACATTGTTACTTAGTTTGAAGTCTATGATTATTCCCAATCCTTCTCCTGCTTGGATTTCCCTAACTCCGTACCATTTAGGGTATAAATTGCTTGTGTGTTCTTCACTCCAAAGTGCATAACTTTACATTTATCTAGATTAAATTTCATCTGCCATTTAAGTGCCCAGTCCCCCAATCTATCTAAATCCCTCTGCAGCGAAGTAACATCCTGCTCACATTGTATTACTTTTCCTAGCTTGTGTCATCTGCAAACACTGATACATGACTTTCAATGCCTATCTCAAGGTCATTTATAAATAATTTGAATAGTATTGGTCCTATAACAGACCCCTGAGGACACCACTTACCACTGGTGTCCATCTTGAAAATGTACCATTTATGACCACTCTCTGTACCCTATCTTTTAGCCAGTTTTCTATCCAAGAACAAGTATTTTCATCTAGACCATTTTTTCTTAATTTAAATAGTAACCTTTTGTGTGGAACTGTGTCGAAAGCTTTGGCAAAATCTAAGTAAATCACATCCACTGCGACCCCTGATCTATACTTCTACTTACTTCCTCATAGAACGTAATTAGGTTAGTCTGACATGATCTGTGTTTCATGAAACCATGCTGATTTTTGCCAATTACATTATACCTCCCAATAAATTCCTGAATACTATCCCTTAGTAACCCCTCAAATACTTTCCCAGCCACAGATGTTAAGCTCACAGGTCTATAATTCCCAGGCACAAATTTTAAACCTTTCTTAAATATAGGGACCACGTCAGCTTTTCTCCAATCCTCTGGTACTATTCCTGAAAGAAAAGAATCTTGAAAGATTAAGAACAGAGGTTTACATATTTCAACACATAGCGCTCTTAGTACTCGCGGGTGAATTCCATCTGGCCCTGGGGCTTTATTAACATTCACATTGTTTAATTTGTGTAAAACCTTGTCCTGAGTCAACCAGTCACTTTGTATTAGTAAGTTTTTATTAATGAATTTCATGTCTCCTGTTATAGGTTTCTCTTTGATAAATACTGAAGAAAAATAATCATTTAAAATTTCTGCTTTATCCTGATCTTCAGTTAACAATAACCCTGACTCAGATTTTAGTGAACCTACATTTTCACTCTTGGGTTTTTTAGAATTTATGTACCTAAAGAATCTTTTAGGGTTGGTCTTGCTCTCTTTGGCTATTTCTTTTTCATTTTCTAGTTTAGCCCATCTAATAGCATTTTTACATGCTTTATTGGCTGCCCTATATGCTTTATAGGATGCCTCAGATTTATCAAATTTAAAAGCTTTAAATGCCTTCTTTTTATTTTTTTCATTTTTAGTTACCTTCCTACTAAGCCACATTGGTTTCAGTCTGTTTCTTTTATATTTATTAACCAGTGGAATATATTGTGATGTGTACTTTTCTAGTGTTAGTTTAAAGATATTCCACTTATCCTCAGTGTTTTTCCCGTGAAAGAGTTTCTGCCAGTCAATGACATTGAGAGCTTCCTTTATTTTAATAAAGTTGGCCTTTTTAAAATTATATATTTTAGCATGCCCCTTATGAATGTGTTTTTTTGAGTTTATTTCAAAAGTCACCATGTTATGGTCGCTGTTTCCCAACTGTTCTTTTACATTAATATTTGAGAAAAGATCCACATTATTTGTTATAACCAGGTCCAGACAGTTATCCTCTCTAGTTGGTGTTTCTACCAGTTGTGACATGAAGGTATCATTTAAAATGTTCAGGAACCGGATTCCCTTTGCTGAATTACTAGTCCCACTATCCCAATTAATGTCCGGGTAATTAAAATCTCCAATAATTAAAGTGCTACCATGATGTGCAGCCTTCCTAATTTGCTCTAACAGTTGTTCTTCCTCATCATTATCTATATTAGGTGGTTTATAGCATATGCCAACCAATAATTGACTTCCCTGTTTATTCCCCAACGAAATATTTACCCATAAGGATTCCACATTTCCCTCATCACTTTCCAGTTGTGTAATATTAGGCTTTAAATCCTGATTTACATATAAACACACTCCACCCCCTTTCTTATGTTTCCTATCCTTTCTAAACAATGTATAACCATTTAAGTTTACAGCCCAGTCATGCGTTTCGTCCCACCACGTTTCTGTTATTCCTATTATGTCGTATTGCTTAGTGTATGCTATTACCTCTAGTTCCCCCATCTTGTTATTAAGGCTCCTTGCATTAGCAAGCATACATTTAATGTTATCTCTACCCACACATGCTGAATGCGACTTTACATTACATGCCTCCACTTGTTCTTACATTACCCATCCCCCCGACTCCACCCCCTTAGTCTGAACTGAAACCCTTCCGCTATCTGCTCTGTCTCCATTTTGTAAGATACTGTATCCCTCCCCCCCTTCCACTAGTTTAAAGTCTCCTCCAACCTTTTAACCATCCTCTCCCCTAGCACAGCAGACCCTCTTCCATTCAGGTGCAATCTATCACAACTATACAGATTGTACCCAGTGCAAAATGAGCCCAGTGCTCTAAAAACCCAAAGCCCTCCTTCCTGCACCAAGCTTTAAGCCACGCATTGACCTCCCTGATCTCCCGCTGCCTTTCCACTGTAGCACGTGGCACAGGTAGGATCTCAGAAAATACTACCTTGGAGGACCTCTTCTTCAGTTTACTTCCTAATTCCCTGAAATCATTCTTCAGGTCCTTCCATCTTCCGCTTACTTTGTCATTGGTACCAATATGGACCATGACAGCTGGGTCATCTCCAGCCCCTCCCAATAATCTATCAACTCTGTCAACCACATGCCTAACACGGGCACCCGGCAGACAGCAAACTGTCCGGTTAAGGCGATCAGTGCGACAGATTACCCGGTCTACTCTCTTAATAATAGAGTCCCCTACCACCACAACCTGTCTAGGCTTACTTGCCCTCTTTATCCCTCCCTTACTTGGTGGGCTGATCCCCCGGCTGTTAGAGGGAGCAGCCTCCTCCAGTACTGCTACACCTGAGCTGCTGCACCCAACATCTTCGCTCAAGGGGGCAAATCTGTTGGTGTGCGCAAGATCAGGACTAGCCAACCTTTTCCTCTTCCCTCCCCCCCTGCTACCACGTGTCACTGACACCCAGCTACCAACCTGTTCCCCGGTTAACTCCACTCCTCCCACACCCCTAGATTCCTCAACTATACTTTGCTCCGTGAGAAGCAGGCTCCTTTCAAGATTGTCAATCTGCCTCAGCGTTACGATGTGCCCTTCCAGATCTCCAATACGAGCTTCCAGAAGAGCTACACGTTCACACTTGCTACAGAGATATGGACCCTGGAAGGATTCCTCCAGACATGCATACATGCAGCAGGATGTGCACTGGGTCAAACCTTCAAGCTTGCTAACACTCATACCCAAAACAAGACAACATATATAAACAACAATTGATACCTGTTATTTAAACTCCTGTTTTTAACTCCACTTGAAAATAGCCCACTTAAAAGTAGACCACCTCAAGCCCCTGTAAGCAAGCTCAGTGAGTTGCCTGAGATTATGTAGCCATACAAGTGAAATCACCTGACAGGCTACACGCCCGCCAATTAACAAGTCACAGCCACCCAGGGAAAAAAAACAACCAAAAAGCACAACAGAAAAAAAAAAAACAGCAGAAAAAAAAACCAAAAAGAGAAATTAAATTGACAAATAAACCAGAGGTTTCTCTCCCTCTAAAGATACAAACCAGACCAGTACAGGTAGAATTCCTGTTTTTAACTCCACTTGAAAATAGCCCACTTAAAAGTAGACCACCTCAAGCCCCTGTGAGCAAGCTCAGTGAGTTGCCACTGAGATTATGTAGCCATACAAGTGAAATCACCTGACAGGCTACACGCCCCCAATTAATACCTTTACAACCAGCTTATCTTTCGATTTAAACATGTATATCACAATTGAGTGTATGTGTTGCTGGTTAACTGTGGCATTTCAATGGTTTATTGAGGAGAACAAATCTTAGAGCATTGCTGCACTTATATACATATATATATATATATATATTCTTGAACAATATATCATTATTATTTATTTGTCCGTTTGCTATATTTTCAAACACTGATACTTGTCTTTTCTTATTGTTTTGTATAGAAAATTTGCATTTCCTCCCTAGGAAGTTCTCAGGAAAACTACCATTCCTTAAATGAAATGTTCTTATTTTGTTTATTTTATGTTGCTGATATCTTACAAGTATTTTTATTCTCTTGTATGTTTAGTTAAGAAATATTTTACTCTATATTATATGTATGATATATCTCAAAACTGCAGAAATGCCAGACAAAGAACTTGTCCTTCAAAGACATCATTTAATAGACAGAAATTGCAAGTATTTCCCAGGCATTGATGATGGTGCAAAATAGGTGCAACATTTTCTGTTGTAAACTGCCCCCCACAGTATATTTAAAGCACTTACTCTTCACCGAATGGCATGGGGCATAGAAGGGTTTGCATTGTATGAGATTATACAAATTACATCAACAGGGGTAAATTAAAATAAGCCCTCTGTCATATCTCATTCAGCTGTCGTGTCTTAGACAACACAACAGATCCTCTGCAGCCTGTCTAAACATTACCTCCTGACCCAATTGCCTCTTTATTACGGTTTTAGCATTTACCACAGCCATAAAGTAAAATGTTTGCACACATTTTGGTAAATGTTTCATCACAGGAGAAATCCACAAAATGGAAACAGGAGATAAGCACCAAACTGGAATTTTCATTTTTGTGCGCAATTACTTCAAAGAAAAACAAAAAACAAAACTACAGCATGTGTTTTATATATTTTTTTCTAATGCCCAAGTAATCTAGTTACAGTTTATGCAAGTGGTTGTGTTCCTTTAATTTAGACCTTGTGTAATATATTCATTTACTTTTAAACACTAAAGGAAAGTTTAATGTTTGCACCTTTTTATTGAGGTTTCTCTAACCTCCTTTACTTTATTCCAACTTTTAAAGATTTATGCCCTTTGCTGTACTGTGGATCTAATGACATAATAGTAATCATCAAAACTGCAGAATTGACAGGCAGTAAACTGGACCTACAAAGACATCATTTAATAGACAGAAATTGCAGGAATTTCCCAGTCATTGATGACGCGGTTGTTGTTCTATGGCCTGTTGGTGTTGGGATATGTGGAACCACACTTACTGTAAGTAAAATGCTATTACCTGTTTCTTTATCTGCTTGTCTCTAGGTGTCTACTAATTCATCTTGTACAATAAAGTTATTTAAACCCACAATAAATATATTTACTTAAAATGGGACATAGTATACAATTACACAGAAAAAAAATATTTCCTGACTTGTGATGTGCTGTATGTTAGTTGCTAAAGTCAGTTGGCTGGTCCAGGCAACATTTCCTTATGTGCAGTGGATAACATTAATGCTATAATACTCTGAGGAATTGAGGGAAAACCATACGGTTTAAATATGAACCTCTTCCTTACCATACCCCATTCCATCCTTTGGTGATGGCAATGGCTGATCAGCCCCAGTTCCACTTTCATACAAACCACAAAGCCAAGTGAGGGGTCATTGGCGGGTCAGGGTCTTGCCTTTCCAGTGCTATCTATCATAACCACATAAAGTGTAAACATTAGAGGTGTGCACAGCTGAAAAATTTGTTTAGTTCTGTTTGAAAATAATTTTGTCCAATACAGAATTTGTTTGAATACTGATTCGTTTTCGTAATTTTGATTCAATTCAAATTTGAGGATCACTAAAAACCCCCCAAAAAACAATAAATCTAATCCTGCTCAATTACTCTTAGATTAGGGTTAAACATGAGGGTTATAAGGCAAGGTATTGTTAAATATTGAGCTGTTTTTTGGGCTGTGGTGCTGAATACAACAGATTCAGCATCACAGCCAATTGACAGGGACGGGGTGCTTTTTGAAACATCAGTAAAACTAAACTGATTCATTTTCAAAATTTTGCATGTAATTTGTGATCGATTTGAAGTTTAGGATCAATAAAAAAAATAAAACAAATCATGCTCAATTAATGTTAGATTAGAGTTAAACATGAGGGTTAAAAAGACAAACGAAGGTTAAATTACCATTTCACTGGAGGAATCATACAATCAATGGTTCTCTTGTGAAACAGTATAATAAATGTATTTCGTTATATACTGTTTTGTTTCGTTTTTGTTTAAATTCGGATGCAATTAATTAGTTATTTCGGAAATGCTTCCAAAATACGAGTTAGCGAATTTTCGTACGAATTGAGACTCGTTACAAAACGAATGTATACCTCTAGTGAAAATAAAAAACAGAAAATAGATGCATTTCCGCTTTTCACTCATAAAGCAAACATTGCTGCTGCCATTACTTCCCTTCATATTTCTCGTGCCAGTTGCAAGTGTAGGAGAGATGACGCCGTTCGCAATTGACATTTACACAGAAATTAGATATTTTGAAAATGCCGAATCCGCTGAAAAAAAGGATAAATTTTCTGCTATAAAACATCACTTGAAATGGCATTTAGACATTATGGTCTAAAAAAGGTCAAAATGAGCTTAGCAATCTGGGTGAAATGTTTCAGCAATGAAAGGGATACAAAACCAAGATTACCTGTGCCTTATTAGGGGGTTTTTTTTGTGCCTTATTAGGTTTTAATGTTAATGTCACTTTTTGCTTACAGGTGGATCAAACACATGCTGTGTATAAGAACATCATTTACCTGCAGCCCGAACCATCTGAAGTTATCTACAGAGAGGCGATATCAGTCAATGTATCATGTACATATCCTCTAAACATGAACACATCTCTGGGAACAGTTTTGTGGCCAGCTTTAAGGTTTGTTGTTTCTTTCCTAGTTTATAATCATGTAAAGTTGGCTGTTTGCTTCTGTTCTGTTATATTGTGCTTTGCTGAAAATAATGTTAACAATGTGTGAAATATATTCAACTATTTAAACAAGAATTTTATAATTTAATCATCATTTCCATTCCATAGGCAGGATAGTTTTTTTTCTATCAGGGTTATTCAGAGACAATGGAAAAGTCACCGCACGTTCAGTGACCTTTCGTTCCCTGCACTTCGGGGCAATTCTAGTTCGCTGACCTTGCGGTGTATTCAGCAAGCACCGCAGAGCCCCCCCGTAGTGCAGGGAAAACCCGCCGCAAACCTGCAGAACACTCACCGAACACTCACCGAATACCCGCAGAAACCAATGCAAAAATCCCACCGAACACGCCGGAAAAATACGACAAGCCTCCGATCACAGCGCAGAGCAGCCGCTGGAAAAAGCAGACAGGCAGACGAACAGGGTAAAAAAAAAAAAAAAGTATGTTTGAAAGTTTCAAAATAGAAAAGCTGTTTGCAAAAAAACTACTGAACGAAAATGCCTGGAACTTACATATAAGATCCAATGAATGATAATAAAAAGGTCTGATAAGGAAAAATGAAGAAAAAAAACGATTTTAAAGAGAACAGGGGAAAAAAAATGTCGAAAAATGCCTAAAAGATCCTAAAAAAAAATCTATAAATAAAAAGACTTTTTACTGCAGAATAAAATAAAAAAACGCTTTGTTAGATATTGTATTAAAACGGGAATATTTTTAACATTGAAGCTTATAGGGTCCGCCTGAATAAACCCGACGAATAAAACCACCGAATGGCAGGGCACTTCACTAACATTCCTCAGCTGTTTGGTCTTCTCTGAATAGACGAAGCATTGCTACTCTATGGGGGATTTCACTGTCCTCTTACAGGCACCGTATGTGCAGGCAATTCACCAGAATTTGGTGAACTGCCTGCTCTCTGAATAGCCGAATGTCCCCGAAATATCCCCGTTCGTTGAAATTCAGTGTCTGGTTACATTTCGGCCACATTTCGGATCTCTCTGAATAACCCCCTATATTTTTAACAGCAGGGATTAAAAGAAGAATACAGAATGCAAAAACTCTTTATTTGCAGCATAAACAATCAAAAACAAGTATAAAAACACTTTATACAGTAAGAAAGGGAACAAAATTACAGTAAATAGGAATGATAAAAAAGGACAACCAATACACACATGTTTAGTCAAAGAAAGGTGAAACTCAGGAGAATTGGCAGGAGAAGAGAGCAATCTAGATCAAACAGCTGATTTGGAAAGTGAGATAAATGGGAGAATTTTTCTGGTTTGGCTATTCTAACCTAGAATTTTCACTCCTCCAATCATTTTCCTGAGTTTCCCCTTTCTTTGAATAGACTTTTATGTCTATGTAACTCATTCTCCACAATGAAAAAAGTAAGTATATGTGTGTTTTCTGTACTGAATTTGGAGTATAATTGTACAAAACAAAAGAATGAAGCTAAATATATTCAATATTTCGATAACATGGGTGCAAGTACTAGGGATGGGCTGGCGGTTCAATCCGAACATGAGTTCGATTCGAACATTGCCCGTTCGGCCAACATCGAACATTTCCACGTGTTTGCCGCGTGTTCGCCCACAATGCACCACAATGAACCACAATGCACTTTTCCACTGGCCTGAAGCTTGTAATTGGCTACAGCCTTGCACCTGACCACAGGTCAGGTGCAAGACAGGTGCAAGACTATGCCAATCAGGGCTCAGAATCCTGATTGGGCAAATTTTGCCCAATCATGGGCTCACAGAGCTAAGTCCCACAGCACACTATATAAGGCTTCCCCGCAGCCCCAGCAAGTGTTTTTTTTGCAGGAGTGAGAGGAGATTGTTCTTTCAGTGTATCCCACAGACGTCTAGCAGATTTCTGTGAATTGTAATCTGTGTCTTCTCACTGCCAGCTATTGCGGTCTCACTTTCTTCTAGCAGATATCTGGGAATTGTAATCTGTGTCTTTTCACTGCCAGCTACCAAGGGGTCCCACATACGTCTATCAGATATCTGGGAATTGTAATCTGTGTCTTCTCACTGCCAGCTATCAGGGGGTCCCACATTCTTCTATCAGATATCTGGGAATTGTAATCTGTGTCTTCTCACTGCCAGCTATTGGAGTCTCACAGACTTCTAGCAGATATCTGGGAATTGTAATCTGTGTCTTCTCACTGCCAGCTGTCAGGGGGTCCCAAATACTTCTATCAGATATCTGGGAATTGTAATCTGTGTCTTCTGACTACCAGCTGCTGCCAGGCTATCAGGCTGTATCACTGACTTATTCCAGAGTTCTGTGAATTTGAATCTGTGTGTTGCCACTGCAAAGGCTATCAGGCTGTATCACTGACTTTTTCCAGAGTTGTGTGAATTTGAATCTGTGTGATGCCACTGCAAAGGCTATCAGGCTGTATTACTGACTTATACCAAAGTTGTGTGAATTTTAATCTGCGTGTTGGCACTGCAAAGGATATCAGGCTGTATCACTGACTTATACCAGAGTTGTGTGAATTTGAATCTGTGTGTTGGCACTGTAAAGGCTATCAGGGTGTATCACTGACTTATAGCATTGTTCTGGAAAATCTGTATATCTTTAATCTATATATCACTCACCATGTCAGAAAGACCAAAAAGGACAGGCAGACGCTCCCAGACACAGATAAGAGAGCAAGCAGTCTCTGTGTCGGGACGCTGTGCCTCTGGTCGTGGTGGACGTGGTGGATTCTCTGCAGGGGCATGCTTCTCATTGTTTCTAACTGGTGCTGGCCGCCTTAAACAGCAGCAACATATAGAGGATTTGCAGGATTGGCTAACCAGGCCATCCTCATCCTCGGAGTCCTCTGCCAGCCAGGCTTGTAGTGGTTTACAGTCTACCTCAGCTGCCAAAACATCTAATTCAGCCTCCATGTACACAGCTACTCCTGCCGTAGCCTCACTATCATACACGGAGGAGTCAGCTGAATTGTTTGACTACAGTGACAGTGACATGCTGCTTGAGGATGCGCAGCAACTCCAGTGCTCTGATTCAAACTCTGAGGTTGAGTAAGGGAGTAAAATCAGCCTAGAGGGAGGGGGTGCCAGTGACACACAAAGAACTGGCACTCATGTTCCCCCAGCAGCTGCAGCACACTGCCAAGTTGGCTCCAGTGATGAGGAGATAGGTCACTGACTCCACCTGGGTGCCTGATCGAACAGAGGAGTCAAGTGAGGAGGAGGAGGTGCAACAAAAACTAGGCACAACGTCCTCTATGACCAACTGTAGCCAGTCCGAGGCATCAGAAGTCAGAGCTGCTCAGGTGCAGAGCACTGCTGTCTCAAAGCACACGTGCAGGAACTCTGCTGTCTGGGAGTTCTTCACAAAATGTGCAGCAGACTGCAGCATTGCTATTTGTAAGCTATGTCTGAAGAGGATCAAGTGTGGGAAAAACATCACACACTTGGGTACCACGTGCTTAAAGGAAACATATGACCACCTGCCACGCATCCCCGTTGGCACAACACTTTGCAGAGGTCCTCCTCCTCATCTGTCTCTACCCCACTATATGTCCTGCCATGTTATTGCCTACAACCTCCACTGACAGGGATGATGCTTCAGTAATGGGTGTACCACGTCCTTTCTCTGAATCTGCCAGCATCCCATCAGCTGAAGATTTATGCAGTCAGATTTTGTTGCCCCAGCTGCTGCAGCGGAAGAAAAAATATTGCCCCAACCAGGGGTCAAGTCCTGAGAAAAAAAGTGAGGGAACTCACCCACGAATTCCACAACCCCCATTACCTTAAGAAAATATATATATATATATATCAAGAGTATAGCCGGACGAGCCGGTGATACCATTTTTATTGGGTTAACTTTACATTTAAAAGACAAACTTTCAAGAGTGTAAACTCGAAACTATACTGATCAGTGAAAGGTATCACTACGTACAGGTATACTCGTGATTTTGGCAACTGGACTAACGCATTTTATATATAATAAATATATATTATATATATATATCCAGGCACAGACCCCCAGAATAACATACACAGCGCTGAGCCCCCAGAATAATATACACAGCGCTGAGCCCCCAGAATAACATACACAGCGCTGAGCCCCCAGAATAATATACACAGCGCTGAGCCCCCAGAATAATATACACAGCGCTGAGCCCCCAGAATAATATACACAATGCTGAGCCCCCAGAATAATATACACAGCACTGAGCCCCCAGAATAACATACACAGCACTGAGCCCCCAGAATAATATACACAGCACTGAGCCCCAAGAATAATATCCACAGCACTGAGCCCCCAGAATAATATACACAGCACTGAGCCCCAAAAATAATATACACAGCACTGAGCCCCCAGAATAATATACACAGCACTGAGCCTCCAGAATAATATACACAACACTGAGCCCCCAGAATAACATACACAGCACTGAGCCCCCAGAATAATATACACAGCACTGAGCCTCCAGGATAATATACACAGCACTGAGCCCCCAGAATAATATACACAGCACTGAACCCCAACAATAACATTATAACATGCACAGCACAGAGCCCCCATAATAATATACACAGCACTGAACCCCAAGAATAATATGCACAGCACTGGTTATATGGATATATTTTCCCCAGTTCACATGGATGTAATTGCCCCCAGCTCATATGGGTGTATATATATTGCCCCCAGCTCTCATGGATATAATTGCCCCCAGCTCTCATGGATATGCCCCCAGGTCTCATGGATAATGCCCCCAGGTCTCATGGATAATGCCCCCAGGTCTCATGGATAATGCCCCCAGCTCTCATGGATAATGCCCCAACTCTCATGGATAATGCCCCAACTCTCATGGATACTGCCCCCTGGTCTCATGGATACTGCCCCTGGTCTCATGGATACTGCCCCTGGTCTCATGGATACTGCCCCATGTCTCATGGATACTGCCCCTGGTCTCATGGATAGTGCCCCTGGTCTCATGGATAGTGCCCCTGGTCTCATGGATACTGCCCCTGGTCTCATGGATACTGCCCCTGGTCTCATGGATACTGCCCCTGGTCTCATGGATAGTGCCCCTGGTCACATGGATACTGCCCCTGGTCTCATGGATACTGCCCCTGGTCACATGGATAGTGCCCCTGGTCTCATGGATACTGCCCCTGGTCTCATGGATAGTGCCCCTGGTCACATGGATAGTGCCCCTGGTCACATGGATAGTGCCCCTGGTCACATGGATAGTGCCCCTGGTCTCATGGATAGTGCCCCTGGTCTCATGGATACTGCCCCTGGTCTCATGGATACTGCCCCTGGTCTCATGGATACTGCCCCTGGTCTCATGGATACTGCCCCTGGTCTCATGGATAGTGCCCCCAGCCCAACTCACCTCTGCTGCCGCACATTGCCGGCGGCCACGTGTTTCCTGCTTCAGCGGCCGCTGACAGGAAGTGCAGCCGCTCGCCTGGGATCTATGAAACAGCCAGGCGAGCGGCTCCACTTCCGGTCACCGGCCGTTATAATAGGAAGCATGCGGCGGCCGGCAATGTGCGGCGGCCGCCTGCTAAGCGTTCAGGCACGGGCCACAGCGGGAACGCTGCGTTCCCGCAGCGTTCCCGCAGCGTTCCCGCTGTGGGAGAAGTGCGGGAACGCCGTTTCCGCACGTTCCCGCTCGACTCGAGCCCTGGTCCCAACCATCCACATGCACAATGTCTAAATGCCAACTTGGCAAAATTACTCGCATTACAGCTGCCGCCTTTCCAGCTGGTGGACTCTGCTTCCTTCCGTGAATTTGCCGAATGTGCTGTACCACAGTGGCAGGTTCCAAAACGCCATTGCTTTTCACGGAAGGCCATTCCAGCATTATACCAGCATGTGGAAGACAATGTTATGGAGTCATTGGGAAAGGCAGTCAGCAACAAGGTGCACATTACTTTAGACACGTGGTCCAGCAAGCATGGACAGGGTCGTTACATTTCCTTCACGGCACACTGGGTAACTCTGATTGCAGCTGGGAGGGATCAAGGACTAGGGATGAGCTGTTCAGTTCGATCAGTTCAGAGTTCGACTCGAACATTGGCAGTTTGAAAGTTCGCGAACTTCAAACTTTTTGGCATTGGTCGGATCAAGTTCGATTTTTTTTTTAAAAAAGTATAAAAAGTGCTTAAAAAAAATATTAAAAAATCTAGAAATAAAGAGACTCTTTACTGCAGAATATTATAAGCAACGGTTTATTAGATATTGAATTAAAAAACTACCCAGAGCAAGAAGGCATGCATGTGGGCAATGATTAGCAATGGACGAACTGTGTACGTCGTCAAGAAGCGGTATGTATAATAGCATAAACATGTTACATACACATAACACACATTACATACATCTACCAACATATGTCAACAACACATGCGGCAGCGTAATGTATTATCTGTTTGTCAGACAAATGTGACTGTCATAAAATTATTCTGGCTCTATTTAAAATATTTGCACACGTGTAAATTTTTCTGAAACTTTCAAACCTCAAAATTACATGTGCTTAGAGTGCATGAGGCTTGCATAGGATTTTTTGCGCCACCTGTGTGTTTCATTTTTAAAATGCTGCAATGGGTGATGTGGATTTTCTAGCTTACAAGGAAAGCATGCTTTACAGTCTGCTTAATGTCTAGGTGCAAAGATTCTCATCCCTAAATGACATGTGCTCGCAGCAGGGCTCTCAAACTCTGGTGCCCCTGATGTTTTTGAACTACAACTCCCAGGATTCCCTCGCCATGTATTGCATTGAAATCATCCTGGGACTTGTAGTCCAAATCATGTTGGGGGGCCGTGAGTTTGAGACCCCTGGCATACTGTGCATGAGGCTTGAGGCATGAGGCAGGCGGCGCAAAAAATCCTATGCAAGCCTCATGCACAGTATGCCAGGAGTCTCAAACTCACGGCCCCCCAACATGATTTGGTCTACAAGTCCCAGGATGATTTCAATGCAATACATGGCGAGGGAATCCTGGGAGTTAACGTCTCTTACAAAACCGGGCTCCTGAGCTGCCTGCTGGGGTCAGTATACATCCACGTGTGAGCTGGGCATTGTAAATCCATGTGTGAGCTGGGCACTATATATCCATGTGTGAGCTGCGCACTATACATCCATGTGTGAGCTGGGCACTTTTCATCCATGTGTGAGCTGGGCACTATACATACATATGTGAGCTGGGCACTATTCATCCATGTGTGAGCTGGGCACTATATATCCATGTGTGAGCTGCGCACTATACATCCATGTGTGAGCTGGGCACTTTTCATCCATGTGTGAGCTGGGCACTATACATACATATGTGAGCTGGGCACTATTCATCCATGTGTGAGCTGGGCACTATTCATCCATGTGTGAGCTGGGCATTATACATCCATGTGTGAGCTGGGCACTATACATCCATGTGTGAGCTGGGCAATATAAATCCATGTGTGAGTTGGGCATTATACATCCATATGTGAGCTGGGCACTATATATCCATGTGTGAGCTTGGCACTATACATCCATGTGTGAGCTGGGCACTATACATCCATGTGTGAGCTGGGCATTATACATCCATGTGTGAGCTGGGCACTATTCATCCATGTGTGAGCTGGGCACTATTCATCCATGTGTGAGCTGGGCACTATACATCCATGTGTGAGCTGGGCACTATTCATCCATGTGTGAGCTGGGCATTATACATCCATGTGTGAGTTGGGCACTATACATCCATGTGTGAGCTGGGCAATATAAATCCATATGTGAGCTGGGCATTATACATCCATATGTGAGCTGGGCACTATATATCCATGTGTGAGCTGGGCACTATACATCCATGTGTGAGCTGGGCACTATACATCCATGTGTGAGCTGGGCACTATACATCCATATGTGAGCTGGGCACTACACACCCATGTGTGAGCTGGGCACTATACACCCATGTGTGAGCTGGGGCACTATACACCCATGTGTGAGCTGGGGCACTATACATTCATGTGTGAGCTGGGCAATATACATCCATGTGTGAGCTGGGCAATATACATCCATGTGTGAGCTGGGGGCAATATATATCCATATGTGAGCTGGGGCATTATACATCCATATGTGAGCTGGGGTACTATATATATATATACGCGATCTTGGGCACTATATCCATGTGTGAGCTGGGGCAATATATCCATATGTGAGCTGGGGCATTATATATACATGGGTGAGCTGCTGGGGGAAATATATAATTGTGAGCTGGGGCAATATATCCATATGTGAGCTGGGGTAATATATCCAGAGCTGCTGGGGGCAATATATATCCATGTGTGCCTTCACTTTCACTGCCTTCAAACAGGCACTGTACTTGCTGGCAGTTCACCAAAATTTGTGTGTGAGAATATGAGAGAACTCTACAGCAATAAACCTAACAGTATTGTGCGCTTTACACGCTTTAATGTTTGGTAGAGTACTGTGAATATACATGAATAAAAGTGTACCGGTCTAAGTCAGTCTACAGCAGCTATTCCCAACCTTGGTCATCAAGTGAAGTGCCCCATCCGGACAGATTTTATGGATTACCTCGGGGAATTGCAGACTGAATCCTGCAATCACTGAGCAGCAAATCATATTACCTGAGCTGCGCTACAGATATCTGACAAACCTGGCCTGTAAGGGGTATTTGCAGACCAGTGGTAACCACTTCTCTACAGCACAACCACATGAGTGCACATCTGTATTAATCCTGCTTTAAAAAATAATTCTTGCACCAATAATGAATCACCTTATTTAGGATTATTATTATCCTCATCATTTATATAGCTCCAACAGTTCTCGCAGCACTTTACAATAACCGAAGGGAACGAGATACAGATAGACGGACATAGGACGGAAACAAGCGGTGTAGAGGGCCCTGCTCATAGGAGCTTACAGTCTAGAGGGATTGAACATAAACACAAAACACACTTTTTTCTCTTGTGCAAGGAAGAAAGTCAACTTTTGCTATAGATTAATGAAACGAAAACGTGTTTCCCTTATTATTGCTGATGATGCAGTAAATGCATTCATTTGTCAATATTGGACTATGTTTTATATCGACCCATCCGACTCTTTTATATTAACCAATTTTGCCCATTTATTTCTAGCTACACTTACATCCTCGTTGATGGTTATGGAGAGTTTAAGGTGGTGATGGCTCTGTTTAAAGATATAAGTTATCTCACACCATATCAAGTCACAGAGCTCCAGCTTTCAACCAGAGAGACATTGTATGTTGGAGTTTTCATTGCTGAAGGAGATTCTACGGCTTTCAAACTCGTGATGAAGAACTGCTTTGCAACACCGACAAACAACTGGAATGACCCTGTTAAGTATTATATGATTCAGAACAGGTAAGCTTATGTCACTGATACTAAACAGAGAAAGGCATTAACGTGGGGTGTAGGGCTCCCTAATAACCTAAAGGCATACAACAGGTATCTTATCACACTATCTTGACATTACTCAAAAAGGTCCCTAAATGCTGTTTTTGGAAAGTCTCATAGATTTTGCAGGTAATGGTATCTCCAGAATGGAGCTAACTGATCAATGATATTGAAGGAATTTCTATTACAGGTTGAGCAGCCTTATCCAGAATGCTTGGGATCCAGAGCATTTTGGATCTTTCGGATTTCAGAATCCGGGAGAATAAAATTAGGTCTATTCAAAGGTGAAGCTCAGGAGAATGACTGGAGTGACTGGAGAAGTGAAAATTCTAGGTCAAAATAGCCAAACCAGAAAAATTCTCGCATTTACAGTATCTCACATTCCAAATCGGCTATTTGGTCTGGGTTGTTCACTTTTCCTGCCAGTTCTCCTGGCTTTCACCTTTCTCTGAATAACCTTGATAGTGTTAGAGGAAAAAGTGTCAGTAGAACCACAATCTACATCCTGCTGCAGCTATCAATTTATCGGACATGATACACAGTGTCAGTGTGACTCCGAACAGCATGTCATACGCAGGAGCTGTCCAAAGACTTGTGCGTGCGTGTCAGGGTGTGCAGCAGCTCCCGGGAGCCCGGTCTCCGAGTGGCAGTACCCATCTGTCAGGGCCGGCCCAAGCCACTGTGCTGCCTGGAGCCATGAATAAAATGCTGCCCCTCCATCCAAAAAAAGAAAAAAAAAACACGTGTCAGGTAGGATCGTATCACATAGCTCCATAGCAATAAACCTCACAGTAATGTGCGATGGCAGCCCCCACTGGAGCTAGGCCGCACTTCGGCGCCGAAGTGCGACCCGGTGCCTAAGGGGTTAAAGCCAGGCACCACTTAAAAGGGGAGACTCTCCCCTTTTAAGCGGTGCCTGGCTTTTTTTGTGGGACCTCCCGATCGGGAGGGAGAGGGATCCGAACGGATCCCCCCTTCCCTTCCAGGTAATCTCCTGGCATTGCCGGGGGTCGCCTGGAAATTAGGGATGAGCCGAACACTCCCGAGTTCGGTTCGAGCCCGAACCCAAACTTCCCATTTGTTCGGGACCGAACCCGAACCCGAACCCCCATGCAAGTCAATGGGGCAGAAAATTCGGTTTTTTAGAGTGCCCTCCAAGAGGGCATATATGCTACATATTTGCCATAAAAAGTGTATGGGGGTCCGGGTAGTGCCTTGGGGGACAGGAAACAAGGACAAAAAGTTAAAAAAAACCCGTTTTTAAAGGGACAGTGAGTTTTCTATGAAATAAGGGTTAAAAATAAAAATTCCTTCAAATATCAAGCCTAGGCGGGCCCCATAACCTGCCCGTGAAGTGGCGGATTTCTAGGATGTATAGAAATATGTAAAAGCCAAAAAATGACATTTCAAATGACGGTAAATGTTTTTCCTTTAATCTATCCATAAACAACTGCTTGGGGCGGCAGTCTGTATGAAATGAGGAGACATTTTTGGACACGCAGAAAAAGTTTACGGATTTTTTGGCGGTGAAAAGCAGGACAATGGAAACTTCTAGACCAAAAAGCCGATTTGGAAAGTGAGATAAATGGGAGAATTTTTCTGGTTTGGCTATTTTGACCTAGAATTTTCCATTCTCCAGTCATTCTCCAGAGTTTCACCTTTCTCTGAATAACCTTGTCAGGGTTATTCAGAGAGCGGTGAAGAGCAGGAGAATGAATGGAGAATGGAAAATTCTAGGTCAAAATAGCCAAACCAGAAAAATTCTCCCATTTAGGCTAGGGTCAGACTAGCGAATTTTTAACGTGCGTTTAAGCACATTTAATCACGGCCACACTAGCAGCAAATGATGGGCAATGACGGCCAATATACGAAGTACGGTGGCACGAAAGTCCGGCTGCGCAACGCAAGTGGAAAATAAACGCATTTTTTTGAGAACGCAGAACCGCTAGTACGGACGTACAGAGTGCGCTGCATCCACTAGCGGCGTGTGTGCGTGATTTGGAGACGTCAGACCCTGCTCATGTCCGGCCAACATAACGTCCAGACACCCAAAGTTTCCTGGTTTGGATCCGTAAAAAATTACGCACAAAAATGCGCATCGTATGACAGTTTTCGCGCAATCCGTGAAAAAATACGGCAATGCGTTCGGACGCACTTTTTGACGGTCGCTACGAAAAATGCATTAGTCTGACCCTAACCTTATCTCACTTTCCAAATTGGCTATTTGGTCCAGATTGTTCTCTTTTCCTGCCATTCTCCTGGTTTTCACCTTTCTCTGAACAACCCTGAGAGAGAGGTGAAAGCCAGGAGAACTGGCAAGAGAAGAGAACAATCTAGACCAAATAGCCGATTTGGAAAGTGAGATAAATGGGAGAATTTTTCTGGTTTGGCTATTTTGACCTAGAATTTTCACTTCTCCAGTTATTCTCCTGCTTTTCACCGCTTTCTGAATAACCCTGTGAATGTTTAATCCCGAGGTGAAAAATAACATTGCTTTCGATTTTTTTCAAACACCAGTTAAATACAGCATATTAGGATGTTTTAGGGAAATTAATTCTCAAATCTCAATCAGAAGCAGACACCACCCCACCCTCAGTATATTGTACAATGTATCAAATTGATTACCAGACTAAAAACACCTGGTGTTATGCCCATTTGTGAACAGAGGTCATTTAGAGTTGATAATCTTTCCACGTACACATTAGTTTTTAATTCAATATCTAATAAACCGTTGCTTATAATATTCTGCAGTAAAGAGTCTCTTTATTTCTAGATTTTTTAGTATTTTTTTAAGCATTTTTTATACTTTTTTCAAAATATCTTTTTTTTTTTTTCGAACCCGAACCGAACACGCCCAAAAAAATTCCAAATTCGCGAACTTTCGAACTGCCAAAGTTCGGGTCGAACTCCTAACTGTCCGAACCCGAACAGCTCATCCCTACTGGAAATGACGTCATTTACGTCGGGAGGAGCTTGACTTCAGCGTCTGAGGACGCTGAAGTCAGAACTCCTCGGGACCCCGGACAGAGAGGTGAGTATCTCCGCCGGGGGTCCCGCAAAGCTGATGACGTGTGGAACATGTCCTCCTCAGCATACAGCGGGAGTAACTGAGGACATGTCTCACCTGCCGTCAGCAGTGAAGGGGTTTAAGGCTAGGGACAGATGAGCGCATTTTCTGCGGCCACCGTCAAAATGTACGTCGATGCGTGCGCACGCATTTTTTCACGGAATACGCTTAAGTGGTCAGACGACCACAGTCGCACAGTCGCAGGTACTCACCAACGCAATTCTAGGGAAATCCGGCTGTTTGAACGTTATGTAGGCCGCACACTAGCAGCGTCTGACGTCTTCTAATCACGCACACACGCTGCCATGCGGCCGCAGCGCACTCTGTACGTCTGTAGCAGCGGTTTCGGCTAGGGTCAGACTGAGGCAGTGCGAACGCGCGTTCTGGCGCACTTAATCACGGCCGTGCTAGCAGCAGATGCCGGGCAATGACGCCCAATATACGAAGTACGGTCGCACAAAAGTCCGGCTGCGCAACGCAAGTGGAAAATGAACGCATTTTTTCGAGAACGTTAAACCACTAGTACTGACGTACAGAGTGCGCTGCGTCCGCTAGAGGCGTGTGTGCGTGAATTGGAGACATCAGACGCTGCTCATGTCCGGCCAACATAACGTCCAGATGCAAGAAGTGTTTTATTGATGATCCGTACAAAATCACGGATGAAACTGCGCATAGTATGACCGCTATTGCGTATTCCGTGAACAAATACGTCCATTCTTCGAACGCACATTTTCACGGACAACGTGAAAAATGCGTTAGTCTGACCCTAGCCTTCACGTTCTGAGAAAAATGCGTTCATTTGCCGGTTGCGTGGTGTCGGCGCACTTTTGTACGCACGTACTGCGTATATTGGCCGTCATTGGCCGTTATGTGCTGCTACTGCCGCCGTGATTTAGTGCGCCTGCACGCGCGTTCCGACTGCCCCACTCTGACCCTAGCCTAAAACGTCTTTTTTTAAACTTTTTGTCCTTGTTTCCTGTCCCCCCGGGCACTACCCGGACCCGGACATTGTTTTTAAATGTTTCTATACATCCTAGAAATCCGCCACTTCACGGGCAGGTTATGGGAACCTCCTAGGCACGATATTTGAAGGAATTTGTGTTTTTATTTTTAACACTTATTTCATGGAAAACTCACTGTCCCTTTAAAAACGTATTTTTTTAACTTTTTGTCCTCGTTTCCTGTCCCCCAGGGCACTACCCGGACCCCCATACACCTTTTATGGCAAATATCTAGCATATATGCCCTCTTGGAGGGCACTCTAAAAATCGAATTTTGAGTCCCATTGACTTGTATTGAGTTCGTGTTTGAGTTCGAATTCGAACTTTTGAAAAGTTCGAGTTCGAATGCGAACCGAACTCGGGGGTGTTGGTCTCATCCCTAATCAGTACCTGTTGAAAAAATCTCATTGGCTCACAATCACTCTATACACCCTGATTTAATATGATTTTGTGAACTTAAACTCTGGTTTTGTTTATCATGGTTATATGAGAGTTAGAGAAATTTTCCGTTTTTGGGCAAAACTGGTAGTGCACCAAGTTGGGTTTTTTGCCTTCTTTTGAATCAACAGCAGCCATAGGGATATGTAGAAGGTTTAAACTGATGGGCATTGGTCTTTTTTTCAACCTATACTACTGTCAGGGTTATTCAGAGAGAGGTGAAAAGCAGGAGAATGGCTGGACAACGAAAAATTCTAAGTCAAAATAGCCAAACCAGAAAAATTCTCCCATTTATCTCACTTTCCAAATTGGCTATTTTGACCTAGAATTTTCCATTCTCTAGCCATTCTCCTGCTTTTCACCACTCTCTGAATAACCCTGTATGTCGACATGTACCTATAATGAAAATGTTGCTTTCAAGATGTGAATAAGAGTTCAGTTGAAACAGGTTCACCACTTTGATTTAATGCCAGGAGATCACCTGGAAGGGAGGGGGGGTGCATTCGGATCCCTCCCCCTCCCGATCGGGAGGTCCCACAAAAGCCAGGCACCGCTTAAAAGGGGAGAGTCTCCCCTTTTAAGCGGTGCCTGGCTTTAACCCCTTAGGCACCGGGTCGCACTGCGGCGCCGAAGTGCGGCCTAGCTCCGGTGGGGGCCGCCATCTTGGATGGCGGCTCCACCCCCGGGTCCCCCCCTCACTGACTGACGTCCTCACGCATAGTGTGATGACGTCAGATAGCCGGGGAACCCCTAGCTGCCCGGAATCCCCTGGTGGAGATGGGGGGGTTCATTTGAACCCTGATATCTACATAACCGTGGCAGCTAGGGGGTCATGGAGGGTGTCAATTGAAAGGCCTAAGCATGGCCTTTCGAATGATGCCCAACATAACCAGGTATAAAGTAAAAAAAAAACTGTATTTTAATATGTGTTATTTTTATTATTGCAGCAATATTGTTCACATTTCAATTATAATGTGAACAAAATGCTGCACTAATGATTTTTTTTCTATGGTGTGCGTTTGCTAAAAATCACATAATTCCCCCCGAAAAATTTAATAAGTCCCCATTTCTAATTTTTGTTTTAAGCGCACCCCATAGAAAATATAACCGCAGATGTTCATGTGATAAAAGGTGAACAAAACACTTTACACGCTGCAGAGGATTAAAAATTCAAGTTTTATTGCATATTTTGTTATAATATACAGGCAGCACATTATGTATACATATAAAAATGATATATTATGAATCTGCCGTGTCTGCCGGAAAGAACGATATATAATATGTCTGGGTCGTATAATAAAATGTGGCTTCAAATCGCGTTTAAACAGGATGAGCGAAAGTGGTAAAAATTAGCTCCGCACACAGCGGTGAAATGCCTCAGCAGTGAAAGGGTTAAAGGAACAGTGAGTTTTCCATAAAATAAGGGTTAAAAATAAAAACGAAAAATTCCTTCAAATATCGTGCCTAGGAGGTCCCCATAACTTGCCCGTGAAGTGGCGGATTTGTAGGATGTATGGAAACATCGCCATCACAGACCCACACACGACACCTAGCACTCCCAGTCTGCATACAATGTATCAAATTCATGAGACCGTACTAATTAGAAGCACATGTAAGAGTACAGGTCATTTAGAGGTGAGAATCTTTGCACCTGGGACAGTTTTTAATTCAATATCTAATAAACCATTGCTTATAATATTTTGCAGTAAAGAGTCTCTTTATTTGTAGATTTTTTAGTATTTTTTAAGCATTTTTTATACTCTTTTCAATTTTTTTTGAACTCTATACGAACACGCCAAAAAGTTCGAAGTTCGCGAACTTTCGAACTGCCGATGTTCAAATTGAACTCCGAACTGATCAAACCGAACAGCTCATCCCTAGTACTGATTACAACATGTCGGTTCCATTTTCTTTTTTACATGTGCCACCTTATGTAAAAATATTGTAAACAAATTATAGTGTGGTAAATTGTGCTTTACAGATGTCCTAATTCAGCTGATGGAACTGTAATGCTTTATGAAAATGGCCTGTCCAGCAATGGAAAGTTCTCTGTTCGGATGTTCAAATTCATTGGAGACTATAGCCGCGTGTATCTGCATTGTGAAGTGTATCTGTGCTATCATCTTGACGGAACTTCCTGTGTTCCAGTAAGCAAACGGACTCATATGATTATAGTCCTTTTATCTAATATTACCAAATCCAAACAACTATTCAATGCATTGCACACAATACAGATATGGTTATATCTAATGTAATGACTTTAGATAAATAATCTGGTGATATTCTGCTCCCTAGGTCTGTCCGGCAGGAAACAGAGATGGTGCAGCTATTGTGAGTCTTGGTTCTCACAGGACTGCACAAGACAGCAGCGGTATTGTGAGCTTTGGACCTATTGGTCGTTCAGGTAATGGAAATCCTTTGTATATTTATCTGGGTAAATAAGTCAGTGTTTCTGCCAAGCTTGCTAAAAAGTAAGAATCATCGTATGCAAAGCTACAAACTCCAAAGCCCTTTGTGGCTTCACCAATCTTAGGTTACCACGCTCGGTTTAAATAATAATGACAATGAAAAAAAAAATTAAAATTATTTATTTCCTTCCCTTTGTTTAAATTGATATTAACTTCCACTCGGTATTCCAACACTTTCAGGATCTGCAGCTCCTAAATATGAAGTGTAGGTTTACACACATTTTATAAGGTTTATAAAATATCACATTCTAATAGGTTATGGACAGTAAATGTTGCATAAGTTCATCACTTAATAGCGTAGTCTCAAAATGAGACGTAGTCTCAAAATGATACGTAGCGTAGTCTCAAAAATAGGGGTTATTCAGAAGGCACTGAAGTGTCACCGACATTTCAGTGCTCTCTTGTTCCCCACACTTCGCGAAATCAAATTCCCTGATCCTGCAGTGAATGCTTAATTCCCCGGAGTGCAGGTAATGGATCCAAAAATCCATCGCTGAGAAAAGAAGAAGCAGAAAATAGGCAGTGAAAGGGTTAAGGAGAAAAATTGGGAAACATGGGGTATTAATTTTAAAAGATTGAATCTTTAAATTAACTCAATTGTGGTATTGAAACTGTTAATAACATATTGGTGCTTGTGTACATTTTCATATTTCTGCAAACTTGAATAATATATAATAATAATAATAATAAATGAAGAAATGGAAAGCTGTTCACTCAAAAAACATAAATTTTTTTAATTAATTGTACAGTAAGAACTATTTCAGCATATTCCCAATTAATTTCTTACTGTACTAACATATTTGGCCAGTAGATGGTGCCATCTACTTCTAAATTGAGTTACAGTCGTTACAGTTGCAGACCGTGGTTCACTGTATCGCTGCTGAATATTCGATGTCAGGACATTCAGTTAGCTGATTTTACAGTTTTAGCTCTTTGGGCATTATGCTCAAAGGGCTAAAACTTTGGGGGCACCTTCTGCACCCCAAAGCAAACAAAATTAATTTGCAGCAAACACATTTCATTAGCTTTTGGGCTGCAGAACTGCAGATTGAGAAATCTCGCTCTCAGTAGTGAATGGGTTAAATAAGGCAGCATTTTTGGAAGCTAAGCAACACCCTTGATTCCTATGAATCAAAATCAAATGTTTAATCCAACTCTGACATCCACAGAGATAATACAATAGTTTTTTTACATTGCCCTATATGCAAACATATTGAGTATCTTAGCATAAATCTTTTTGAAGACACAGAGTAGCTTTTTTCAACATAAAACATGTACTAAAAGCAAAGTATGCTGGACACAGTGTTACATTCTTTCAGGGAAGTCACATAAAAAAAATATTATTAAAATATAGATTTTGAAGTAGCTTGATAATATCTCAAAAGTGTTATTATTGGTTAAATGTTCATTGTACTGAAACTGCTTATTTCCTGTAAAATTATATTATTTTGAAGACGTTCTCCTTTGTCAATAACTGATTTCCATTTTCTTTTTCAGAAGACAGTATAGAAGATGGAGTAGGTAAGAAGTTATTTTTAACAAATCATTGTACTTCGATTAATTTCAATTTTATGCTGTATATATGTTTTTGTTTCTTAACTTTCTTTTTTTTCTTTTTTAGGAAAGGCTACAAATTGGAATATAATGACACTCGTTGGCTTTATTCTGGCAACATACATGTTTCTATAAATGGAATTTGATTTCTTTTTAAATTGCAATTTTAATTTAAAGTCAGATTAGCAAAACTTTAGGATAATTCATTTAAATAACAATACAAAACATTAGATAGAGGAGATATACAAAAATGCTCTTAAAGAATGACAAATTTAGGGTTTAACCAATGTACAGTGGATGGAATCAGAAATCAAAATACCTAAACCAGAGGGATATAGATATATATATATACAAAACACCAAGAAAGCACTCCATATTACTGACCACCTTCTTCCATAATTTTCTGTGAAAAAAACACAGTTTTAAAAATGCTCAAAAAACCTGACTGAGATAAAATGATGGGGATTCAGTTCACAAAGTTATGATCGTAATTTGCTTAAGCCTGTCACAGTTGCCAATGTACCCCATGTTTGACAGGTCCTATCTAACTTGACTGAGTCTGCACTTACAGGATCAACTCACCCTGGAGCTCCCCGGCAGCTCGAGGCCTTTATAGGCTGTCATGGTGGAGCACCTGTGAACAGGGAGGGGTGCACACCAAATGGGAGTGGTCAGCTCCCTATATATATAAAATACAAAACAGCAGAAGGTTGCACTCAATCATCAAAACTAAGCGGGTGCATCTAAGACATCAAATACAAAACACCAAGAAAGAGCACTCCATATTATTGATCACCTTCTTCCACCATTTTCTGTGAAAAAAAATATATGTATATATACACACACACACACACACACACACACTCACATTTAAAACCAGGCACCCTACTTGGATACTAAAAAAAATAAAAATGTATATATGTCTTGGTGCGCAGCTCCTCAAAAATTTATATAGTAGATATATTGATGCACTCAAGGACTAAGTTAGAAAATAAATGTATTACAATTACATGAAAAATAATGTTTCGCTCAATAAAACCCCAAAGAGCTAAAAGGCTTGTTGAAAAAGGCTTTTCCTGGACCGAAATAACATAATTTTAATGTAACATAAATACATGTATTCTTTTTTTTTAATAGTGTGTCCATACTGCTGCTATATACATACACCCACACAGTGATCTTTTGGAAAATCATTTTAATTATTTATACAGTAAGAAATATTTGGGCATATTCCCACTGTGTTTCTTATTGTAATAACCTATTTGGCAGGCAGATGCCTACTGGCCAAATGGAGTTACTGCAGGTAGAATTGCAGCCCGTGACTCCGTGTTGGCTACGAACTGTTTGATAGGACATTACTTAGCCGATTTTAACTAGTTTTAGCACCTTCAGAATTATGCCTATAGGGCTAAAACTTTGGAGGCACATTCTGGAGCCCAAAAGCAAATTAAATTTGCAATCTTGGATGGTGCGATCTCGAGCTGCTGTGGCTTTTACCATTATGTACTACAACAAACAAATACTCCTATATCTTGCCAAGTATAATTTTTTCCAATCGAATGATTCTTTTTATGGGTTTTTGTCTTTGCTTGAAACTAGTTTTAGAATTAAGTAAAATTCATTACAATGTATATATATTTTGGAAAATTAAAGTTTTTTTAAGCGTCCTTATGCAGGACCTGTAATTACACATTTAGTTTCAACATTCATGTGAGTATATGTGAGAGAAACATTTCCAAAAATAAAATCTGATTCAATTATCTCAAAACCATATTGTATTGTGTGTATTTCATTAACCTCCCTGGCGGTCTAATTTTTTCAAAATTTTGTGTCTAAAAGCATATCATTTTTTTTTTAAAGGAAACGTGTTTTTGTACATAGTTAGCCTGTAATAATTAGGAATCACGCACTGAAATCCGTGCAATCAAGAGTTCTTACTGGTAAAATCCTTTATAAATTAATTAATTAATTAAAAAAAATTAGTAAATACAGAGTCCGATAAAGTTTGAAACACGAAATAATAATTTATTATCCCAAAAATAATTATCCAAAATAATGCAAATAAATGATATCTAATAAAATACAACAAAAAACACTGAAATCTGTCTGAGAACAAGGGTGAGACGATGTATGGTCTATTTCTTATCCTGTACTGCCACCTAGTGGCCGTTCATAAACATTGCCATTTGTATTCAGTGAGTTTTGTGAATGAAATTTGCTGCGGTCCAGCCCCTCTGCATCATGTGACTCGCAGGGAGCCATCCGGGAAGCAGCTCGCTGAGATCACACTGCGGGGACAAAGAGGGAGCCAGGAGGAGGTGAGTAAACATCCAGCCCGAGTGTGGCTCGGGGTTACCGTTCGCAGTAGCGAAATTTAACCCCGAGTCACACTCGGGAATACCGCCAGGGAGGTTAACATCATTTTGTTTTTAAAAAATGCTTTGAATAGACTTGATCCTATATAGACATATTGGGCTTGATTCTGAGTCAGGTTAAACCTAACCACAAGTTAACTCTGGTAAACATACCAACTGCATAGACTTTAATGAAACTGGTAAGCTTACAGCAGCTCTGGTTAAATTTACACCTGACAGCCCTTTGTTTCGATAAAAGCTCTTAGTGACCATTAGAGATGTGTGTTTTGTTTCATTCTGAATCAAAATTTGGACGACATTTACCCGATTCGTATTTCAGATGCACTTCTGAAATACGAATCAGTTCGGTCTGAAACGAGACGAAAACGTAACGCAATGAAGTGAAGCGAAATACAACGAATTGACTAAATTTTTCAGAATTAATTTGTTGTTTTTCGTGGTGCACTCTGAAATTGTTCAGCTGTTTCACCCAAAAAAATCCTGGAAAATGCCTAAAAAAATCCTGAAAAAAAAAATAAAAAAAAAATAAAGAAACTTTTTGCTGCAAGTGAAAAGAGAAAGAGTAGGGCAAATATTTAATAAAAAGTGGGATTTTTTTTACATTGAAAGCTGGAGGATTTGCCTGATTAAACCTGTCGAACGAACCACCAAAAATCAGGGTAGAAATTAGGGTTAGAAACTCAGACAGGCAACCTGCAGAAAAGTAAGACTAATTTCAAATAGACGCCCTGATCCTCTCTGTAACAAAAAGTTCAAACACATTATTGCTGCAGTACAACAGCCAGGAAGAGGGCAGAATACAGTGAGATCTCTGGGGTCACTCACTGTTGTACAGGGATAAGATTCAAAGTGTTATAATGACTAAAAAATCCCTGTAAAGTACAAATACAAGATGTTACTGTAATTTTCATAAAAAGGTATTATGCCACATACAGATATTACTTTTTTATTCTATTGGTATTTTGGAAGCTGCATTGCTCATAATCTCATTATGATCATTACAGATATCCATAAGCAGGAAATCTGACATTTTTTGGTATTTACCTTTATCACAGTTAAAGTACTTGAAACAAAAGGTCATTTCTGCTTGTATGCTGATAATGGAGACCCCATTTGATAATGTGCAATATAAGGGACACCATCTTGAGTTCAGAATCTTTCATTCTAACAGTATTTCTGAAATGGATAAACGAATACATGAAAATTTAAAAATGACCAATTTACATTATTTCACATATTTAACTATATCAAAACAACAATCTTTGTGTTCCCATTTTTTAATTTACCCTTTATTTATTTGTTAACTTTTCATGTTTCAAATAAATGTTTTGATAAAACCGTTTTTAACAAAAGTCATTTGGTAGTGAATGGGTTAAGAGGAAAGGAGTAGGGTGCAGGGAGAAAAACGAGATTGAGAATCTGGTTTAGTAGCGCAGGAGAAGACAGTAAAACACAATAAAACCAGAAAAAAAACTAGGCAAGATAAAGTGCACTTTAAATAAACAAAGAGTGATAAGGAAGTGAAACAAACAATACTGTATATATATTTATTTTAGGGTCAAAACCAAAGAAACACAACGAACATTTTTCAACTGTCTTTTTACTATGTGACTAAAGCATGCACATTTTTGCATTAACAAACATTAAAAAGATTAAATATAGCCTATGAAATGTTACTTATGTGCCTTTTTGAAGCTCTGTTGACATTTTCCCTGTGTAGAAGCAAAATTCTCATTTATACCTCACTATGTCAGCCAGTATGTTTGCAAAGGAGCTGGAAAAAGATGTCCCTACCCTTACTGTAACAAAAAGTTAGGTTTATTGCTGCAATATAGTAGCCACGGAGAAGGCAGAACTCAGGAAGACCTCTCACATCACTCTCTGTGATTGCTCTGTGCAGGGATAGGAGTCAGGAGGCTAAAATTGCTGAAAATCCCTGTACAGTACAGATACAAGGTGTTTTTGTAATTTCCAAATACAGTTATTATATCCCTCATATTGTATTTGAGAAAGCTGCATTGTTAATAATCTCATTATGATCACTAGATATACCTAAGCAGAATGTCTGACTGGTTTTATTCTTTATCAAAATTTTTATCACATTTACTGGGACGAAAACCCCACATCTGCCGGTATGCTGATAATACAGACCCATTGTGACATTGCGAATAAGGCTGGGGTCAGACCAGCGCACTTTTAGGCTGGGGTCAGACCAGCGCACTTTTAACGTGCGTTCTGGCGCACTTAATCACGGCCACACTAGCAGCAAATGACAGGCAATGACAGCCAATATACGACGTATGGTCGCACGAAAGTCCGGCCGCGCAACGCAAGTGGAAAATGAACGCATTTTTTCGAGAACGCAGAACCTCTAGTACGGACGTACAGAGTGCGCTGCGTCCGCATAGCGGTGTGTGTGAGTGATTTGGAGACGTCAGACCCTGCTCGTGTCCGGCCAACATAACGTCCAGACGCAAAAAGTTTCCTGGTTTGGATTCGTAAAACATCACGCACGAAAATGCGCATCGTATGACCGTTTTCGCATATTCCGTGAACTTTTTCACGTTCGCGGGGAAAAATGCTTTCGTCTGACCCTAGCCTTAGGCACGCCATCTAAGGGTCTAGTCACAAATGCACGCAATTTCAGTGCTTTGACTTTCGCCATACTTTGGCGATTCCATTTCACTTAAAATATGGTGAACTCGCTATTTAGCAAACGGTCACCATATTTTACCAAAACTGGAATCACTGCAGCATTTGTCAGACGTCGGCAAAAGCCACCAAAGTGCACCGATAACTGCCGAATTGGGTAGAATTAATTATGGCGAATTCCACCGAACTGCAAAAAGAAGGATGACTCCTATTTTCTTAATAGGAGTACAAATCAATAAAATGTCCTGAAGAGAATAATCGCCTCCAATTGTCCGTCCTTTAACCCCTAAGACCCTGTCTTAGGCACACCTTGAGTTAACTCTCCTTCTGCGCAGGGAGAGAGAAATCCGTCAAAGAAAACACACGAGGCATGTATCTTAGTCTGGCACTTCTCTCTACCGTCTACTGTTTTGACACACATTTATGCTTGTAACAAAGCGTTGTCTCTTTATTTCATTGGTTAACATTTCAAAACATAGCATAGTTCATTGGCCAGTTTCAATACAGGTCTGGTGACACATTTCTGGACAGTCCCGTGGCCCGAGACATGTGATTTCTTGCAAACTGCTAGCTATCAGCACTTCGTCATTTCAGAGAAATGGAAACTTATTGAGAAGTGAAACTTAATCCTAGTTTATTGAGTATGTGTCTATCCTATACTGCTGTTGACTATCAACTTATCTTAAAACTATTTCTTGTATTTAAACCTTAATTTATCTATTAATATTATAATTCATGGGGAGTTATTTAACTACTTATAGGGTCCTTCTTATAGGTTAGCAGATGGTGGTCTGAGGATTCCTTTTCCTTCATGTCCCATTAACCCCTTGGGGACCAATGACGTAAAGGGCATATTTTCCGGCGTATAAGACGACTTTTTATATTTAAAAACATTCCCCAAAAATCGGGGGTCGTCTTATACGCGGGGTATAGTTACATAGTTACATAGTTATATAGGCTGAAAAAAGACATGCGTCCATCGGGTTCAGCCTCTCCCACATAACCTACTGCTGTTGATCCAAAAGAAGGCAAAAAACCCAGTCTGAATGCTTGCCAATATGCAACATACTGGGAAAAAATTCCTTCTTGACCCCAGAATGGCAGTCAGATTTCTCCTTGGATCAAGAAGCTTTTACCCACATATTAAATATTATAACCCTTAATATTCTGTGTCTGCAGGAAGTCATCCAGTCGTTTTTTAAAAGTCTGTACAGACTCTGACCCAACCACCTCAACAGGCAGAGAATTCCACAGCTTTATTGTTCTCACCGTAAAATAACCCTTCCTATGCTTTAAGCTAAATTTCTTTCTTCCAGTCTAAATGGATGACCCCTTGTCCTATGTATAGTCCTGTTAGTGAATAGGTTATCAGACAATGGTTGATAATGGCCCCGTATATATTTATATAAGGTTATCAGATCCCCTCTAAGGCGCCTTTTCTCTAAACTAAACAGGTTTAAGCTTGTTAGTCTTTCCTCATAACTTAACCCTTCCATCCCCTTATTAATTTAGTTGCCCGTCTCTGCACTTTTTCTAACGATATAATATCTTTTTTTAAGACAGGTGCCCAAAATTGCATGGCATATTCAAGGTGCGGCCCGACCATTGATTTATACAGAGGCAAAATTATGTTTTCATCCCGTGAGTGAACTCCCCTTTTAATGCATGCCAGTACTTTTGGCCTTGGCGGCTGCTGTTTGACATTGCACATTGTTACTTAGTTTGAAGTCTATGGTTATTCCCAAATCCTTCTCCTGCTTGGATTTCCCTAACTCCGTACCATTTAGGGTATAAATTGCTGTGTGTTCTTCACTCCAAAGTGCATAACTTTACATTTATCTAGATTAAATCTCATCTGCCATTTAAGTGCCCAGTCCCCCAATCTATCTAAATCCCTCTGCAGCGAAGTAACATCCTGCTCACATTGTATTACTTTTCCTAGCTTTGTGTCATCTGCAAACACTGATACATGACTTTCAATGCCTATCTCAAGGTCATTTATAAATAAATTGAATAGTATTGGTCCTATAACAGACCCCTGAGGGACACCACTTACCACTGGTGTCCATCTTGAAAATGTACCATTTATGACCACTCTCTGTACCCTATCTTTTAGCCAGTTTTCTATCCAAGAACAAGTATTTTCATCTAGACCATTTTTTCTTAATTTAAGTAGTAACCTTTTGTGTGGAACTGTGTCGAAAGCTTTGGCAAAATCTAAGTAAATCACATCCACTGCGACCCCCTGATCTATACTTCTACTTACTTCCTCATAGAACGTAATTAGGTTAGTCTGACATGATCTGTGTTTCATGAAACCATGCTGATTTTTGCCAATTACATTATACCTCCCAATAAATTCCTGAATATTATCCCTTAGTAACCCCTCAAATACTTTCCCAGCCACAGATGTTAAGCTCACAGGTCTATAATTCCCAGGCACAAATTTTAAACCTTTCTTAAATATAGGGACCACGTCAGCTTTTCTCCAATCCTCTGGTACTATTCCTGAAAGAAAAGAATCTTGAAAGATTAAGAACAGAGGTTTACATATTTCAACACATAGCTCTCTTAGTACTCGCGGGTGAATTCCATCTGGCCCTGGGGCTTTATTAACATTCACATTGTTTAATTTGTGTAAAACCTTGTCCTGAGTCAACCAGTCACTTTGTATTAGTAAGTTTTTATTAATGAATTTCATGTCTCCTGTTATAGGTTTCTCTTTGATAAATACTGAAGAAAAATAATCATTTAAACTTTCTGCTTTATCCTGATCTTCAGTTAACAATAACCCTGACTCAGATTCTAGTGAACCTACATTTTCACTCTTGGGTTTTTTAGAATTTATGTACCTAAAGAATCTTTTAGGGTTGGTCTTGCTCTCTTTGGCTATTTCTTTTTCCTTTTCTAGTTTAGCCCATCTAATCGCATTTTTACATGCTTTATTGGCTGCCCTATATGCTTTATAGGATGCCTCAGATTTATCAAATTTAAAAGCTTTAAATGCCTTCTTTTTATTTTTCATTTCCTTAGTTACCTTCCTACTAAGCCACATTGGTTTCAGTCTGTTTCTTTTATATTTATTAACCAGTGGAATATATTGTGACGTGTACTTTTCTAGTGTTAGTTTAAAGATATTCCACTTATCCTCAGTGTTTTTCCCGTGAAAGAGTTTCTGCCAGTCAATGACATTGAGAGCTTCCTTTATTTTAATAAAGTTGGCCTTTTTAAAATTATATATTTTAGCATGCCCCTTATGAATGTGTTTTTTTGAGTTTATTTCAAAAGTCACCATGTTATGGTCGCTATTTCCCAACTGTTCTTTTACATTAATATTTGAGAAAAGATCCACATTATTTGTTACTAGGTGTAAAGCCTGCCCAGAGGGCAGTCTATTGTGGATATACTGCCCCTGCTCATGTATACTGCCCCAGCTCGTGGATACTGCCCCAGCTCGTGGATATGCCCCAGCACGTGGATACTGCCCAGCACGCACGTGGATATTGCCCCAGCACGTGGATATTGCCCCAGCACGTGGATATTGCCCCAGCTCGTGGATATTGCCCCCATACCCAGACTGGATATTGCATATTGCAGTGGATATTGCCCCCACCCGTGGATACTGCCCCAGCACGTGGATACTGCCCCAGAACGTGGATACTGCCCCAGCACGTGGATACTGCCCCAGCACGTGGATATTGCCCCAGCACGTGGATATTGCCCCAGCACGTGGATATTGCCGCAGCACGTGGATACTGCCCCAGCTCGTGGATACTGCCCTAGCACGTGGATATTGCCCCAGCACGTGGATATTGCCCCAGCTCGTGGATACTGCCCCAGCTCGTGGATACTGCCCTAGCACGTGGATATTGCCCCAGCACGTGGATGGATACTGCCCCAGCACGTGGATATTGCCCCAGCTCGTGGATACTGCCCCAGCTCCTGGATATTGCCCCAGCACGTGGATACGCCCCAGCACGTGGATATTGACCCAGCACGTGGATATTGCCCCAGCACGTGGATATTGCCCCAGCACGTGGATACTGCCCCAGCACGTGGATACTGCCCCAGCACGTGGATACTGCCCCAGCACGTGGATATTGCCCCAGCTCGTGGATACTGCCCCAGCACGTGGATACTGCCCAGCACGTGGATTGATACTGCCCCAGCACGTGGATACTGCCCCAGCACGTGGATACTGCCCCAGCACGTGGATGGATACTGCCCCAGCACGTGGATACTGCCCCAGCACGTGGATACTGCCCCAGCACGTGGATATTGCCCCAGCTCGTGGATACTGCCCCAGCACGTGGATACTGCCCAGCACGTGGATATTGACCCAGCACGTGGATATTGCCCCAGCACGTGGATATTGCCCCAGCACGTGGATATTGCCCCAGCACGTGGATACTGCCCCAGCACGTGGATATTGCCCCAGCTCGTGGATACTGCCCCAGCACGTGGATATTGCCCCAGCACGTGGATATTGCCCCAGCACGTGGATATTGACCCAGCACGTGGATATTGCCCCAGCACGTGGATATTGCCCCAGCACGTGGATACTGCCCCAGCTCGTGGATACTGCCCCATCACGTGGATATTGCCCCAGCACGTGGATGGATACTGCCCCAGCACGTGGATATTGCCCCAGCTCGTGGATACTGCCCCAGCTCCTGGATATTGCCCCAGCACGTGGATACTGCCCCAGCACGTGGATATTGACCAGCACGTGGATATTGCCCCAGCACGTGGATACTGCCCCAGCACGTGGATACTGCCCCAGCACGTGGATACTGCCCCAGCACGTGGATATTGCCCCAGCTCGTGGATACTGCCCCAGCACGTGGATACTGCCCAGCACATGGATATTGCCCCAGCACGTGGATTGATACTGCCCCAGCACGTGGATACTGCCCCAGCACGTGGATACTGCCCAGCACGTGGGTGGATACTGCCCCAGCACGTGGATACTGCCCCAGCACGTGGATACTGCCCCAGCACGTGGATATTGCCCCAGCTCGTGGATACTGCCCCAGCACGTGGATACTGCCCAGCACGTGGATATTGCCCCAGCACGTGGATATTGCCCCAGCACGTGGATACTGCCCCAGCACGTGGATACTGCCCCAGCTCGTGGATACTGCCCCAGCACGTGGATACTGCCCAGCACGTGGATATTGCCCCAGCACGTGGATATTGCCCCAGCACGTGGATACTGCCCCAGCACGTGGATATTGCCCCAGCTCGTGGATACTGCCCCAGCACGTGGATACTGCCCCAGCACGTGGATACTGCCCCAGCACGTGGATATTGCCCCAGCTCGTGGATACTGCCCCAGCACGTGGATACTGCCCAGCACGTGGATACTGCCCCAGCACGTGGATACTGCCCCAGCTCGTGGATACTGCCCCAGCACGTGGATACTGCCCAGCACGTGGATATTGCCCCAGCACGTGGATATTGACCCAGCACGTGGATACTGCCCCAGCTCGTGGATACTGCCCCAGCACGTGGATACTGCCCAGCACGTGGATATTGCCCCAGCATGTGGATATTGACCCAGAACGTGGATATTGCCCCAGCACGTGGATACTGCCCCAGCACGTGGATATTGCCCCAGCTCGTGGATACTGCCCCAGCACGTGGATACTGCCCCAGCACGTGGATACTGCCCCAGCTCGTGGATACTGCCCAAGCTCGTGGATACTGCCCAAGCACGTGGATACTGCCCCAGCACGTGGATACTGCCCAGCACGTGGATACTGCCCCAGCTCGTGGATACTGCCCCAGCTCGTGGATACTGCCCCAGCACGTGGATACTGCCCAGCACGTGGATATTGCCCCAGCACGTGGATATTGACCCAGCACGTGGATACTGCCCCAGCTCGTGGATACTGCCCAGCACGTGGATATTGCCCCAGCACGTGGATATTGACCCAGCACGTGGATACTGCCCCAGCACGTGGATACTGCCCCAGCACGTGGATATCGCCCCAGCACGTGGATACTGCCCCAGCACGTGGATATCGCCCCAGCACGTGGATATGGCCCCCCCGCTCGTGGATATGGCCCCCCCGCTCGTGGATATGGCCCCCCCGCTCGTGGATATGGCCCCCCCGCTCGTGGATATACTCACCTACATCGGCCCTCCAGCGATGGCGGTCCCGCGTCCCGCTTCAAGCGTCCTCTCTCGCTCCGTTGGTCGCCGGGATGACGTCACGAAAGCCTTTGACCCCCGGGGTCAAAGGCTTTCGTGACGTCATTCCGGCGAACAACGGAGCGAGAGAGGACGCTGGAAGCGGGACCGCCATCGCTGGAGGAGCTAAGGGCCGATGTAGGTGAGTATGTGTCCCCCTACATTGGCCCAGAGCCTCAGCGGTGGCTGTCGCAGGCTGCTCGGCCGGCCTCCAGGCTTAGGCGAGCCCCCGGCTCGGCTGGGCCTGTAGGCCCAAGCCAAGCCGGGGGCTCGCCTGAGCCTGGAGGCCGGCCGAGCAGCCTGCGACAGCCGGAGGACAGTCACCGCTGGAGCTCAGGGCTAATGTAGGTGAGTATGTGCTCTCCACACCCACCCTGCTTACTCGGCCGGTATCCAAGCTTAGGCGAGCCCCCGGCTTGGGCCTAGAGGCCCAGCAGAGCCGGGGACTCGCCTGAGCATGGAGGCGGTCGAGTTGCATGCTCGGCCGTCCTCCAGGCTCAGGTGAGTCCCTGGCTCGGCTGGGCCTCTAGGCCCAAGCCAAGCCGGGGGCTCGCCTGAGCCTGGATGCCGACCAAGCTTAGGCGAGCCCCCGGCTTGGCGTGGCCTAGAGGCCCAGCCGAGCCGGGGACTCGCCTGAGCCTGGAGGACGCCCGAGCATGCAACTCGACCGGCCTCCATGCTCAGGCGAGTCCCCGGCTCGGCAGGGCCTCTAGGCCCAAGCCAAGCCGGGGGCTCGCCTAAGCTTGGATACCGGCCGAGCAAGCAGGGTGTGTGTGTGTGTGTGTGTGTAGAGCACATACTCACCTACATCGGCCTCGAGTCCTCCACCGGTTCCACACATACTCACCGACATCGGCCCTTAGCTCCTCCAGCGATGGCGGTCCCGCTTGCAGCATCCTCTCTCCGTTGCTCGCCAGGATGACGTCACGAAAGCCTTTGACCCCCGGGGTCAAAGGCTTTCGTGACGTCATTCCGGCGAGCAACGAGAGAGAGAGGATGCTGCAAGCGGGACCGCCATCGCTGGAGGAGCTAAAGGCCGATGTCGGTGAGTATGTGTTAGGCAACATCGGCCCTGAGCTCCAGCGGTGACCTCCTCCGGCCGAGCAGGCTGCTCGGCCGGCCTCTACGCTTAGGCGAGTCCCCGGCTCGGCTGGGCCTGTAGGCCCAAGCCAAGCCGGGGGCTCGCCTAAGCCTAGAGGCCCGCCGAGCAGCCAGCGGCAGCTGGAGGAGGTCTCCGCTGGAGCTCAGGGACGATTTTGGGGTGTATTTTTTGGGAACTTCGGCCCCGATCCTCCAGCGGTGACCTTCTCCGGCTGCCGCTGGCTGCTCGGCGGGCCTCTAGGCTTAGGCGAGTCCCCGGCTCAGCTGGGCCTGTAGGCCCAAACCGAGCCGGGGGCTCGCCTAAGCCTAGAGGGCCGCCGAGCAGCCAGCGGCAGCCGGAGGAGGTCTCCGCTGGAGCTCAGGCCGATTTTGGGGTGTGTTTGTTTGGGAACTTCGCCCCGATCCTCCAGCGGTGACCACTCCGGCTGCCGCTGGGTGCTCGGCGGGCCTCTAGGCTTAGGCGAGTCCTCGGCTGGGCCTGTAGGCCCAAACCGAGCCGGGGGCTCGCCTAAGCCTAGAGGCCCGCCGAGCAGCCAGCCGGAGGACGGTCACCGCTGGAGCTCAGGGCCGAGTTAGGGGAGTATGTTTTGGAACTTCGGCCCCGATCCTCCAGCGGTGACCTCCTCTGGCTGCCGCTGGCTGCTCGGCGGGCCTCTAGGCTTAGGCGAGTCCCCGGCTCGGCTGGGCCTGTAGGCCCAAACCGAGCCGGGGGCTCGCCTAAGCCTAGAGGCCCGCCGAGCAGCCAGCGGCAGCCGGAGGAGGTCACCGCTGGAGCTCAGGGCCGATTTAGGGGAGTATGTTTTGGAACTTCGGCCCCGATCCTCCAGCGGTGACCACCTCTGGCTGCCGCTGGTGCTCGGCGGGCCTCTAGGCTTAGGCGAGTCCCCGGCTCGGCTGGGCCTGTAGGCCCAAACCGAGCCGGGGCTCGCCTAAGCCTAGAGGCCCGCCGACAGCCGGAGGATGGTCACCGCTGGAGGATCGGGGCATCTGGCCGTTAGAACACACAGGTAGCTGCGCGCGGCTCGTGCCGTTTTTTTTTTTTTTTTTTTCACGCGGCCGGCACGCGCAGCTACCTGTGTGTTCTAACGGCCGCTTTCAAATGTCCGTCGCGCATGCGCAGTAGGGTTTTGGCGACGGACAGTTTTTAGCTTATCCTTTTATAGTATAGATAACCAGATCCAGACAGTTATCCTCTCTAGTTGGTGTTTCTACCAGTTGTGACATGAAGGTATCATTTAAAATGTTCAGGAACCGGATTCCCTTTGCTGAATTACTAGTCCCACTATCCCAATTTATGTCCGGGTAATTAAAATCTCCAATAATTAAAGTGCTACCATGATGTGCAGCCTTCCTAATTTGCTCTAACAGTTGTTCTTCCTCATCATTATCTATATTAGGTGGTTTATAGCATATGCCAACCAATAATTGACTTCCCTGTTTATTCCCCAACGAAATATTTACCCATAAGGATTCCACATTTCCCTCATCGCTTTCCAGTTGTGTAATATTAGGCTTTAAATCCTGATTTACATATAAACACACTCCACCCCCTTTCTTATGTTTCCTATCCTTTCTAAACAATGTATAACCGTTTAAGTTTACAGTATACAAACCTTTCATTTGTTTGGGCCAAGCTGGCTCGGGATGTCCCTGGTCTGTTGGCCTGCTGGATGTGCGGCAGTACTGTGTGTGCGGTGGCTTCAGCTGCATACAGTGTGCCGCGCTGGGCCGGTCACGGCGAGCAATGTATTCTATTGGTAAATATACAAAGCCTGCTCGGACTGGCAGAGGTTGTGACATCATTAGCCCACCAATCCAAGCAGGCTTTCTATTCATTGGTGGAGTGCTTGGCTCAGCGCGGTGTGCTGTATGTGGCCGAGGCTGCAGTGTTGCCGCACGTCCAGAGGGGTGACATATTGGGGACATTTTTAGCCAGCTTTGCTTGTATTTAAACAAAATGGCTGGTAAACAAGACCAAATCATGGCTCTAGCAAGAAGAAGGTCTCTCTAGATTGTATGCTCCTATGAGCCCTATGAGCAGGGCCCTCTACACCTCTTGTTTCCATCATATGTCTGTTTATAGTACAGGAGGGGTGGGGTCGCGCCTATTACCCGATGGGGCGGCTGCAACCACCATATGCATCCAGCCCAACAACATGTGTAAAACATAAAGAAAAAAATGTCATCTGCGCTTATTCCCATTATACCATGTGAAACAAAACACAGTTAGAGGATTTGGTTTCTTATTAATGGCCATTAAAAGATTAAGCTCACCGCCGCGTCAAGGCACCTTTAATGAGGGTGAGTCCTACCCAAAAATGAAGCCATAGGCTGCTGTATAGCAAACCATACCTGCTCATGCTGCTTGTCAGACATGAGGTAGACTGGTGGGCCTTTATTTATGCTCCCCCAGAAACAAAATCCACTTTGGGATCAAAAACAAAGACACGGAGCGGGATTTTGCTGCAATGATGACCTGCCTGGAAGTACATTAAAACATACATAGTACAGGAGGGGTGGGGTCGCACAATTTCCCAGATGGGGCGGCTGCAACCACCAAATGCATCCAGCCCAACAACATGTTTAAAACATAAAGAAAAAATGTCATCTGCGCTTATTCCCATTATACCGTGTGAAACAAAACAAAATATGTCTGTTTATCTCATTCCCTTTGGTTATTGTAAAGCGCTGCAGAAACTGTTGGCGATATATAAACAATGACAATAATAATAATAAAAAACATTTTACAGTCTGAGGTTTTTAAATGGTGTTTTGACTCGGAAAGGGGTAGTCTTATATGGCGATTATAGCCAAAAACCAATGTTTTAACTGGAAAATTAGGGGGTCGACTTTACACCCGGTCGCTTTATACGGTACATCCTGGGGAAAAAATCCTGTTAAGGACTAAGGACGTACCCTGTTTTTTCAAGGGAAAAACAATCAAGCATTATATATGAAAATAAAAAGACACTCACCATTCCTGTTGCATGCTGCTTCTGAGGACCCATGAGACAAAACGTCTGTGGTTTTTATGCATTAAAATAAAGGTTACAAATTTTATGTAGACCCTGAGTGCGTCCCAATCTTCTACATTATATATATATATATAACATCCCATATTCAGATACTATAGGAATATGTACTAGAGATTAGGGATGAGCCGAACACCCCCGTGTTCGGTTCGCATTCGAACTCGAACAATTTCAAAAGTTTGAGTTCGGACGCGAACACGATTCGAACTCAATGCAAGTCAATGGGACTTGAACGTTCGATTTTTAGAGTGACCTCCAAGAGGGCATATATGCAAGATATTTGCCATAAAAGGTGTATGGGGGTCCGGGTAGTGCCCTGGGGGACAGGAAACAAGGGAAAAAAGTTAAAAAAAGAGTTTTTAAAAGGAACAGTGAGTTTTTCATGAAATAAAGGTTAAGAATAAAAACAAAAAATTCCTTCAAATATCGTGCCAAGGAGGTCCCCATAACCTGCCCGTGAAGTGGCGGATTTGTAGGATGTATAGAAACATTTAAAAAGAAAAAAAATGACATTTCAAATAACGGTAAATGTTTTTACTTTAATCCATCAATAACCAACTGCTTGGGGCGGCAGCCTGTATGAAAAAAGGAGACGTTTAAGGATTTTTTGGCTAAATTATGGTGAAACTTATGCAGGCTTTGGATGAAAGTAACAACAGGTGCATTAAAATTGGACCTTTGGTGCCAGCTAGTGCCTTCACACCGTAACCCCTCTGAGGTATTGTGGAAGAGTGCAGGGGTGGACTCTGCATTCAAATATTAAAATGATTAGAATCTGGTACACGCGTCAGTGCACCCAAATATTGGGCCTTTGGTGCCAGCTAGTGCCTTCACACCCTAACCCCTCTGAGATATTGTGGAAGAGTGCAGTGGTGGACCCTGCTGTCAAATATTACAATGATATGAATCTGGTACACGCGTCAGTGCACCCAAATATTGGGCTTTTGGTGCCAGCTAGTGCCTTCAAACCGTAACCCCTCTGAGGTATTGTGGAAGAGTGCAGGGGTGGACCCTGATAGCTGGCAGTGCCAAGACACAAATTCAAATTTGCAGAACTCTGGTATAACTCAGTGATACACCCTGATAGCTGGCAAGACACAGATTCAAATTTGCAGAAATCTGCAATAACTCAGTGATACAGCCTGTCCCTGATACCTGTCAGTGCCAACACACAGATTCCAATTTCAAGAAATCGGCTATAACTTAGTGATATAGCCTGTCCCTGATAGCTGTCAGTGCCAACATACAGATTCCAATTTCCAGAAATCTGCTATAACTCAGTGATACAGCCTGATATGCAACAATCTCCTCTCTTATTCACTCCTGTAACAAGCACACGCTGGTGCTGCAGGGAAGCCTTATATAGTGTGCTGCGGGACATAGCTCTGTGAGCCCATGATTGGGCAAAATTTGCCCAATCAGGACTCTGAGCCCTGATTGGCATAGTCCTACACCTGTCTTGCACCTGACCAGTGGCCAGGTGCAAAGCTGTAGCCAATTACAAGCTTCAGGCAAGTGGAAAAGTGCATTGTGGTCCATTGTGGTGCATTGTGGGCGAACACACGGCGAACACGTGGAAATGTTCGAAGTTCGCTGAACAGCTGAACGGGCAATGTTCGAATTGAACCAAACGCCCATCCCTACTAGAGATGTGCATTCGTTTCGGAAAAATTCAGAATTTGGAACGAAATTTGATAATTGGTATTTCGGAAAAATACTTCCGAATAACGAATCGATACGAATTCGAAACGAAACGGTATATAACAAATTTATTTCCTTTTACACTGTGTCATCATCATTAAAGAGAAGTTTGAATAATTGATATCAACTATTGAATTTGAAATGAACTATCAAATGGATATCAACTATCGAATTGATCTTAATTTGCAATAAGTAATAGTCAGCAAAGGACTTTATGAAACAAATTAATTTTGTTTAACTGTTTAATTTGACTCAAATACTAAATCTGTGACACAGCTTGAAAATTTAACCCTAGCTTTTCTTTTAACAGCGACATTTGATTAATTGGGGTTTTATTTAGTGATCCATAATTCGAATTGATATCAACTATCGAATTGATATATGAAATTCAAATCGATTCAAAATTTCAAATCGATTCAAAACGAAACTAAACAAAATACGAAACGAAATTAGTTATGAAATTCCGAAAACAAAAATTATATAAAAACGTAACGAAACGAAACTAAACAATTTTTTCAGCCATGCAGATCCCTAATATGTACAATATCTATTATTTATACATAGTTAAAATTTCTGCAGGCCCCCAACTCCTCCAGCCATTACTGATTCTTTCACACACTTTCTAAGAATATTTTCTGATACCTTTTATTCCATCTCATCCTGTTTTCACCCCCAACCCTTCTAGAAAGTGAGTTCCCACAGGAATAGGACCTCGCTTCCTCCTGGACTGGTTTGTCAAATGTTGTTCAGTGTATGGTTTCTCTGTCTGTATTGTGCCCATTTAACAGCGCTGCGGAATATGCTGACGCATTATAAATAAAGAATAATAATAAAGATGAATAATAATTCCAGTTGCTTATTGCTGGTAAATTTGCTGTCTTTATCCCTTTATGGTTGAACTTATCATTGAGAAGACACCCATATAGTACAATTTTATTCAGTTCTTATTGATTTCTGGGAATTTCCTGTTGAGCATTAGGGATGAGCCAAACACTCCCCGAGTTCGGTTCGAAGCCGAACCCGAACTTTCCAAAGGTTCGGATCCGAACCCTAACACAATACAAGTCAATGGGGCTGAAAATTCGGTTTTTAGAGTGCCCTCCAAGAGGGCATATATGCTAGATATTTGCCATAAAAAGTGTATGGGGGTCTGGGTAGTGCCCTGGGGGACAGGAAACAAGGACAAAAAGTTAAAAAAAAAAGTTTTTAACCCTTTCGCTGCTGAGGCTTTTCCCGCCCCTGTGCTGAGGTCATTTTTTATCTGTTTTGCGCATCATGTTTAAACGTGTTTTGAAGGCTTATTTTAGTATATGACACCGACATATTATATATCGTTCTTTCCGTCAGACTCGGTAGATTCATAATATGTCATTATTATATGTATACGTTATGTCATGTCTGTATATTATAACAAAAAAATGCAATAAAATATGTATTTTCAATAATTTACAACGTGTAAAGTGTTTTTTTCCACATTTTAACATGCGAGCAATTGCGGTTATATTTTGTATGGGGTGCGCTTGTTAAAAAAATTAGAGATGGGGTCTCGTTACATTTTTTTTGGGGGAAAATGACACTATTTTTAACAAACGCACCGCATACAAAAATCGTTAGTGCAGCATCATTGTTCACATTATAATTGAAATGGGAACAATATTGCTGCATTAACAAACCCAAAAAAATAAAAAAAAAGTGTTTTTTTTTTTTTTATATTTTTTTTAAATTTTTTTTTATTTTTATTTTTCATTTTTTTTTTTTTTTTTACAAATTTTTTAACTTTCATGTTTGGTATCGTTGGAACGGCCATGCTCTGGCCGATCCAATGATATCAAAATTTAACCCCTAGCTGCCACGGATCGGGAGATAGGGAGTTCATTGGAACTCCCTATCTCCACAGTTGGTGGCAGTTAGGGGTTAACTGTAGGACTGGCGTCATCGTGCTGCGCACGATGACGCCAGTCCTCTGGAGGAGTTCCCGGAAGCTTGGCCGACATCCAAGATGTCGGCCAGCTCCCGGGAAGGATCGCGAATCGGCGCTTTTCAGCGCCGATTTGCGATCCAGCTCCCCAGGGGTTAATGCCAGGCATCATTTGGAAGGGCAGGCTGTGCCCTTCCAAATGATGCCTGGGTTAAGCCCCTGTGTGCCACCGATCGGGAGGGAGAGAGGTCCGAAGGACCTCCCCCACCTCCCTTTCAGGCGCCTCCTCCGCACATGCGGGGGGGGCGCCTGAATTAGGTGTCATCGCGCCCCCGCGATGACACCTAATGTTGGCGGCTGCTGGTCCGGATGCCGGGCTGACATCCAGGATGTCAGCCCGCACCGGAGGGGCCAGCGATCGGCCGGAACCCGGCCGAACGCTGACCCCAAACTGAGGACGCGCTGAGCGCGTCCTCAGCACACCAGCGGTAATGCTGAGGACGCGCTGAGCGCGTCCTTAGCATTGAAGTGGTTAAAGGGACAGTGAGTTTTCCATGAAATAAGGGTTAAAAATAAAAACGAAAAAATTCCTTCAAATATCGTGCCTAGGAGGTCCCCATAACCTGCCCGTGAAGTGGTGGATTTCTAGGATGTATAGAAATATGTAAAAACCAAAAAATGACATTTCAAATGACGGTAAATGCTTTTTCCTTTAATCTATCCATAAACAACTGCTTGGGGCGGCAGTCTGTATGAAAAGAGGAGACATTTTCAGACACGCAGAAAACGTTTACTGATTTTTTGGCAGTGAAAAGCAGGAGAATAACTGGAAAATGGAAAATTATAGACCAAATAGCAGATTTGGAAAGTGAGAAAAATGGGAGAATTTTTCTGGTTTGGCTATTTTGACCTAGAATTTTCTCTTCAGTCATTCTCCTGAGTTTCACCTTTCTCTGAATAACCCTGTCAGGGTTATTCAGAGAGCGGTGAAGAGCAGGAGAATGACTGGAGAATGGAAAATTCTAGGTCAAAATAGCCAAACCAGAAAAAATCTCCCATTTAGCCTAGGGTCAGACTAGCGAATTTTTAACATGCGTTTAGGCGCACTTAATCACGGCCGCACTAGCAGCAAATGACAGGCAATGACAGCCAATATACGAAGTACGGTCGCACAAAAATCCGGCTGCGCAACGCAAGTGGAAAATGAACGCATTTTTTCGAGAACGCAGAACCGCTAGTACGGACGTACAGAGTGCGCTGCGTCCACTAGCGGCGTGTGTGCGTGATTTGGAGACGTCAGACCCTGCTCATGTCCGGCCAACATAACGTCCAGACCCCAAAGTTTCTGGTTTTGATCCGTAAAAAATCACGCAGAAAAATGCGCATCGTATGACCGTTTTCGCGCATTCCGTGAAAAAATACGGCAATGCGTTTGGACGCACTTTTTGACGGTCGCTGTGAAAAATGTGTTAGTCTGACCCTAGCCTTACCTCACTTTCCCAATCGGCTATTTGGTCCAGATTGTTCTCTTTTCCTGCCATTCTCCTGGTTTTAACATTTCTCTGAACAACCCTGAGAGAGAGGTGAAAGCCAGGAGAACTGGCAGGAGAAGAGAACAATCTAGACCAAATAGCTGATTTGGAAAGTGAGATAAATGGGAGAATTTTCTGGTTCGCCTATTTTGACCTAGAATTTTCACTTCTCCAGTTATTCTCCTGCTTTTCACCGCTCTCTGAATAACCCTGTGAATGTTTAATCCCGAGGTGAAAAATAACATTGCTTAAGGCTGGGGTCAGACGAGTGCAGTTATCACGTCCGTGTTGCCACACATTTGTACGTCCGTGGCAGCATAGCATTCTGACCAATGGAGCCCCACACACGAAGTACGTCCGCACGGAAGTGCGGATGCATGGCGGACGCAGCAAACGGACGCAGGTTAGGCAAGAACGTAATACTGCTAGAACGGACGTGCGGAGTGCACCACGTCCGCAACGTCCGTGTAGCTTTGTATGTGAGTGATGAAACGAGGTCAGATGGACTGCATTTATACGTCCAGCATTTTTGACGGACAGAATGTTTTTTCATTTTAATTTATTTTCCCTGCTACAATCAATCAAAAAATACGTCAGTGAAAAAAACAGACTGTTTGGCCACTACCTTGTTGTCAGTCAGTAAGTACGTCCATACTGCACGGACACACAGTCCGTACAAAATGCACTCATCTGACCCTAGCCTTAGATGTTATTTTGAATTTTTTTCAAACACCAGTTAATCACTTGGATGCTATGGACGCACTCAGCACGTCCAGCCAAGTGGTTCTCCTGTGCTATGGACGCGCTGAGCGCGTCCACGCACAGGAGGCAGCAATCCGCCTGATTCCGGTGGATTGCTGCGCCCCCCGTGCGGGCTGACATCTTGGATGTCAGCCCAGCACTCCGGGACCCCGGCGGAGCAATTAGATGTCATCGCAGCGGCGCGATGACATCTAATTCAGGCGCCCCCCGCATGTGCGGAGGAAGCGCCTGAAAGGGAGGGGGCTAGGTCCTTTGGACCTCTCTCCCTCCCGATCGCCGGGGGGCAGAGGGTTAATCCAGGCACCGTTTGGAAGGGCACAGCCTGCCCTTCCAAACTGTGGCTGTGATTAACCCCTGAGGAGCCGGATCACGAATCGGCGCTGAAAAGCGCCGGATCGTGATCCTCTCCTGGAGCTGGCCGACATCTTGGATGTCAGCCAAGCCTCCAGGAACTCCCCCTGAGGACTGGCGTAATTGTGCATAGGACGATGATGCCAGTCCTGGAGTTAACCCCTAGCTGCCACCAATGGTGGAGATAGGGGTTCATTGGAACCCCCTATCTCCCGATCCGTGGCAGCTAGGGATTAATGTTTGATATTGTTGGATCGGCCAGAGCATGGCCTTTCCAAGGATACTAAACATGAGCATGACAAATGTTTTTAAAAAAAATAAAATAAAAATATTAAAAAAAAAAATCTAAAATAAAAATAAACAAGTTTTTTTTGTTTTTGTTTTGGTAATGCAGCAATATTGTTCCCATTTCAATTATAATGTGAACAATAATGCTGCACTAACGATTTTCTTTTTTTTTTTTCGAACTCGAACCGAACACACCCAAAAAGTTCGAAATTCGCGAACTTTCAAACTGCCAAAGTTCGGGTCGAACTCCGAACCGTCCGAACCCGAACAGCTCATCCCTATTGAGCATAACCCTTTGAACACATTTCTGCATTTGCATTTTTTTGTTTATAAAATGTTTTGAGGATGGCCAAATATACCAATCCATCTACAAAAAGATTATATTATTGATTCTTGTGCAAAAAATCGCGAGTTTATTTCGATAATTATTTGTTAAATATTCAACATATTAAACTAAAAATTTACAGATGCGATTTGAACCACATTTTATTATATGGCCCAGACATATTATAAATCGTTCTTTCCGGCAGACTTGGCAGATTCATAATATATAATTTTTATATGTATACTTCATGTCCTGCCTGTATAGTATAACAAAAAATGCAATAATATTAGAATTTTTAATCATCTGCAGCGCGTAAAGCGTTTTTTTTCACATTTTATCACATGAGCGTTTGAGATTATATTTTCTATGGGGTGCACTTGTACAAACATTAGAAATGGGGACTTGTTACATTTTTTGGGGAAATTTTTTTTTTATAGAAAAAAATCATTAGTGCAGCATCATTGTTCACATTATAAAATGTGAACAATATTGCTGCATTAATAAAAACAACTCACAAAAAGAAACATTTATTTATTTATTTATATTTTTATTTTACTTTGTACATGGTCATGTTGGGTATCATTCAAAAGGCCATGCTCAGGCCTGCCACGGTTCTGGAGATATCGGGGTTCAAATGAACCCCTATCTCTACCAGGGGATTTCCTTGGGAAATCCCCAGGCAGCTAGGGGTTCCCCGGCTATCTGATGTCATCACGCTATGCGCGATGATGTCGGGCAGCGAGGGGGGACCCGGGGTGGAGCCGCCATCGACGGCCAACGGAGCTAGGCCGCACTTCGGTGCCGCAAGGCGCTGAAGTGCGACCCGCTGCTTGAGGGGTTAAAGCCAGGCACCGCTTAAAAGGGGAGACTCTCCCCTTTTAAGCGGTGCTTGGATTTTGGCGCTGTGCCTTCCCGATCGGGAGGGAAAGGGATCCGAACGGAGCCCCCCTCCCTTCCAGGCTATCTCCCCATTGCTGGGGGGGTCATCTGGAAATGACGCCTTCGCGCATGGCACGATGACGTCATTGACGTCGGGAGGGTCTTAACTTCAGCGTCTGAGGACGCTGAAGTCAGACCGCTGCGGGACCCTGGACAGAGAGGTGAATATCTCCGCCTGGGCTCCCACAAAGCTGATGATGTGTGGGGCACGTCCTCAGCATGTAACGTGCGTCAATGGGGACGTGTCTCACATGTCATCAGCAGTGAAAGGGTTAAACTATGTCTTGGCACTTACAAGGTTTTAGAATTAAGGTCTTTCAGTTAACCCCTTTACTACCAAGTGATTTTCCAAAAAAACATTGTCAGAAACCAATGTTTTTGTAAAATCCTTTTTGATTATACAGTAAAAATATTTCTTACTGTAAATAACCTATTAGGCCAGTAGATGGCGCCATCTACTGCCAAACTGAGTTAAAGCTGTTACAGCTGCAGGTCTATTTTTTCCTCTCCCTGCATCAGCTGCTGAAAGCCCGATATTTCACAGCATTCATCAGCAGATTTTACAGTTTCAGCTCTTTGGGCATTATGCCCACAGGGCTAAAACTTTGGGGGCACCTTCTGCAGCCCAAAAGCAAACAAAATTAGTTTGAATTTCATTTGCTTTTCGGCTGCAGATCAGCATATCTTGATATCTCGATATCGGGGCATGAGATGGTGCCTTTGAAGCCTGAGATATCTCGATCACGTTAGTGAAAGGGATAAAAGCTCATAAAACCCCATTCGTAATAGTAAAAGTAATTTCACCAAATAAATACCTTACTCATTCTAATTACATCTAAGGCCAGAGTAATTTTGCACAAATGACAATATTGATAAAGTACATGCACAAAGGAACCTTACATCAGAGGTCAGCAACCTTGCCTATCTAGACATTTTAGAACTACATCTCCCATGATACTCAGCCACTTATAGGTTGGCTGAGCACCATGGCAGATGTAGTTCTAAGAGATCTGGAGGGCCAAGGTTGCCGACCCCTGCCTTACATGTGAGTATGTGACATGAAAAATTGGCTTATCCATGTGTCAGCAATCTTGTCCCAACAGATGTTTTGGAACTACATCTCTCATGAGGCTAAGCCACTCATTGGCATGGATGAGACTCTTGGGAAATGTAGTTCCAAAGCATCTGAGAGCCAAAAAGAAAAATCAGGAGAAAAACTATTTTTTTGTAAAATATACTATCAGGGTTATTCAAAGAGATCCGAATTGTGGCGAAAGGTAACCAAACGCTGAAATTCAGTGCACGGTTACTTTTCCTGGCCATTCAGCTATCCAGAGAGCAGGCAGTTCGCCAAATGTTGGCGAATTGCCTGCACATACGGTGCGTGTTCAAGGGCAGTGAAATCACCATAGAGAAGCAATGCTTCGGCTATTCAGACAACACAAAACCAGCAGTGAAAAGTTGCCGAAATGCCCTGCCATTTGGTGGTTTCATTCGACAGGTTTATTTGAAAAAAAAAAAGAAAAAAAAAAGAATTGTTTTTTAGTTTTTCTTTACCAGCCCTTTTACTATCATTCATTGGACCTCATATGTAAATTTCAGACATTTTCGTTCTGTAGTTTCTTTGCAAACAGCGTTTCACTTTTCAAACATTCAAGCGTATAGTTTTTTTTTTCACTCCTTTTGTCTGCAGTGTCGGGTTTTCCCGGCGGCTGCTCTGCGCTGTGATCGGCTCCTGCTCGGGTTTCTCTGGCGTGTTCAGCGGGGTTAATCCAGATGTTTTTGCGGGTTTCTGTGTGCGTTCGCCTTGGATTTGTGGTGAGATTTTGGCGAGTTTGCGCCAACTTTTGCCTGCATTACGGCGGCCCTGTGGTGCTTGCTGAATACACCACAGGGTTGCCGAAATGGGATCGCCAAATCACACCGAATTGAAGAGAACGAAAAGTCACCGAACGTGTGTTGACTTTGATTCTCTTTAAATAACCCTGTATAAATTCAAACTCTTGCACTCATCAGCTCTCATTCCAATAGAGTCCTACTTGTTTGCACCGTCACTAATAATTAGCAAGATCACATAGCAGCTGCAGCAGTCACTCACCTCCAGGGTTATTCAGAGAAAGGTGAAACTCTGGAGAACTTTTGGAGAAGTGAAAATTCTAGGTCAAAATAGCAAAACCATAAAAATTTTCCCATTTATCTCACATTCCAAATCATCTATTTTGACCCAGAATTTTCACTTCTCCAAAGGTTCTCCAGAGTTTCACCTTTCTCTGAATAATCCTGATACTTTTTTTTTCCATATAAAGTTTTATTAAGGTTCACACATAAGGAACAAGTGCCAGAGATCACAAATATTGAGATACTGAAAAAGGGAGGATCGCGCAGGATCCGACAATTAACAATTCTAGCAATAACATAAGGTTTGCAAATAGCAATCGGTTGAACCAAATTTTTCCATATTAACTAAAACAGTGAAATTTATACCATTTTAAAACATAACAAAAACACACAAATTATAAGAATACACAAAAATAAGAGAAAGAGAAATAAAAGAAAGAGAAAAAAAAAAAGGGATTTAAGAAATAAAATTATTATTCATATGCTCAGTTAGGTCCATGAATGGCAATATTTATGTTGTATCCTCATCAAGTATACCATTTATAAAATTTATATCAAGTTTCCAGAAGTGACAAAGAGTTCCCAGCCTTCCCATATACCTTGAAACACACTTAAAGAGTTAGCAGCCTTGTGGTACATTTCCTCATACAGATAAACATTCTCTAATGATAACCTGACTTCTCTCATTGAGGGACTGGCTTGAGAAAGCCAGTGACGTGCTATAGTAGTTTTAGCTACGCTAAGTATTATTGATATGATGCCTCTATGACGCTGTTGGATAGTAATCGGAAGCATATGTAATAAGTATTGTCTAGGGCACAGGGGCATAGATATTCCGGTGCAATGAGAGATCAGTCTACAAACTTTCCCCCAGAAGGTAGCAAGAAGCGGACATTGCCAAAAGATGTGAAGGATAGATCCGACACTTGTGCCGCAGCACCAGCATACACTGGAGTGCCCGGTTAATCCTGATACTTTAATGTGGTATTTCCCTGGATGTCTCTTAGGTTTGCTTGGTTCGAGGGAATGCTGAGTGAACTACGGATTCCTTTACTATGGATGTTGCTGCCCCACTGTGGTAGGTTTTAAGTACTGAGTGTACTTTTGCCTTAGATTGTACACTCTTGGCCACTTTTTTAGGTACACCTGTTCAATTGCTTTTTAAAACAAACTGCTAATCAGCTAATCACATGGCAGTGACTCAATGCATTTAGGCATCTGGACACGGTGAGGACGACTTGCTGAACTTTAAATCGAGCATCAGAATGGGGCAGAAAGGGGATTTAAGTGACTTTGAATGTGGCATGGTTGTTGGTGCCAGACGGGCTGGTCTGAGTATTTCAAAAACTGCTAATCTACTGGGATTTTCACGTACAACCATCTCTAGGGTTTACAGAGACTGGTCCGAAAAAGAGAAAATGTCCAGTGAGCGGCAGTTGTGTGGACGAATGGGCAGACTGGTTTGAGATGATAGAAAGGCAACAGTAACTCAGATAACCCCTCGTTACAACCAATGTATGCAGAATACCATCTCTGAATGCACAACATGCTGAGCCTTGAAGCAGATGGGCTACAGCAGCAGCAGATCACACCCAGGGCCAGATTAATATCTCTATGGGCCTGGAGCTGAATATTTTGAAGGCTTTTTTTTTAAATTTAATGAAATGCAAACATATTTTAGGTTATTTAATAGTGCAGATACGGGTATACCTAACCAGGCAGATACTGTGTGAGGAAATTTCCATTCAGATTTCACTCATTTACAGAGTGTAAAGTTATTTTTTCACATTTTATCATCCAAACCTTTGTGGTTAGATATTCTATAGGGCAGGGGTGGGCAATTACGGCCCTCCAGATGTTTTGAAACTACATTTCTTGTGATGCTCAGCTGCTCATTAGGTTTGTAGAGCCTCAAGGGAAATGTAGTTTCAAAACATCTGGAGGGCTGTAATTGCCCACCCCTGCTTATAGGGAGTTCTTGTTAAGAAAAAATTTAAATGGGAACCTGTTACTGCATTTTTCTCCAAAAATATTCAATTTTCACCTTGCTCCCTGCATGGGAAATGAGAAGGGGAGTAATGGCAGTGGTATTGCACATTTTATACGTGACAAGTGGATAATGCCATCGCTTTGGAACAAAAATAACGTTTTTTGTTTTCTTTTAGATTCTACATAGTCATGTTTGGTATCAATGCAAAGGCCAGACTCTGACCTGTCCAATGACACCTCACTTGACCTTGTGAGGTGTAAAGATTAGTGATGCATTGTTCCAAAGCCCCCCCCCACCCAATGCTCTTCGCTGTTTTGCGGCGGTTTAGGTTTTTGATGCAACAATTCATAATAATGAATTTCACATTTGTTGGTGACATGAGAAATGAGATGGTGAGTTAGTGCAACATCATTGTTCACTTTATAATTGAAAGGTGAAAGATATTGCTGTGTTAGAAAGAAAAAATAAATATTCATTATTTTATTTTTATTGTTACATGAACCCTGGTCATATTTGGCATCACTGGAAAGGTCATGCTCTGGCCTTTACCTCATGACCCTGTAGCTGCTATGGTGTTGGAGATACAGGGGTCCAAATGCCCATCAATGCAGACATACAGGGTTATTGAAAGAGAATCGAAAGTCACCACACAAGTTCGGTGACTTTTCGTTCTTTTCAATCCGATCTGGCGATCCCATTTCGGCGACCCTGCGGTGTATTCAGCAAGCACCACTGAGCCGTCGAAGTGCAGGGAACAGCCACCGAAAACCTGCCGAAAACTCACACCACAAAACGAGGGCGAACGCACACAGAAACCTGCAAAAACATCTGGATTAAGCCGCCGAAAACGTCGGAAAAACCCGAGCAGAAGCTGATCACACACAGCGCAGCCGCCGGAAAAACCCGAGCTGGAGCCGATCACATGCAGCGCAGCCGCCGGAAAAAGCCAACACCACAGACGAATGGAGTGAATAAATTAGACAAACAGTTTGCTTGAATGTTTGAAAAGTGAAACGCTGTTTGCAAACAAACTACTGAGCGAAAATGTCTGACATTTACATATGAGGTCCAATGAAAGATAATAAAAAGGGCTGTTACGAATTGCCTGCTCTCTGGATAGCCGAATGGCCTTTCGGCAGCCATTCGGATCTCTTTGAATAACCCTGATACTTATCCTTTCTCTGGGCCTATTATGAGGCATGGGCCTGGAGCTGCTGCTCCATCAGCCCCTATTTTAATCCGGCCCTGAGTAGAAAGCAGGCCACACTCACATCATCTGATGTCATGTGGCTGAGAGTTAGTGCTGCGCGGACACGTAAAAAGTGGCGTGTTTAAAAGCCGTGTTTAAAAGTTTTAAATTGACAATTTTAACAGAACACCGGCCAGCGGCTCATCCTCTTGGTTGTGGGCCTATTTTCAGGTAGGGGCCGGGATCCGCCCCTACGTTAAGCCCTGCTGGGTGGGAAGATGGACCAAGAAATGAACAAAGGTGGATTATGGAGTGAGCCCTAAAGTATTGTGTTTTCAGAGACTTCTTGAAGCTTGGGAGAAGTCTTGAAGGCGAGAGTTGGGGGTGCAGGTACGTGGAGCTAATAGCATCAGATCATTGGCAGAGTGCAGTGGTCGGGACAGGATGTCCCTGCTTAGAAGTCGGAAATGTAGTCAGGGGTGCGGTTATGGAGAGCTCTGTATGTGAGGACCAGTATTGTAAAGTGGATTCTAAAGGAAACAGGGAGAAAGTGTAGAGATTGAGGAAGGGGTGAGGTGTGAGGGGTGCGGGATGTGAGGTGGATGAGTCTGGCACAGGCGTTCAGAACAGACTGGAGAGGGAGAATGTTGAAGCTTTTAAACTCAGAGAGAAGGCGGTTACAGTAGTCAAGACGGGAGATAATTAGTGCTTGGATGAGCAGGTCAGTAGTGTCCTGTTTAAAGAAGGGACTGATGCGTGCAGGATAATGCAACAGGTCACAAAGCTCAAATCGTCTGAAACTGAAACATACTTCAATGGCCTCCACAGTCACCAGATCTCAATCCAATAAAGCACCTTTGGGATGTGGTGGAAAGGGAGATTGGCATCATGGATGTGCAACTAACAAATCTGCAGCGACTGCATAGTGCTCTCATGTCAAAATCTATGAGGAATGTTTTCAACACCTTGTGGAATCTATGCCTCAAAGAATTAAGGCCATACCGGAGGCAAGCCGGTACTAGCAAGGTATACCTAATAAGTGGCCAGTGAGTGTATATTGCAACCTTGTATTTTTACTGTGTTTTTACTTAAAATTGTTCAAAAGACATTAGCAGAATATTGCAACTTTACTAAACCCAAATATCATAGTAATTTATAAAAAACATATACTTGGAACAGTCATGTAACATTTTTAATACTTAAATATAAAATATACAGACCTTATTTAAGTGCCTGCAAGTACCTGTGAAATGATTTTCCTAATGGTATGTGAGGTAGGAGATTTTATTCTGTGGGTCCGCAAGGGAAGGATCCTTGCACGATAATCAGTCTAGCAAGCTGAAGTCATTATGGTGCTGATGGTGCTTATAAAAGTGACAAAGATTCCATACACGCAAAGAATGCAAAAAAAATCAGATCTTATCTGTCAAATACAATCGTCAGTCATGCACCTATATCGGTTTACAGGTTACGCATGATTCAATATCTTAAGTGCATAAGAGAATCAGAAAAAAAAAAGAGGGGGATATGTGCAAGTAAAACAATGTAAATTACAAGTGTCAAAAATAATACCATTGAGATTACATGTGCGTGAGTATGCAAGCACACTGTTATATAAACTCAATATACTTATGCAGAGAAAAGTCCACTTTCTAGTCCCAAGTTCAGTGTTGATAAGATCTCAAAGGGAACAGAAACGCATAAAAAATACAATTATACCAAAATATTGCAGAATTTACTAAGGTTTAAGACTGCACAATGGATCTGCAATATCTCACTCATTATACGTAGGTATAGGCACTCGCAAATGTGGGCTGTATGAGATCCCACACCTGGCAGCCAAAACGCCTTTGGCAATATTTGCCATATTTATTTACTTCAAATATTGCAGGTGACCAAACATTTACCCCAATCTTTAAGCTTACTAGTCTTGGCAAAAGAGAAAAAATGTTTTGCTACCTTAGGCTGGGGTCAGACGAACGCAATGCGAACGCGTGTGCAGCCGCACTTTATAACGGCCGTAGTAGCAGCAAATGACGTCCAATGACGGCCAATATACGAAGTACGGCTGCACGAAAGTTCGGCCGCGCAACGCAAGCGGCAAACGAACGTATTTTTTCAAGAACGTAGAACGCTAGTACTGACATACAGAGTGCACTGCGTCCGCTAGCGGCATGTGTGCGTGATTAGGAGACGACAGACGCTGCTAATGTCCGGCCTACATAATGTCCAAATTGATTTGGTTACTCATATTTCTCGTTTTATTAAGATCCGAAAAAAAACACGCACGAAAATGCGCATCGTATGACCTCTTTTGCATCTTCCGTGAAAAAATATGCCAATGCGTTCAGACGCACTTTTTTATGGATGATGCGAATAATGCTTTCGTTTGACCCTAGCCTAAGGCATACTGTAGCGACTAGCGAGAGCTCTCGCTCACTATTAGGGATAAGCCGAACACCCCCGTGTTCGGTTCGCATTCGAACTCAAACAATTTCAAAAGTTTGAGTTCGAACGCGAACACGAACCAAACTCAATGCAAGTCAATGGGACTCGAAAGTTCGATTTTTAGAGTGCCCTGCAAGAGGGCATATATGCAAGATATTTGCCATAAAAGGTGTATGGGGGTTCGGGTAGTGCCCTGGGGGACAGGAAACAAGGACAAAAAGTAAAAAAAAAAAGTTACGTTTTTAAAGGAACAGTGAGTTTTCCATGAAATAAGGGTTAAAAATAAAAACGAAAAATTCCTCCAAATATCATGCCTAGGAGGTCCCCCATAACCTGCCCGTGAAGTGGCAGATTTGTAGGATGTATAGAAACATTTAAAAACAAAAAAATGATGTTTCAAATGACGGTAAACGGTTTTCCTTTAATCTATTCATAAACAACTGCTTGGGGCGGCAGCCTGTATGAAAATACATTTTAGGACACGCAGAAAAAGTTTAGTGATTTTTTGGCTAAATTATGGTGAAACTTATGCAGGCTTTGGACGAAAGTAACAATAGGTGCTTTAAAATTGGACCTTTAGGCTAGGGTCAGACGAACGCATTTTCACGTTGTCTGTGAAAAAGTGCGTTCGAACGAATGGATGCATTTTTTCACGGAGTACGCGAGAGCGGTCATACGATGCGCATTTTTCGTCCGTGATTTTGTACGGATCATCAATAAAACACTTTGTGCATCTGAACGTTATGTTGGCCGGACATTAGCAGCGTCTGACATCTCCTAATCATGCACACATGCCTCTAGCGGACGCAACGCACTCTGTACGTCAGTACTAGCAGTTTAACGTTCTCGAAAAAATGCGTTCATTTTCCACTTGCGTTGCGCGGCCGGACTTTCGTGCGACCGTACTTCGTATATTGGCCGTCATTGCCCGTCATCTGCTGCTAGTGCGGCTGTAATTATGTGCGCCTGCACGCGCGTTCGCACTGCCTCAGTCTGACCCCAGCCTTAGTGTCGGCAACAGTGCCGTCACACCATAACCCCTCTGTGGTATTGTGTAAAAATGCAGGGTTGGACCCTGCGGTCCAATATTAAAATGATATGAATCTGGTATAGGCGTCAGTGCACCCAAATATTGTGCCTTTGGTGGCAGCAAGTGCCTTTACACCGTAACCCTTTTGTGGTATTGTGGAAGAAACATAGAAACATAGAAAATGTCGGCAGATAAGAACCTTTCGGCCCATCTAGTCTGCCCAATTACATGGATACTTTACCTGGATTTATCCGTCCGGTGGCTTGTCGGCTTTTTTCTGCGGCTGGTCGGCGCTGTTTTCGGCGGCTGCGTTTGGCTGCTGTCTGGCAGGTTCGCTGTGGGTTTGCTACGGGTTTGTGGCAGCTGGCGGGTTTGCAGCTGCTGTCCGTCGGGTTGTTGAAGGCCGGTGACATTTTGGTGCTCTTTGAATAACCCTAAATATCTGCTAAAAGCAGAAAAATTTTATTTCTGTAATTGCAAGCCCCATTACTTGATTATACATAAGAGGCCCAAATAATCGCATTGTGATAAAGCCCTATCCTTTGCAATTACGCTTTAATCCTAGGAGGAGCAGATCAGGTTTTCATACAGCTCCCATCATATCTATAGTTTTTCATTTATCCATCCCACAAGTCTCCATTTACAGAAATATCCGATTTGTGAATACTGGACAGGTTTTTGTCAAAGCTGCAAACACCGATGAAAATTGCTGACGTTCCAGCTAAGGCCCGTATCAGATGAACGCAGTGATCACGTCAGTGTTGCCGCACATTGTAACATTCGTCGTAGCCAGTGGCGTAGCGTGGGTTGTCAGCGCCCGGGGCAAGGCAAGAATTGTGCGCCCCCGCAACCTGTGGACACGGGAACACACCATGATTCCCGTCCACCAGTAAAGTATTGACCCCCTTACCCCACAAGCACATGTATTGAATATTAACAAAATACTGATATAATTAAAAAATGAAACACACATACCCCCCACGCTAGGCCACTGCTACCAGTCACCGTGTCCCAGTATACCTTAGCATAGTTCCACTTTCTCACAATACCCCCAGTCACTCTCTCTCAGTACCCCCAGTCACTCTCTCTCAGTACCCCCAGTCACTCTCTCTCAGTACCCCCACTTTCTCCCAATACCCCCAGTCACTCTCTCTCCAAGTACCCCAGTCACTCTCTCTCACTCCAAGTACCTCCCTTTCTCCCAGTACCCCAGTCACTCCCTCCCAGTACCCCCAACCACTCACTCTCTCTCAGTACACCAGTCACTCCCTCCAAGTACCCCCCAGTCACTCTCTCCCAGTACCCCCCAGTTACTCTCTCACTCTTTCTCTCTCCAAGTACCCCCACTGTGTGGTGGTCATGCTGCTCTGGTGTCATACAGTGTTGCCTACTTACGTGGAGTTGCTGGTGGCCCGGGCAGGGGGAGCTGTCCAGGGGGCTTAGTGGAGACCGGATTTTAAATGTGCTGCAGGGTAGGTGCCTCCCTCCCTCCTTCCTGTTCAGCGTCTGCAGAGCTGCCAGTGGCGGGGGCTGGAACAGGGCTTCAAGGGGGGCTGACAAGCGTGGTACAGGGTGTTCCGCCGAATAATGCTTGTCAGCGTTAAGGAGGAGTCAGGACAGTACCAGAATTTTCTGTCCTGGTCCTCCCTTCTGGACGCTGAGTGTGAAGTCACCGCCTGCATGGCAAAACTGGCAGACACCTTGCTGATCCCTGCTGGAAAATATTAGTGGTTCAAATTGCTTTTGAAATTTTGCGCCCCTAGGCCCCCCCATGCTACGTCACTGGTCGTAGCATAGAATCATGATCAATAGAGACCCACACACTAAGCACGTCCGCACCGAACAGCGCACGCACAACGCATGTGCAAACAGACGCAAGTTAGGCCAGAACGTCAAACCGCTAGAACGGTTGCGTGGAGGGCGCGACGTCTGCGTAGCGTTCTTTGTGAGTGATGAAGAGATATCAGACGCACCACATTTGCGACGTCCAGCACCTTGATGCTCACAATGGCTTTTCATATCCTTTTCAAATTTTTATCATATTTCATATTCATTTTGTTTCCCATAGTTCCCTTTTTTTTTTCTACGTACGTAAAGAAAAACGGATCGTATGGTGTCTACAGTATCTTCCGTCAGTACGTCCGTCCATTGTGCACGCACGCAGAGTGCGCTCAGACTGCGTTCGTCTGACATTAGCCTAAGAAAAACATTGGTATTTCACTAAGGTTGGAATGCAAACAGCAGCTTTCAAAGCGAACACCACCTGCTACATGAATAGCCCCTATAGTTTAAGGGGTATATAAATAACATTTCTAAAGTCTAAACGAGTCACTACAAGTACCTTTGTGTAACTATGGCATTGTATACACAGACGAACATGAGATTTTTCCTCTTTCAGTAGAGCAAGTTGAAATACTGGAAAAACTGGAAAATTCTTCACCAAATTACTAGAAATCAGAACAAAAGAAAAACTAAATACCCAACAGTAATAACATGAGACCATAAAAACAGGTATAATCTAAAAATCATTAAATTATATAAGCATTTAAAATGTTTATAAAACCAGCACTGTGAAGCTTTGCCTGAGGCTGGTTGGAATTTTCATTTGTGCAGTGCCAGCATTTGTCGCCATTGCAACAATGGTGATTTTCAGAGGTGTTTGCAACATTAGTTAACCCTTTCGCTGCTGAGGCTTTTCACACCTCTGTGCTGAGGTCATTTTTACCAGTTTTGCTCATCATGTTTAAATGCGTTTTGAAGGCTTATTTTAGTATATGACCCAGACATATTATATATCGTTCTTTCTGTCAGACTCGGTAGATTCATAATATGTCATTATTATATGTATACGTTATGTCATGTCTGTATATTATAACAAAAAATGCAATAAAATATGTATTTTCAATAATTTACAACGTGTAAAGTGTTTTTTTTCACATTTTAACATGCGAGCAATTGCGGTTATATTTTGTATGGGGTGCACTTGTTAAAAAAATTAGAGATGGGGTCTCGTTACATTTTGTTTTGGGGAAAATTACACGATTTTTAACAAACGCACCGCATACAAAAATCGTTAGTGCAGCATCATTGTTCACATTATAATTGAAATGGGAACAATATTGCTGCATTAACGAACCAAAAAAAAGAAAAAAAAATATTATTTTTTTTATAATTTTTTTTTAAATATATTTTTATTTTTATTTTTAATTTTTATTTTTTTTAAAAACTTTTTTCACAGTAGTGTTTGGTATCGTTGGAACGGCCATGCTCTAGCCGATCCAACCATAACAAACTTTAACCCCTAGCTGCCACGGATCGGGAGATAGGGAGTTCATTGGAACTCCCTATCTCCACCGTTGGTGGCAGTTAGGGGTTAACTCTAGGACTGGCGTCATCGTGCTATGCACGATGACGCCAGTCCTCAGGGGGAGTTCCCGGAGGCTTGGCCGACATCCAAGATGTCTGCCAGCTCCGGGAAAGGATCACGAACCGGCGCTTTTCAGCGCCGATTCGCGATCCAGCTCCCCAGGGGTTAATGCCAGGCACCATTTGGAAGGGCAGGCTGTGCCCTTCCAAATGGTGCCTGGGTTAACCCCCGCAACGCTGACGATCGGGAGGGAGAGAGGTCCCCCCTCCCTTTCAAGCGCCTCCTCCGCACATGCGGGGGGGCGCCTGAATTAGGTGTCATCGCGCTGCCGCGATGACACCTAATTTCATCGGCGGCCGTTCCGGATGCTGGGCTGACATCGAGGATGTCAGCCCGCACCGGGGGGCCAGCGATCGGCCGGAACCCGGCCGAACGCTGACCCCAAACGGAGGACGCGCTCAGCGCGTCCGCCGCACAGCAGCAGCCATGCGGAGGACGCGCTCAGCGCGTCCTCCGCATCGAAGTGGTTAACTGAATAACCAGGGGTCAAGTCCTAAAAAAGAAGTATGAGAACTCCAAGATTTCTCTCCCCCAATTAGCAATTATCACAAACGCACTCAAATCGGATATATTTATTTATAGATATATATGGAATTTAGCAAAAATATATACTAAATCATACACTTATTGTGATTTAACAAGGAAATTAAAACTTGCATTCAGGTGATCAGTCATATGAGTGTGTGGAACCAAAGGGAACTCCGTTCCCTCTGCAAAAATAGTGCAGGAAATCCATTCCCACGCATTCCCCCTGGACTTGACCCCTGTGAATAACAAATATATATATATATTTATCACCCAAACTCCTGCACTCACGGACTTAACAAAAATTCAACAGCCCAGTGCTCAGATCAACGAAAAACGCAGAAAGTGGTGGAAAGTAGTGATGGGCCGAACATCCCCGTGTTCGGTTCGCATTCGAACATGAACATTTGAAAAAGTTCGGATTCGAACATGAACACGATTCCAACTCAATGCAAGTCAATGGGACTCGAACGTTCGATTTTTAGAGTGCCCTCCAAGAGGGCAAATATGCAAGATATTGGCCATAAAAGGTGTATGGGGGTCCGGGTAGTGCCCTGGGGGACAGGAAACAAGGACAAAAAGTAAAAAAAAAAAGTTACGTTTTTAAAGGAACAGTGATTTTTCCATGAACTAAAGGTTAGGAATAAAAACAAACAATTCCTTCAAATATCGTGCCTAGGAGGTCCCCATAACCTGCCCTTGAAGTGGCGGATTTGTAGGCTGTATAGAAACATTTAAAAAGAAAAAAAATGACATTTCAAATTACGGTAAATGTTTTTCCTTTAATCTATTAATAAACAACTGCGCTGGCAGCCTGTATGAAAAGAGGAGACGTTTTAGGACGCGAAGAACAAGTTTAGTGATTTTTTTGGGCTAAATTATGGTGAAACTTATGCAGGCTTTGGATGAAAGTAACAACAGGTGCATTAAAATTAGATCTTTGGTGCCAGCTAGTGCCTTCACACCGTAACCCCTCTGAGGTATTGTGGAAGAGTGCAGTGGTGGTGGTTTTGGGAATGCAGAAGAGATCCCAGATCTATTCAGTTACATCAGCATCAGGGGAGTGATAGCTGCTGATCCAGGACTGATTTATTTTTATAAATGTCAGCCGGTCTACAGAGTCGGTGGACAGACGCACACCTTTGTCTGTGACAAAACCTCCCGCGGCACTGAACGTCCTTTCAGAAAGCACGCTGGATGAAGGGCAACCTAGTAGCTGCATAGCATATTGGCTAAGTTCTGGCCAGTGATCCAATCTCAACACCCAGTAAGCCAGTGGATCATCTGCTGGAAAGGTATCCAGGTCTGCCCTTGCCCCTAGGTAGTCCTGCTCCATATGGTGAAGACGATGGCAATGGGTGCCTACATTTGACGTCCCTGGGCATCGTGGACAAAAAAAATTGGAAAAGGCATCAGTCAAGCGGCCCCCTTCACCGCTCTTTCTCTGATCAACCGCAGCCTCACAAGCACCTGTGTCATCACTTGGTAACCTACCAGTGCCTGGAAAGATGTTACACAAGTGTCGCTTTATCCCTTTGCAGCGTAGGTTGGAGGTGGCTTTAGCTTCAGAGTGTTCCTGGTCGCTGAGGATGACCGTATCATGCACTACCTCCTCCCAGCCACGTACTAGTCCTTGGGTTTCTGGGGACACAAAACCCTCCCTTGAGGAATTCGCACCTTCAATGCCCCTACAACTTAAATATTCCTCCTCATCATCCTCTTCCTGTCTGATCTGAGGACCCGCAGGAATGCTGTCTGCGTAAAGACTAGGGCCTTGAGAGCTAGGGAAGTCCTCCTCTTCCTCCTGCTGCTCTGCCTCTAGTACCACATCTATAATTTCGTGCAGAGTGCGCTCCAGCAGGAACACTAAAGGAACTGTGTCACTGATGCATGCACTGTCCCTGCTCATCATTCTTGTTGTCTCCTCAAATGGTGACAGGTCAGTGCATGCATCCTTGATCATCAGCCACTGCGGGGGGGGGAAACCAAGTTGACCTGAACCTGTCCTTGTGCCATACTCACACAGATACTTATTGATGGCCCTCTGCTGCTTGTGCAGACGCTGCAGCATTGCCAATTATGGATGTGCTTTTCGGGTTTCGGAATTTTCACAAAACTTCCCAATTCGTGCATTCGGATTCGGACGATTTTCCAAAAATTTTCGGATCCGAAAATGGCAGATCCGAACAAATTTTCCAGCCGAAACCTTTTCGGAATTGTCGAATGGACTAGAAATGTATAAAATCGAAAATCATTTTCGTTCCATTCGTGATTTCGGTCCATTTCTGATTTCGGTTCCATTTCAGTAATTTCGGACAACGTATTTTTTGGTTATATCGCTGATTCTGTAATTTTGTATCATTCCCATCTCAATGTTTCCTTCCTGGAAAACCAGAGAAATCTCAATGTATCCTTCCCGGGAAACCAGAGAAATCTCAATGTGTCCTTCTTGTAAAACATGAGAAATCTCAATGGCAGAATTATCATAATCGACAGAATTATCGTATCGACAGAAATATCGGATCCGAAAAACCATTAGTTTATGTCAAAACGAATAGACACTTTGAAATGAGGAGAACAGACGTTCCGAAAAACACGAAAATTTCCGAAATCACGAAAAAAAGTTGATACAAAAAACGAACTGAAATGAACCAAACCAAAACGGAAATCGGCCGAAACAAAAATTTACAAAATCCGAACGAACCGACAAAAAAATAAAAAAAATAAAATAAAATAAAATAAAAAAAATCAGACGGTTTGTGGGAAGGTGTGATGTTTTTCCCACGCTTGATCCTCTTCAGACATAGCTTACAAATAGCAACGCTGCAGTCTGCTGCACATTTTGTGAGGAACTCCCAAACAGCAGAGTTCCTGCACATGTGCTTTGAGACAACAGCGCTCTGCAACTGAGCAGCTCTGACTTCTGATGCCTTGGACTGGCTATGGTTGCTCATAGAGGACGTTGTGCCTCATTTTTGTTGCGCCTCCTCCTCCCTTGACTCCTCTATTCAATCAGGCACCCAGGTGGAGTCAGTGACCTCATCATCATTGTCATCACCCCCTATCTCTTCGTCACTGGAGCCAACCTGACAATATGCTGCAGCTGCTGGGGGAACAGGAGTGCCAGTTATTTGTGTGTCACTGACACACCCTCCCTCTAGGCTGATTTTACTCCCTTACTCAACCTCAGAGTTTGAATCAGAGCACTGGAGGTGCTGCGCATCCTCAAGCAGCATGTCACTGTCATTGTAGTCAAACAATTCAGCTGACTCCTCCGTGTATGATGGGGAGGCTACGGCAGGAGTAGCTGTGGACATGGAAGCTGAATTAGATGTTTTGGCAGCTGAGGTGGACTGTAAACCACTACTAGCCTGGTTGGCAGAGGACTCGGAGGATGAGGAAATCCTCTGTATGTTGCTGCTGCTTAAGACAGTCAGCTCCAGTTAGAAAGGACAAGCGTGCCCCTGCAGAGGATGTACCACATCCATGACGAACAGGGGCACAACCTTCCGACACAGAGGCTGCTTGCCCTCTTATCTGTGTCTGGGGGCATCTGCCTGTCCTTTTTGGTCTTTCTGACATGGTGATATATAGATTAAAGATATACAGAACTCTGCTATAAATCAGTGATTTTACTGATATTTTCCCTGCAAGACTGCCAATGTTCTCTACTCTCTCTCTGATTCACTTCCTCTCCTGCAGACTGCAACACCCTGATACCTGACAAGACACAGATTAAACTCTCAATAGATAAACAGATGAACTCTGATTAAACTGTGTTATTGTATGGTATCTAGAATTAGATTAAAGATATACAGACTTTCCAGAACAATGCTATATATCAGTGATACACCCTGTCCCTGATAGCTGGCAGTGCCAAGACAGGGATTAAAATTTCCAGAAGTATGCTATGCCTCAGTGATACACCCTTATAGCTGGCAGTGCCAACACACAGATTCAAATTTCCAGAAATCAGATCTAACTCAGTGATACAGCCTGTCCCTGATAGCTAAAAGTGCCAACACACAGATTCCAATTTACAGAACTCTGGTATAAGTCAGTGATACACCCTGATATGCAACAATCTCCTCTCCTCTCTGATTCACTACTGCAAACAACACATGCTGGGGCTGCGGGGAAGCCTTATATAGTGTGCTGCGGGACTTAGCTCTGTGAGCCCATGATTGAGCCCTGATTGGCATAGTCTTGCACCTGTCTTGCACCTGACCTATGGTCAGGTGCAAGGCTGTAGCCAATTACAAGCTTCAGGCCAGTGGAAAAGTGCATTGTGGTCCACTGTGGGCGAACACGCGGCGAACAGGCGGAAATGTTCGCTGTTCGACGAACGGCCAATGTTCGAATCGAACCGCCAGCCCATCCCTAGTGGAAAGTCAGCACTTCTGGGCCTTAATAAAAAAATAGTAATAATAATAATAATAAAAAAAAAATACAATAAATGCGATTATTTTTTCTATCACACAAAGGAATAGTCAAGCCAACGTTTAAGCCCCCATATGGAGCTTTCATCAGGACATGTTGGATGTCCTGATAAAAGACATGTTGGGTGTCCTAATGTTGGGTGAAGAGATCCTCTTTCACCTCTTAGATTGACATTTTAGATGTCCATTAGCTGATTATGTTTAATAACATAAAATCAGACTCAATCTCTGATTACAGGCTTGTTATTTCTAATGAAAAATGTGAATTTTGTGAAAAATGAAAAAATTGTAGATAATGACAAACTATCATTTGTCTTGTTCTTAGTTTAGGACGGCGTCAGACGAACGCAGTGATCATGTCCGTCTCGGCGCACAGTTACAGTCCTTCGTAGCATAGAATCATGATCAATAGAGACCCACACACGAAGTACGTGCGCACCGAACTACACACGCACAGCGCACGTGGCAATGGATGCAAGTTAGGCAAGAACGTAAAACCGCTAGACGGATGCGCAGAGTGCGCCACGTCCTCGTAGCGTTCTGTGTGCGTGATGACACAAAGTCAGACAGAGCGCATTTGCGACGTTCAGAACATTGACGCGCAAAATGGCTTTTCATATCACTTTCCGATTTTTATTATTTTTCATATTAATTTTGTTTCCCATAATCCCCTTTTTTTCTACGTCTGTCAAAAAAACAGACTGTGTGGTGTCTACAGTATCTTCTGTCAGTACGTCTGTCCGTTATGCACGCCCGCAGAGTGCGCTCAGACTGCGTGCCTCTGACATTAGCCTTAGATGGGGACCAAAAACACAATCGAGCAAGAGACAGTTATCCAACAGGCGCATCCTTCCTATGGTAAGTGCTTTCTGCGTTGATTTTGGTTGAAGAGTCTGCTATGGGCCCTATGGACTCTCTGCAAATCTGTGCAATATTTATAAAATAATCAGTTTGTTTAGATACTGCTATTAGTTACTGCTTAAATAATGTTGAACGATAGAAACTTTATTAACCCAATTTGCTCTGTATAGAGGTAAGTAGGACTGTTCATTTTTACTGTGTGTGCATTATAGAGTTTAAACCTTTGACAGATATGATTTTGCATAACTATAAGAGTTATAAACACAGTAAACTTTCTTGCGTTATCAGCTTCAACAGGATATTCTTGTAGTTAACATTTGCACTACAAATATGTAATGGTATCATTTTTTTTGAGATTTAAAATTTTATTGTTTGTTAAAAAAAGGGGTTAAAAAAAAAAGGGGACAAGGGGATACAACAGAAAACAGAAGGAATAGATAAAAAAAACATCAAAGCATCACAATTCAATGAAAATAAAGTATACAGAATCAATATCAGGCATGAAATCATTAATCAATGAATAAAGGAATGAATGATGACCCCAATAAGCTCTCTCGCTGACTTATTTCCAAGCACAAATACAGAAGAACTCTAGAGATCTAGAGATTGTAGATCCCATAACACCCATGGATTCCTAGTTGGTACTTTCAGTGATAAAAGTTGCATTGCTAGACAGTGACGCTCCTATGAACAAAAAGTAGAAACAGTTTTTTGTTCTTTATCTTTCAATGTAGGTAAAAAGGGTATCTTCCAATATCTCACAATTAACAGCATTGCAGTTTTGACTACGTGATGTAAGATTTTCCTTTGCCTATTTACAACCTGTCAAGGGAGAAGCCGCAGAAGCATTACCTCAGGAGTAAAAGGTATATCCACCCAACACCTTATTTAGGAGATAATTTATTTGACAAAGAATATACAACGAAGGGCAATGCTACCAAATATGGATGTAGGTCCCTACGTCCGGTTGACATCTCCAACACTGTGATGTAGTAGCGGTTTGATAAGGAGCTAATCGGGTCGGAATAAGGTACTAACGATATAAAATGTTGTGTCTGGTTTCCAGTAAGGTAATGTTTCTAGATGCTACCATATCAAACATATAAGCCTGTGTCCACTGGGACTGCGATAATCTAATGGAGAGATCTTTCTCCTATGCTGAGTGAAAAGACCATTTGGGGGGAGTACGTCTGTCATTAACGTAACATAGCTAAAAGGTAATGAGATGAGACTGCACTCCAGATGAAACAAAGACTATTTCTATCCCTGATAATTGGGCTGTATCGACAGAATATGAAGATAAAAATCCTACAAGTTTTGTAAAGCAGCCAATGGCGCTACCAAGGAAAACCAAGAGACGAGAAATAAGGTGTCTTGACCTGACCCATACCATTAGGGCATGCAGCGTCAATGGATTTGTCATAACATTTGCGTGTCTGTATACCTTAGGATTCCACAATAATGTGGAAACCGTATGTGGAGTTGTTGTCGACAATTCTACAGTGACCCAGCTAAGGTGTCAAAAGGTCTGAAAGTAAGAGATAGTAGAAGCTATAATGGCTGCATCATGATATGTTGAGAAATGTGGAACATTTATCCACCCCATCTCATCTGCGATGCAACAAGGAAGCGGCCAATCTGGGTTGTTTATCTCGCCATATATATTTGGTGACCGCCATTTGTAGAGCTTGCAGGAAAGACCTAGGAACAGGAACGGGCATTGTGTGAAACAGATATAACCATTTAGGTAGCAACGTCATACGTTCTGCCACAAGTCGGCCAAACCAAGACAATCTAGCTTTCCTTCATCCATAGAGCAGAGATGTATTGTCCCTCAGTAATGGGACATGATTAAAACGTATCAAATCTCCAGACATCAAGGCCATCAAGACGTGATGGAGCAACTACACCATTTATAACAATAACAAATCTTCAATTTAGTCAGCTCTGCATCTGATAGGAAGAGCTTGAGTTTAAGGGATATTGATTTTATGGTAAGAAATACCATATGTTGTTAATAGGGTATGTAGAGTAGGTAAAGACGTGTATGTAGAGTAGGTAAAGAAGAAAGTGGAGAGGTGATTGTCAATAAGATATCGTCTGAAAATAGACTAATTTGATGTGCTTGGGGTCCCACTTGTACTCCCTCCACCCCCTTCATTTGTCTGATAGCTTGCGCTAAGGGTTCCAGAACTAAAGAATAAGGGGATAGTAAAGGGGATAGCGGACACCCCTGTCTGGTTCCATTCAGAATATGAAAAGATTTAGAAAGAAAGTCAGTTGTCAAATTGGCTGTGCAAATGTCAACAATGAACACAGAATTTTTGTAAATCAGATCTTAAACATAGCCAGTGCACCCTGTCAAAGGCCTTTTTGGCATTGAGGGATAACACTAGGCCCAGAATCGGACGACTAGTCATTAGGTTACGCTTACGATCTTTTTGAAATAATGTGGACCTTGGCGATTTTGAATAAAACCTACCTGATCACTACAGATTAAAGTTGGCAGTATTCCCGCTAGTCTGGTAGTCAATATTTTGGAGTATAGTTTAATGTCTAGATTAATCAGGGTAATGGGGCAAAAATTGGCCCAAGTGTCTGGAATCTTACTGGGTTTAGGCAGTGTTACACCAAAAAAAGTTGTCATTTGCGCTTATTCCTATGGCTCCATGCTAAACAAAACACCAGAGGTTTTAGACGTGGCAGGTGGGATTAACACGTCAATGGCCATTCAAGTAAACTAAACCTCTGTTGTTTTGCTTAGCTTGGAGCCATAGCGATAAGCACACATGACAACCTTTTTTTCTTGTTATCATATTTTATACATGAAGTGGACTGGATACTTCTGGTTTACGCAGCAGCCCAGGTAGGGAGTAGTGAGTGCTGCCACCATTGCGTAAAGCATATCAGGGTCAAAATTTACATTAGACTGGGCATTTAAAATCACGGCTAGAAGGTGCAGAAGAAGAGTCTCTGCAAAGGTTTAATATTTTGCAGTATAACCTTCTGATCCTGGGGCCTTACCACAAGGCAAGTGTTTTAACGCAGCTAGAATCTTCTCCGAGGAGATATTTGTTTGGAGGAATTGTTGTTGATTCGAAGTAAGAGTAGGGAGATTAATATGCCCCAAGTAATCATCTATGGCACAAATATGTCTAAATTGTGCAGCCCACGTGACACATATCCCCCATATGACTGCTTTATGTGTCCTCCTGCGCAGTGAGGGTGAAATATCTGGAATGGAATAATGGAAAAAAATACGATGTCAAGTGTTCGGAGATATTTTTTCATTCAATCGCCATGGCGATTTACTGTAAACCTTATAATCATCAGAAAGAGTTAATAAGATCGGGGCATGACCGGACCAAGTCATTGATTGAATGGTACAGTACCAACAGACGACAACATTAAACCAGCAAGAAAAAAAAATTGTCAATGCGTGTATATGAGTCATGAAGTTCAGAATGAAAAGTAAAATCCTTTTCATTAGGATGCGTCAGTCTCCAAACATCATGTAAACCGTATTGTGCTAATAAATTTTTAAATTTCCTAGATGCACGGGATGTTTAACAGAGATCACGAATTCCAGTCTGGGATGAATGATCCAGAATAGGGTTGAGGCACAGACTAAAATCCCCATATAGTACGATGGGACCTGTCTGAGCTATGGCCACTTTACGAAACAGGGTTTCTAGGAATTGGATTTGATTAACATTTGGGCAATATATGTTAAGCAGTGTATATGGTTTGTGGTTTATCATTGAGACCTATTACATTATATATGTCAAGATTTTCATAAAATGCAACGAAGGGAAATTGAGGTGAATGCAGGAGTTCTGGGATGTAGGTAGGAATAGTGGCCAAACATCCAGCTTAAGATGATATGTGATGCAACAAGGGAAAACAGTAGGAAGTAAAATGGTGAACAGAAAAACTGGTAACAGTAATGTATGTCTGACCTCCATACAGTAGTGAGTTCCTAAACCTCTCACTTTGAGGGGGAGGTTGGAGGACACACAACAAAAATGGACACCGAGAGTATTATCAACCAAGGGCATGGTTTGTCATCATAGTTAATAGAAAAAAAAACACAGTAAGCAAAGGGGTGGCTCGCCAAAGCTTAGGAAGGTAAATTTAAAAAAGTTAAATTCAGCACAATAAGAATACAACCTGAATGGACGAGAACTTGCAGATGCATTTGAAACAGTTCCATAATGCATTGTGTAACCATTAAACAGATCTCCCTTCTTTGACTCAAGAAGCTATTTGGCACTCTCATAGGCAGTACCAGCCACCGACCTACAAATAATATATAGAAAGCAGGTCTTGTGTGAAAATAGGGAGAATGAGTAATCATAGTTACTGTAGCCATGGGGACTCTGTTTCAGCTCGGGAACTCAAAGTGGGTCCCACAATAGGACACGTAAGAAAGGAATAGGCCACATACGTTATCACAATGTTTGCTATTCCACCGGGAGACGAGCTGGTGAGAGCGGTTTGGTTTCCTCTACAACTTCAGCCCTTGGCAGGTTCCATGTGCGCAGCAGAAAATTACCCTCCACACAAATAGTAATGGTGTGAAGTTTGTTGTCTCGCTGACGTTGCAAGCGTGTGGGAAATCCCCAGGGTTAAGGTATACTGAGAGATCAAAGGTTTTGTAGTTATAGGAGGCAAAGCTTTCCGTTGTAACAGGGTAGTCCTCGACAGATCCGGAAATATGCCGTTAATCAGGTTGCAGTGCATCCAGGCGGCTTAAGGCCTGCAGAAGATCTTTGGGTTTGTAGTAGTGACATTTAAGCAGAGCTTCTCTAAGGGCTTTTTATGGAGCTGCTGCCAGTATAGGGATACAATGTATACGATCAAACAGTAATAATTCATCACTTACCTCAGGAAGAAGATGTACAAAGATGGCCATTACATGCACCAATTTGTGATTGGGGATCGATTCTGGGACCCCCCTTATTTTAAGATTCTGTTGATGAGATCTATCCTCCAAGTCAGTGAGTTTATGGGTTTATTGTTGAATTAACTTCGAGTTCTTCCACTTTCGTGGCCATGGAATTATGTGCTTTACAAACTCATTCATTTTATCCTCCAGCTTGGCTGTGCGCTCTCCCAAGGCTTTCATCGCTTTTCTAATGTCAGTCGCCAAAGTATCAAAATTATCAGATAAAGTGGTTTTAAGGTTAGTAATCATCTTTTCAATCTGTACAGCAAACATACTGAGCCCTGCAGATTCACCCAGGGTCGTTGCGTTGTCTCCTAACAGCAGGATGGCACCAATGCCATCTTGGAAAGATGGGGGGAGGCAGTGTTCTGCTTCAATTTCGGAGTGAAGAAATCTCTCCCCTCCACCGTTTTTTTTTCTAGGGGGTCTGGGAGGGATTCATGGAGGAGCCCGGCATGTTTGTTGGAGAGATTTGGAGGTGCAAGGTGGTCAAACGAGTATCCCTTTGCTTACCCTTGGTCAGACTTACTCACGTGTGACTTACGTGTTTGGCATCTGGCCACGCCCCCATCAACAACAATTTTGATGAAACTATTATTTGTCCCCAGTCTCACTCTGCTCCCGGCGGCAATAAGTGGGAGATCGGGCAGCCGTTTGCACCACGGGATGAGAAGTGAATATCTGATTTTTTGGGGCTAGGCTCCAGCTGGTGCTGACTGATTCCACAAAAGCGTTATCAGTTAGCCCCAGCTTAGAGCTGTAGCTAACTTTTCAGTCAACCGCAGCGGTGCACTAATTAGCGTTTGGACTTTGTGATCCTAACGCTAATTACTCTTTGCGCTCCCTATACTTAACATGGGGAGTGCAAAGTACAGTTAGCTCGTGCTAGAAAGCACTATTACCATTGTGTAATGGATTTTTTAACCCGCTAGCGATCGGGATCTTATCTAGGCGTCCTGCTATTACCCCTTTTAACCGCTTGGCTGCCAAGGACGTGCTGAGTGCGTCCTGCCAAGTGTTCCTCCTGTGCTACGGAGGCGCTGAGTGTCCAAGCTGACATCTTGGATGTCGGCCAAGCTTCCGGGAATGCCCCCTGACGACTGGCGTCATCGTGCACAGCGCGATGACGCCAGTCCTGGAGTTAACCCCTAAGGCTAGGGTCAAACGAAAGCATTTTTACACGCGAACGTAAAAAAAGTGTGTCCGAACGCATTGATGTATTTTTTCACGGAATATACGAAAACGGTCATACGATGCGCATTTTCGTGCGTGATGTTTTACGAATCCAAACCAGGAAACTTTTTGCTTCTGGACGTTATGTTGGCCGGACACGAGCAGGGTCTGACGTCTCCAAATCTCACACACACACACCGCTAGCGGGCGCAGCGCACTCTGTACGTCCGTACTAGGGGTTCTGCGTTCTCGAAAAAATGCGTTCATTTTCCACTTGCGTTGCGCGGCCGGACTTTCGTGCGACCGTACTTCGTATATTGGCTGTCATTGCCCGTCATTTGCTGCTAGTGCGGCCGTGATTAAGTGCGCCAGAACGCACGTTAAAAATGCGCTCGTCTGACCCCAGCCTAACTGACATCAGGCAATGAGGGGGGACCTGGCCCCCACCAGAGCTAGGCCACACTTCGGTGCCGAAGTGCGACCCGGTGCCTAAGGGGTTAAAGCCAGGTAACGCTTAAAAGGGGAGACTCTTCTCTTTTAAGTAGTGCCTGGCTTCTTTTTGTGGGACTTCGGATCCCCCCTCCCTTCCAGGCAATCTCCCGGCATTGCTGGGGGGGGGGGGGTCGCCTGGAAATGACGTCATCACGCAATGACGTCATTTACGTCGGGAGGAGTTTGACTTCAGCTTCTGAGGGCGCTGAAGTCAGAACGCCGCGGGACCCCGGACAGAGAGGTGAGTATCTCCGCCGGGGGTCCCGCAAAGCTGATGACGTGTGGGACACGTTCTCCTCAGCATACAGCGGGAGTAACTGAGTACGTGTCCCACACGTCAGCAGTGAAGGAGTTAAAAACATTTTTTTTTTTTACTTTTTGTCCTTGTTTCCTGTCCCCCAGGGCACTACCCGGACACTGTTTTTAAATGTTTCTATACATCCTAGAAATCCGCCACTTCACGGGCAGGTTATGGGGACCTCCTAGGCACGATATTTGAAGGAATTTTTCACCCTTATTTCATGGAAAACTCACTGTCCCATTAAAAACTTTTTTTTTAAACTTTGTCCTTGTTTCCTGTCCCCCAGGGCACTACCCGGACCCCCATACACCTTTTATGGCAAATATCTAGCATATATGCCCTCTTGGAGGGCACTAAAAAAATAATAAAAAAAAAAAAATAATAGAACTTTGAGTCCTATTGACTTGTATTGAGTTCGTGTTCGAACTTTTGAAAAGTTCGAGTTCGAATGCGAACCGAACTCGGGGGTGTTCGGCTCATCCCCAGTTTTAAGCAAAGCACACAGGCTTCTAGAACAGGAGTTAACCTTTAGGTGGATATAGACAGGGAGAAATGAAAAGCCAGACTGGCCACAGCAAGTTCCCAGGCCTGAGGCATGACACTGGGTGCACCGAGCAGCCAGATCCTGGGGAGCATGGCACTGAGTAGCCAGATTCTGGGGAGCACCGTGCAGCCAGATCCTGGGGAGCACCGTGCAGCCAGATCCTGGGGAGCACCGTGCAGCCAGATCCTGGGGAGCACCATGCAGCCAGATCCTGCAGCCAGATCCTGGGTGCACCGAGCAGCCAGATCCTGGGGAGCACCGTGCAGCCAGATCCTGCAGCCAGATCCTGGGTGCACCAACCAGCCAGATCCTGCAAATAGATCCTGGGGAGCACTGAGCAGCCAGATCCTGGGGAGCACTGAGCAGCCAGATCCTGGGGAGCACTGAGCGCTAACCTGGCAGCGGCGCGTTCCTTCCCCTCTGCCGGCACCGCCCCCAATGTCTGCAAGTTGTCGGCCCCGCTGATTAGGTCACGCGGCAGCCACATGATGTCCTCAGCGGGGCCGACGACTTGCAGGCACTGGGGCGGTGCTGGTAGAGGGGAAGGAGCACGCCACTGCCAGGTTAGCACACCGCAGTCTCTGCAAGCAGCTGGCCTGGCTGGGCATGGGACACCTCCGCTGACAGCCGGGGAGCAGTGGCGTAACAACTGGGTGGCAGTGCAGGTGTTCTGGCTCAAGCCAGGGGCGGATCCGGGGGGGCAGCGGGGCAATTGCCCCACCGAGAAAATCGCCGCCGCTGGCGTTCTCTTTCCCTGTGAGGCGAGCGGCCGCTCACCTCGTGGGGAAAGAGAACGCCGGCGGAGCCTGGGGCTTGAGGAGGTGAGAGCTGGGGGCAAATATTGGGGGGAATAAATTGATATTGGGGAAGAAATGAATTGATATTGGGGAGAAATTGATATTGGGGGGAATAAATTGGTATGAGGAGAAATTGATATTGGGGCAAGAAATTGATATTGGGGGAATAAACTGATATGCTGTGGGGAGAAAGTAATTGGTATTCTGGGGGAGAAATTAATTAATTGGTATGCTGGGGAGAAATTTAATTGGTATGCGTTGGCGTTGAATAAATTGATATTGGTACATTACTGTGAGTTTTATTACTGTGGAGCTCTGACACCCTCATACACACTGCACATTGCTGTGAGGTTTAGTGCTACATACCCCCGGGGTGATATATGGCTAGGTTTGTGAGTGTATGGCTTGGCTGTAATGCATGTATTTGTCTTTAAACAGGCTGCTGTGTGTAAAAGTCTGTATCTGTGTTCTTGGCACATTCCGGCATTGCCCCCTTGCCCTGCACCCAAAACGCTGTTATTGCTCCTAGAATCACCACATTATCTGCTGCCTGCACTTCACAAAGTAAGAATGACTTGTAAAATTGCTTTTGTCCTTAACGGGTGAATAAAAGGAGTATTTATTAGGACACGAAAAATAGTCATAATAATCAGCGTTTTTCCCTGGCTGCGAGAGTACCCCCACCTATTTTTCCAGAAAAAAAAAATATTATTATATATATATATATATTTATAAATTTATTTAACACACACACACACATTATTTGCTTCTACATTGAAGCTATACATATAACTGATGTTAAACTAGTCCTGCCAGTATATTGAAAGTTATTGCAAGTTGACATTCATCATTATGATGTCAAGACAATGGAATTTGTTTACTCTAAACAGTGCCATGGCTCAGGGTCACGACTCATTATCAAAGCGGAAAATTATATAAGCAGGAAGCTCAGATTGAAAAATACTAGTACCTAGTATCCAATGGAATATGTAATATCTCACTAAAATGTGTTATGTAGCCTTGGTGCATGTTTGAAGGAGTGTGTTTAGGCTAGGGTCAGACGAAAGCATTTTTACACGCGAACGTAAAAAAGTGCGTCCGAACGAATTCACGTATTTTTTCACGGAATTCGCGAAAACGGTCATACGATGCGCATTTTTCGTGCGTGATTTTTTGCGGATGGTCAATAAAACTCTTTTTGCGACTGGACGTTATGTAGGCTGGACATTAGCAGTGTCTGACATCTCCTAATCACGCAAACACGCCGCTATGCCGCAGCTGCGCACTCTGTACGTCCGTACTAGCGGTTCGGCGTTCTCGAAAAAATGCGTTCGTTTTCCACTTGCGTTGCGCGGCCGGACTTTCGTGCGACCGTACTTCGTATATTGGCCGTCATTGCCCGTCATCTGCTGCTACCGCGGCCGTAATTATGTGCGCCAGAACGCACGTTAAAAGTGCGCTGGTCTGACCCCAGCCTAATAGTTTTGTAGGTGTCAGGGTGGCACTAGGTGTATGCATTGGTGGGAACCAAGTTCAGGTGGTCTGAGCCCAGTGTGCAGGGATGCACAGGTGATACCTCTTAGATACCTGGAGATCAAGGTGCAGTAAAAAGGGGGTAATCCAGAGAATGGTCAGTGGTAGATCCGTAGTCAAGGGGCTGGTACAGGGTGGTAGTCGGTTGGCAAGCAGGTTCTAGTGCAAGCTAAAGCAGGAGTACAACAGCAGCAGGTCTTATCAAACACAGGGATAGACTTGCACTTCAAAGCCATGTTGGATAGAGGGGAGTGAACCTTTATTTCAGGCAGGAGGGTGTGGTGTGTGTTTTGCTGTGCTTAACTGTGAATGTGCTGGTTTAGACCAAAGGCAGCACTTTTCAGGTACCTGCCCACATGCTGGTAAAGTGCTTTAGACACATACAGGCACGGATCCTGACAGCATGTTATCGTGTGTATGCATGTGATATGCCTGTGCCTGAACTTGTTTTGAAATAAAAATCTAAAAAATAAATAAAACTGTAAACATAACCTTCCACCATACAGGTGAGTTATTCTCCTTCCTCAAAGAGTCATAGCGTATTTAAAGGCACCGCTTTCAAAACCAACCCTTCAGGGGTCAACCAAATTCACAAAAAGAACCACCAATCAATTTAGAGGTACATAACCAACAATCTTGGTCAAATTTTAGGAAGCCACCTGAGAAAACCTATCACACATCTCTGTTGTTTGCAACATTAGCAAACACCTGCAATCTTTGAATAATCTCTAGATCTTTTGTATATGTCTTTGCCAGTTGCCATCTCCGTGCCTAGAGCTACATAGGCATTAATCATTATTTTGCACATATTAACCCCTTAATGTCAGAGGATGTACCTGGTAACGTACCTGGTACTTCTGGTTTAACCGGATAGCGAAAAAGAGTGCTGGAAGCGATCTGCATCACATTCAACTGCTCTTTTACTATTGCAGGGATGCCTCGACATAGAGGCATCCTGCAATAGTGATTTCAGCTGCCGGGCTCTTTCGTGGACACTCACTGGGAGCGATCACTTCTGGTTTAACCAAATACAAGCCCGGCAGGGAAAAAGAGTGCTGAAAGCCATTGGTGTCACTTTGAACTGCTCTTTTACTATTGCAGGGATGCCTCGACATTGAGGCATCCCTGCAATAGTAGTTTTACCTGCCGAACTTCTTCGTAATCGCTCACCGGAAGCGATTACTGCCGGCATACCCGGTGAAGAGGCTGACAGGTGAAATGAGTGCCTCAAGCTATTGAGACAAACAAATAATGAGTAAAAAAAAAAGTAAAAAATAAATAATACAATTTTAAAAAGGTAAAAAAAAATGTCCTTCTGTGCACCCCCTAAATAAGGCCATTTAGCCCCCAAATAACCCAACACACCAATACATGGGTGGTATCACTGTACTCCGGAGATGTTGCTGAACATGTATTGGGGTGTTGTTTGGCAGAAACCCTTAAAGTTCTCAGTAGATGTATTCGTAAAATGCAATCTGTGTAAAAAGAAAAAGACAATTTTTTTTCTCAAGTTTTGCATATACTGGTGTTAAAATGGTTGCATGAACAAAGTCAAAATACCCCACGTTTAAAACCTTGGGTTTTCTACTCTTAAAAAAAATATATTCATGTGTAGGGTTATTCAGGTATTCATGACAGATATCAGTGTTACAATGTCTCTAATTTTGAAAATAAAATGCTTTTGAAAAAGCAAAGGGCTAAAAAAAAAGAAAAAATTTGTAAACATTGCGTATTTCTAAACACAGGAGAAAATTCAAAAACTATTTACCGGGGGTCTTTTTGGAAGTTGTAGATGCGTAAGAGATTTTGGGGGTCAAAGTTTAAAAAAAGCGTTTTTTTATTTTTTCATATTTTACAAATAGTAAATTATTCAATATGATGAAAATAATGGTATCTTTAGAAAGTCTATTTAATGGCGAGAAAAACAGTATGCAATATGTGTGGGCACAGTAAAATTAGAGCTAAACACAAACAGTGCAGAAATGTAAAAACAGCACCTTGCACTTTTAGACACAGTGGTAAAACAGTCCGGTCACTAAGGGGTTAATATATTACATTTCTTTGTAGACGTAACCATACTTGGAAAATAGGTTATAGATTATTCACTAACCGCTGAATTTTCTACTAAAATGCACTGAACGGTGAATTTCACTGTTCGGTGCAATTTTGGGGCAATTAGTCTATTCAATAAGCGGTCAATTCACCAAATACTGGTGAATTGACAGCGAAATACAGTGAAATTTGCTGCAGTTTGCTGCAATTCGGCGGCATCAAAATTGCCCCATAGAAGACTATTGTGTCTTCTATTCACAGAATGCTGAACTGCACCAAAATTCCGGCAAATTTACGGTGTTTCAGTTCGAAAGGTTTGAATAGGCAAATCCGTTAGGTTCAATGTAAAAGATCATATTTAATTTTTTTCTAAAGACCGTTTATTCTTTTCATTTTCAGCAAAAAGCCTTTTTTATTTTTTTAGAACACCTTTTTGTATTTTTTAGCCAAAATTTATGTTTCTCAATTTTTATTTTTTTTTACATTTTTTTTTTAATTCTGTAACAGACCTTTTAACCTCTTCACTACCGATATCGAGATATCTCGGGCTTCAAAAGGTACCAAAGGTACTAATCTGCACCCCAAAAGCAAATTAAATTTGTTTGCTGCAAACAAATTTTGTTTGCTTTTGGGCTGCAGAAGATGGCCCCAAAGTTTTAGCCCTGTGGGCATAATGCCCAAACAGCTAAAACTGTAAAATCGGCAGCTGAAAGCTCTGAAATATCTGGCTTTCAGCAGCTGATGCAGGGGGAAATAGACCTGCCGTTAAAATCTCCGTAACTCAATATGGCAGTAGATGGTACCATCTACTGGCCAAATAGGTTATTTACAGCAATAGATAGGTATTACTGTACAGTTTATTAAAAATAATTTTTAAAAAATCCACTGGTTTCTGACAATGTTTATTTGGAGAAACACTTGGTTGTGAAGTGGTTAATTATATTTTAATGGATATATAATGGATTATATTTTAATGGATTTTTTTTATTATTGGACACATTTTAATACATTTGTATTGTTTAAACACCTATTAAGAGAAAGCAGAGTTCAGGTTTTTTTGTTTTTTTTTGCAGCTCTGTGGAATTCGCAAAGGCCACTTTGGTGCAATTTGGTGGTTTTCGGCAGCTGCTACGGCAACTCCAATTTTGGCAAAATACGGCGACCAGTCTCTAAATAGTGAATTCACCATATTTTCAGTGAAATTGAATCACCATTGGAATTGGAAAAGCTGTAAGCTGAGGACAGGCAGAACAGGCAGAGCACCGCCCTATACAAAAATGCAGACTGTTAAGTAAAAGAAAAGAATTTTTAACTGCAATCACAGCTTTGACGTTTTGTTTTGTTATAGCAATGAATGTTTATGTTTGGTGGAATATTGTACTTCATTTTCATTCTTAGGAGTATATAATAGGAAGGATCACGTTCCTTCTTTCATTCCACAGCACCGGAGGCATAAGTAGCTGTAAATGAACAGAAAATGAATTTACCAAGCATTTTTCTGCAGCTTATTTTCTGTGGTCAGGCATTAGCGCAGACATCATCTAGTGGTACTAATTCTAAGAACAGTACAATTTCAAATTTTATTGCTGCTAATTATAGCACCAAAACTTCTACCAAAGCCTCTAATTTTACTTCATCTTTTGTTACGGCATCAAGGTCAACTCATACCATTGGTAAGTACACAATATATGGATCTTTGTGTTGATAATGGTGGTGGTCTGAAACAGTTTAGCTGAAAAGACAATTAAAACAATTATTTTAGAATTTTATGATTTTGTTGTACTTTTTCTAAAAACATACTTTATTTGTTTTATTGCATTTTAATCCCTTAATGGCTTACGTCCTCCCCACTTATTAATCATTGAGACAATTTTGCTTATTCTGTTCTCTTTCCAGACTATATATATATATATATATATATATATATATTTTATTATTGCAGGTTTATGAAAACCTACAGTAAATAAAAAAAGAAATAAGAAATATATATGTAAAAGAGTTTATTGCAGAAGTCATTTACACATCCCAGCAATTCAAAGAACTGCATCTCAGAGCTCATGTGCTACATTCCCCATATGCAGCACAGAACTCTGGGTAAGACATGCAAATGACATTTGCAATTTCTAATTTTTTTGTATCCTGGGTCTATTTTCACACAGAACCCTTCAATGCCATTCCATACTAGATGCTTTTTTTAGTAGCAATCAGATTTGTTATCTCCTGATAAAGCCGACGTAGTTCTTCGATGAAACGCGTCTTCATTGAGATGATGAAGTGATTCCCCTGATGTGGCGTTTTTAGCAGTATATTCTGTGTGTTTTTTCCTAATGTCATCGGGTAGATGTTTACATTGAATTGCGCCATCGTGCCTAGCCATCTTTACTGTTGATCTTCCATTTTTTGTGACATTATATAGTTGCTGACATTCATTGCCAATTTCTTGATGTTATAAAGAATATTTTAGGTCTCTCCAACTCACATGTTTTTGCATCTTTTCTGTCAAGTCTTTAGGCTCCCATCCAAGGAGAGCGCGGGTACTTTTCTCTGCATTTCTATGTACTCTGTTCAGCCTACCTTAAACAGACGTTGTTTCACCTGGTGCAAACCTAAGCTCTTCACTCTCGAAGAACGCAGTCTTTTTGGCATTCACCATATGGCAGCATTGCGCTTTTGAACACTAACAGGGTTATTCAAAGAGAATAGAAAAGTCACTGCACGTTTGGTGACTTTTCATTCTCTTCAATTCAGTGTGATTTGGTGATCCCATTTCGGCGACCCTGCGGTATATTCAGCAAGCACCACAGGGCCGTTGCAGACTCGCAGTGCAGGGAAAAGCTGCCGCAATCCCGCTGAACACTCACTGCAAAACCCGGCGAACGCACACGAAATCCGCAAAAACATCTGGATTAACCCCACCGAACACGCCAGAGAGACATGAGTAGCCGTCGATCACGGCGCAGGGCAGCCGCCGGAAAAAGCTGACACTGCAGACAAATGGAGTGAAAAAAAAACAATACGCTTGAATGTTTGAAAAGTGAAACGCTGTTTGCAAAGAAACTACTAAAAGAAAATGTCTGAAATTTACATATAAGATCCAATGAATGACAATAAAAAGGGCTGTTTCAGAAAAAAAAAAACAATTTTAACCACTTGGCTGCTAAGGACGCGCTAAGGATGTCGGCCAAGCTTCTGTGATCTGACAACTGACGCCATCGTGCATAGCGTGATGACGTCAGTTCTGAAGTTAACCCCGAGCTGCCACCAATGGTGGAGATAGGGGGTTCATTGGAACCCCCTATCTCCAGATCCGTGAGAGCTAGTGGTTAATGTTTGGTATAGTTGAATCGGCCAGAGCATGGCCTTTCCAACGATTCCAAACATGACCATGTTAAAAGTTAAGAAAAAATAAATAAAAAAAAAATTTAAATAAAAAAATATACAAAAATAAATAAATAAAAAAATAAAGTTTTTTTTTGTTTTGTTTTGTTAATGCAGCAATATTGTTCCCATTTCAATTATAATGTGAACAATGATGCTGCACTAACGATTTTTGTATGTGGTGCGTTTGTTAAAAATCATGTAATTTTCCCCCCAAAAAATGTAACAAGTCCCCCATTTCTAATTTTATTAACAAGCGCAACTCATAGAAAATATAAGCGCAAACGCTCGCATGCTAAAATGTGAAAAAAAACACTTTACACGTTGAAAATTATTGAAAATTCTAATTCTATTAAATTTTTTGTTATAATTTAGAGACAGGAAATGATGTATACATATAATAATGATATATTATGAATCTGCCGAGTCTGCCGGAAAGAACGATATATAATATGTCTGGGTCATATAATAAAATAAGGCTTCAAAATGCGTTTAAACATGGTGAGTGAAAAACGAAAATGAGCTCAGCACACAGGCGTGAAATGACTGAGCAGTGAAAGGGTTTTAAAAAGACCGCAAAAAAATATTTTCGCCCAAAAAATCCCGAAAAATGCCTAAAATATCCTAAAAAATCTATACATAAAGTAACTTTTTACTGCAGATTATTATAATCAACGGTTTATTAGATATTGAATTAAAACGGGAATATTTTTAACATTGAAGCCTATGAGATTCGCCTGAATAAACCTGATGAATGAAACCACCGAACAGCAGGGCATTTCGGCAACTTTTTCCTGCTGGTTTGTGTTCTGTGAATAGACGCAGCATTGCTTCTCTATGGGGATTTCACTGCCCTTGAACAGGCACCGAACAGACACTGTATGTGCAGGCAATTCGCCAACATTTGGTGAACTGCCTGCTCTCTGAATAGCCAAATGGCCAGGAAAGGTAACCGTACGCTGAATTTCACTGTTCGATTACCTTTCGGCCACAATTCGGATCTCTTTGAATAACCCTGTTAGTATTTGCTTTATTTTTGCTTTGAATTAATTTGATATGATTTATTAGTGTGCTTGTGAACATATGTTCTCTAGTACTCCTCCATATGAGCCAGCACTGTTTATTGTTTTATACATGTGTAGCGCTCACTCCCGGAGGAGCCGCTGAAAATGAACCACGGGTCAGTCTCCCCGCACTAGGGAATAAATATACTCCAGCACCGTTGTGGATTTTATAAATTATATTGTTTACTAAAGTAAAAGGCATATAATGAGACACGGTGTTCGTAGATATATTTACAGTATTTCGTATCGCGGTAAACGCGTAGCGGAAAAAGAAATGCGAGACTTCGTATTTCTGAAAACTGCGCGACCGAACAGAAAAATACAATGCTTCGTAATTCGGGAATCGCGCAGCGGAAAACAAAATAAGATGCAAATCTTTTCCCCTTTTTTAGATACTAGGGAGTGAGTCCCGCACAGGTTAAGTCCCGAACTGTAAGTGTATGTGTGTGTTATGGTACCCGGGTACTATTCAACTGGCCAGTGAATCTTTTAAACGATGTCTTCGACTAGTCAAGTTGGGGCCCTGTGGGTTTCAGAAATAAACAACAGCGTGCTTTCTTGACTTTGTAAAACCGGCCTTGGAGGCCTCTCACCCATCCGCTGGATCACCAAGGTTCCGCTGACCCAGGACGTCCCTCCGCTCGATGCCTTGCTGGGATACTGGCCACCGGATCTGTTGTCGGGTTCTCTTTGCTCCGACCGTGGCTTGTCCAGCTACCGCCTGCTCTCCCATCCAATGGACCTGCGGTACTCCTAACTCAGGGGTCCTCCGCTTCCTTGACAGCAGCTTGGGGAATGCCTGTGGATCACTGGGTCTCCTTCTTACAAGGCTGGGTAACCCCTCTTGGAATCCTGGTAGGCCGCACCTGCGCTCCGGCCTAGTCACTGTTCCACTCTGCAACACTGCATCCTCTCTCATGCACTCCCTGGCGCGCTCTGACAGCTATCTCCACGAGGCTCAGGATGTACAGCGTCTGTGTCCCACCCACTTCCTGTGTCCGTTTGCAAAGCATGCTCGCGAGAGTCTTTTGTATCTCACCATACACCTGGTTTGACGACTTTGGAGTTATCTCCGGCTCATATGTCTCTTCCAGATCTTCTTCATCTGATGAACACTCGTTATACTCTATGGGTTGTGCATAGACCTTTTCTCCCCTTCTTCCAAGCTTCTCTTCCAGAAGGGCTTCTTCCTCCCGAACAACTCGAATCAGTTCTAGGTAATTTAACTCTTTATTACCTTCTCGAGTCCTCAGCTGCAACATCACAGGATCTAAAGGTAAGGCACCCTTCAATATCTGACGCATTCTAACCTGATCTACTGTAGTGGGGTCTGTTCCTTTCTTCAACAGTACTTGGTACAGTATCTTATCCAGGCGCCTCATGTATTCTGTCATCTTCTCACCCCTTTTCTGGTAAGTATGCTCATATTGGTACATTAGCTCAGCAGCCTTTTTCGTTCGCCCGAAGACTTCCTGTAATATGTTCAGGTAATCTAGAGCAGTACAGTCTCTCTTACTCAGCTTCAGATTCCTGACAGCCTCTGACGCAGGTTCCTTTAAGCTCTCAGTAATTCTTTGCTTCTTCTGCGCTTCAGAGACGTCCCACTCATCCAGAGCCTGCATCGCTTGTTCTACCCATTCTTCAAAGGTTTCTTCTCCCGCCGGAGTTGGCAAGTTTCCTGAAAATTTTTCCAACTTCCGATATCCGAAGCTGATGTAAGAAGGGTGAGCCCTCTGACACTTAACCACGAGGTCTCCAATAGCAGCAATGAACTCCGGCCCGATCATGGCCAGCGGGCTGGATGCAGGAATGTTCGCTGAATCACCGTGTGGCTTACTTGGCTGGATCAGACGAACTTCCACGTCGTCGGTTAGCTGTATACCCACGCCCTGAAAACACACAGGAACACCCTTTCTCCACTCGAAAAGAACATACGTGTGAGAAGTCTCTGGGTTCACTTTGATGTCCGCTAGAAACCCCCGCTGGTCAGGTGCCAACGCTGCCACGGCCAAGCGGATCTGCTCTTCTGCCCAGGTGTCTAGAGGAATATCCATTACTACACTCAACTCTAACTGGCCACCCTGTGCTTTACACCACTCTGCTGCTTTGTCTGGGTCCATATTTAACCCTTTAAATGCGGTTTTTCCAGAGACTGAGATCCCGGAAATGAGCCCCCACGTGTAGCGCTCACTCCCGGAGGAGCCGCTGAAAATGAACCACGGGTCAGTCTCCCCGCACTAGGGAATAAATATACTCCAGCACCGTTGTGGATTTTATAAATTATATTCTTTACTAAAGTAAAAGGCATATAATGAGACACGGTGTTCGTAGATATATTTACAGTATTTCGTATCGCGGTAAACGCGCAGCGGAAAAAGAAATGCGAGACTTCGTATTTCTGAAAACTGCGCGACCGAACAGAAAAATACAATGCTTCGTAATTCGGGAATCGCGCAGCGGAAAACAAAATAAGATGCAAATCTTTTCCCCTTTTTTAGATACTAGGGAGTGAGTCCCGCACAGGTTAAGTCCCGAACTGTAAGTGTATGTGTGTGTTATGGTACCCGGTACTATTCAACTGGCCAGTGAATCTTTTAAACGATGTCTTCGACTAGTCAAGTTGGGGCCCTGTGGGTTTCAGAAATAAACAACAGCGTGCTTTCTTGACTTTGTAAAACCGGCCTTGGAGGCCTCTCACCCATCCGCTGGATCACCAAGGTTCCGCTGACCCAGGACGTCCCTCCGCTCGATGCCTTGCTGGGATACTGGCCACCGGATCTGTTGTCGGGTTCTCTTTGCTCCGACCGTGGCTTGTCCAGCTACCGCCTGCTCTCCCATCCAATGGACCTGCGGTACTCCTAACTCAGGGGTCCTCCGCTTCCTTGACAGCAGCTTGGGGAATGCCTGTGGATCACTGGGTCTCCTTCTTACAAGGCTGGGTAACCCCTCTTGGAATCCTGGTAGGCCGCACCTGCGCTCCGGCCTAGTCACTGTTCCACTCTGCAACACTGCATCCTCTCTCATGCACTCCCTGGCGCGCTCTGACAGCTATCTCCACGAGGCTCAGGATGTACAGCGTCTGTGTCCCACCCACTTCCTGTGTCCGTTTGCAAAGCATGCCAGGAAACGTAGTCCCAATATCTTCTGTGTTGGTCCAGCATGCTTACCATGGTCTCTGTCTCCCTCTGGTGGCCATTTCAAATAAATGCGGCAGAACAGTCTTTTTAAACACAGCGCTACACTCTCCCCCCCTTAAACTCTTGGGTCCTCCCAAGAGCGTGTAACGGGTACATGTAACTGTCATACATAACGCAACATAACATAACAACAGTTGCATTACCTTTCTAACTTTAGCCTATATATTCAGGGTTGACAACAGGCAGCAATTTTCCTCAATCTCCCCCAAACCCTTAGACACCTCGGCAAGTAGAGCTGACACTTCTGGAAACCTCCGCCCAGTTGTTACAGCTTCCTCTGTGCTATGTCCTGGTGAATCATATGTGAGTCTCTGAGGGGGTCGGACTGAACGTTTAGGTTCAAATCTTTCAGGAACCTCTTCAGTCGGGAGAGCTGACTCTACAGGCTCAATTCTCTCTCCTGCAGACTGAGTAGATACATCTTCGGTGTATAAACCTTCCAGGGAAGGCATAGAACTGTCATCACCCGATACGTCTTCAGGTGGGTGAGTTGTAGTTACGGGCTCAATTTTCTCATCAACAATCGGAGCAAACACTTCCTCGGAATATGAGCCCTCCAGTGAAGGCATAGAACTGTAATCTATGGATATTTCCTCTAAAACTTCAGGAACTTCCCAGGTTTCAGGTACTGCAGGTGCTTGAGTCATAACTTCAGAGATATCAGGTTCTAAATCACTCTCACTCCGGTCAGAGACTGGCTTGACGCCCTGAGACTCAGGTGTCCACACCCAGCTCAGACACCAGCCTTCCTCTTCACTGTCTTCTTCACTCTCTCCGACGGGACGTAACTGCCGAGACTGAGTAATAGAAGTCGGACGAGATATAGGCAGTTCAGGCACAGAGAATTTTTCTCCAATCGGTACTTGTACAGTCTCTCCTGACCGTAAGACCTTCTCTGTCCCTTCCGTTCTCCTCAGCCTTCTTACCTCTGTAGTGGCTCTCTGTTCTTTGACCCTCCGTGGACAGGCCCGTCGTGGCATCGAGTGTGCCTTCTTAGGAGCAGGACTCTCTTCCGTGACCAGTGGGGTTAAGAGGTGTCTCAACACATCAGCGTTCATCCCCACTATCATAGAACTTCGATTAGCTCCCGAGGGACGAGGACACACAATTGCCAACGTGTCACATACTCCCGGTTGTCCAGTAATTTCCGAACTGTATTCTAGCTTCACCTGTATATATCCATCGTAGGGAAACTTCTCCATTCCCATACCCCAGATTTCGAGATCCTTCAATTTCTTCAGGGGTATATGCTTCAAATATTTCTGATAGAAGTCTCGGTAAATCAGCGTTACTTGAGCACCCGAATCTAGAAGAGCCTTAGTATAGACTCCTTCCACTTGAACCGGGATGATGGGCGAAGGACCTATCAACTTGTCAGGGAACTTTTTCGTAGTAGCAGGAGAGGTAGACCCAGTCTGTTGTACTCTAACCCTTGTCCTCACACGTGGTGACTGCGGGTGCACATTGTCTTCCAGCGACGTAGGACCAGACCTCCAGGGAGAGGATCTCCTAGGTCTAGCAGGCACATATAGAGACCCTCCCTGTCTCCTTTCTGGGCACTGGGCCTTGAAATGACCGAATTCTCTACAGGCGAAAAATCTTCCCCACGAGGATGAGGGCACACTTTCTTCCTGTGGCTCATTTGAAAATCCTCTGTCGGAGGCCACAGCAACCGCTGCTGTTCGTATATCTGAGAGAGACTTCTGTATTTCAGTCTGCACTTCTACTACTTTCAAGATTGCCCGGCATAGGTCCATGTGTGTCTGTTCCATCTTGACTTGGGCTTCTTGTACGCTCGCGAGAGTCTTTTGTATCTCACCATACACCTGGTTTGACGACTTTGGAGTTATCTCCGGCTCATATGTCTCTTCCAGATCTTCTTCATCTGATGAACACTCGTTATACTCTATGGGTTGCGCATAGACCTTTTCTCCCCTTCTTCCAAGCTTCTCTTCCAGAAGGGCTTCTTCCTCCCGAACAACTCGAATCAGTTCTAGGTAATTTAACTCTTTATTACCTTCTCGAGTCCTCAGCTGCAACATCACAGGATCTAAAGGTAAGGCACCCTTCAATATCTGACGCATTCTAACCTGATCTACTGTAGTGGGGTCTGTTCCTTTCTTCAACAGTACTTGGTACAGTATCTTATCCAGGCGCCTCATGTATTCTGTCATCTTCTCACCCCTTTTCTGGTAAGTATGCTCATATTGGTACATTAGCTCAGCAGCCTTTTTCGTTCGCCCGAAGACTTCCTGTAATATGTTCAGGTAATCTAGAGCAGTACAGTCTCTCTTACTCAGCTTCAGATTCCTGACAGCCTCTGACGCAGGTCCCTTTAAGCTCTCAGTAATTCTTTGCTTCTTCTGCGCTTCAGAGACGTCCCACTCATCCAGAGCCTGCATCGCTTGTTCTACCCATTCTTCAAAGGTTTCTTCTCCCGCCGGAGTTGGCAAGTTTCCTGAAAATTTTTCCAACTTCCGATATCCGAAGCTGATGTAAGAAGGGTGAGCCCTCTGACACTTAACCACGAGGTCTCCAATAGCAGCAATGAACTCCGGCCCGATCATGGCCAGCGGGCTGGATGCAGGAATGTTCGCTGAATCACCGCGTGGCTTACTTGGCTGGATCAGACGAACTTCCACGTCGTCGGTTAGCTGTATACCCACGCCCTGAAAACACACAGGAACACCCTTTCTCCACTCGAAAAGAACATACGTGTGAGAAGTCTCTGGGTTCACTTTGATGTCCGCTAGAAACCCCCGCTGGTCAGGTGCCAACGCTGCCACGGCCAAGCGGATCTGCTCTTCTGCCCAGGTGTCTAGAGGAATATCCATTACTACACTCAACTCTAACTGGCCACCCTGTGCTTTACACCACTCTGCTGCTTCGTCTGGGTCCATATTTAACCCTTTAAATGCGGTTTTTCCAGAGACTGAGATCCCGGAAACGAGCCCCCACGTGTAGCGCTCACTCCCGGAGGAGCCGCTGAAAATGAACCACGGGTCAGTCTCCCCGCACTAGGGAATAAATATACTCCAGCACCGTTGTGGATTTTATAAATTATATTCTTTACTAAAGTAAAAGGCATATAATGAGACACGGTGTTCGTAGATATATTTACAGTATTTCGTATCGCGGTAAACGCGCAGCGGAAAAAGAAATGCGAGACTTCGTATTTCTGAAAACTACGCGACCGAACAGAAAAATACAATGCTTCGTAATTCGGGAATCGCGCAGCGGAAAACAAAATAAGATGCAAATCTTTTCCCCTTTTTTAGATACTAGGGAGTGAGTCCGGCACAGGTTAAGTCCCGAACTGTAAGTGTATGTGTGTGTTATGGTACCCGGGTACTATTCAACTGGCCAGTGAATCTTTTAAACGATGTCTTCGACTAGTCAAGTTGGGGCCCTGTGGGTTTCAGAAATAAACAACAGCGTGCTTTCTTGACTTTGTAAAACCGGCCTTGGAGGCCTCTCACCCATCCGCTGGATCACCAAGGTTCCGCTGACCCAGGACGTCCCTCCGCTCGATGCCTTGCTGGGATACTGGCTACTGGATCTGTTGTCGGGTTCTCTTTGCTCCGACCGTGGCTTGTCCAGCTACCGCCTGCTCTCCCATCCAATGGACCTGCGGTACTCCTAACTCAGGGGTCCTCCGCTTCCTTGACAGCAGCTTGGGGAATGCCTGTGGATCACTGGGTCTCCTTCTTACAAGGCTGGGTAACCCCTCTTGGAATCCTGGTAGGCCGCACCTGCGCTCCGGCCTAGTCACTGTTCCACTCTGCAACACTGCATCCTCTCTCATGCACTCCCTGGCGCGCTCTGACAGCTATCTCCACGAGGCTCAGGATGTACAGCGTCTGTGTCCCACCCACTTCCTGTGTCCGTTTGCAAAGTATGCCAGGAAACGTAGTCCCAATATCTTCTGTGTTGGTCCAGCATGCTTACCATGGTCTCTGTCTCCCTCTGGTGGCCATTTCAAATAAATGCGGCAGAACAGTCTTTTTAAACACAGCACTACACATGTTTTGCCTAATCCTCTGTATAAAATTGGGTTATTTTCTACACCTTTATGCTGTTAGCCCCTTCCCAATTTTTTTTAATATGCAATATGCATCCTGGTTTGAGGAAAACAAGTTGAAGCTTAGATATACTTGTCATCTTGGTTACGGTGCCCAACTTTTCTGAGTTCACCTAACTATCTTCAGTACGGCTACTAACCATGAATGGTCAGTGTATCTGGTTTGCTGACTTGAGTCTCTTTGAAGTTTTAGGGCCCTATTACATTCTTCGTGAACAATTTTGCGCATGCACAAAAAAGCATTAACGCGAGGGGCATAAGTTGCCTACTGATGACCGAGTCGCAGGCAGGGAGTCTATAAATACACACACAAAATAACAAATACTTGACTGTGGAATAATATATATATTTATTATATATATAGGCCACAGCTAAAACCACCCAACACAGTATAATATTAACATACCATAAAATTCGCCATAACCAAAAATCAGTGCTGTCAGGAGACTCCACACAACCACCATACCCCTCCAAACCAGCCAACTACAAATTCCTCCCAACTCCCAACCATCAGATCCATAAATCACCTAAATAAAGGAGCCCCTACCCCAGCACTGCCCAGAAGCCCCCGCCACAAACTCCTCACATAAATTCCTCATGGGAGAGCTCCCCCACCAATTAAGAACAGGGCTTGTTCGATCCCCTCCTTTAAGTCCAGGATGAACAAATCCGTGCCCACATCAGTAAGATGAACTCCATCCTCCATAAAATAACAAAAAGCATCCTCCTCCTCGAAGGAGATGCCGCACCACCACACCAGCCATCTGCCTCACAAACTTTGCCATACAACGATTCACCTTCACCCGGCAAAGCCCCAACGCCTCCTGATTCTCCGCCTTCTTCCACACCAACCTCGGCAACACCTCCGACCACACCACCACCGTCCATGGCGACCACTCCCTCAACTGCCGCAGATCCGCCTTCATCTGCTCTAGCAGCGAACCATGAGGGACCCAGGCCAGCCATCAGAAATTTTGGGGCCCCTTACTGACCCTCAGAATGGGCCCCCCACCCCGTGATCCCCTCCGCCCATACGGCACATGCACAAATATTTTGGCAAATATAATAACTAAAAATGTTACATACCACTGCTGATGGCGCTGTTGATTGAAATGTCGCACTTCTGCGTTCTGCTTCCTCGTGCTGCTCTACTGTAATAAGAAATGGCAAAACAATCCTATTACTTTCATTGCCATGGATTTTGAAAGCCTTAGGGTCTGGCTGGGCCCTGGCTGAGCCTGGGGTATTGACCTGGCTGAGCCTGGCTCTGCCTGGGGTCGGCGTCCGGGCCCTGGCTGGGCCTGGGGTCAGCATCTGGACCCTGGCTGGGCCTGGGGTCGGCGCCAGGGCCCTGGCTGGGCCTGGGGTCGGCGTCTGGGCCCTGGCTGGGCCTGGGGTCAGCGTCCGGGCCCTGGCTGGGCCTTGGGTCGCCGTCCGGGCCCTGGCTGGGCCTGGGGTCGGTGTCCGGGCCCTGGCTGAGCCTGGGGTCTTCTCTTTTCTTCTCCTTTTCTTCATTTCTTCTCTTCTTTTCTTCTCCTTTTCTTCTTTTCTTCTCTTCTTTTCTTCTCTCTTCTGGGCCCTCTGTCTCAGGCAGCTTCCCTGACTAGAGGGGTGGAGCCAAAGCAGCATGCTTGGGAGGGCCCCCTGCACGCTGCTTGGCCCCGCCCAGCCAGTGAAGCTGCCAGGGGGAAAGGTAGAGACCCTTGTACACAGTCAGCTCCAGATTCGGACTCATAGAGTCCGATACCGGAGCTGAAGGAGGGTGCCAATGGGGCCCCGGCAGCCTGGGCCCCCCGGGCACCGGGCAGCATGGGGCGTATTGCCCTGATGGCAGCCCTGGAGGGACCACCCCCAAATCATTCCCCCCCACGTGCACCACCAACACATGAGGGACTTCACCGTGCCTAAGGGCACCCAACACCGTCAGCTTTTAAACTTGTCCTACCAGAGCCCACGAATTCCAAACCACCGGACTCGTGCTGCTGACCCAGGCAAAACCATTCGTACTCCAGGTTGCCCACACCAATGCCCTCCTCCGGGCCCAGAACACCAAGGAATCGCCAAGGATCCACACCACTCTTGAAGGGCCTGAAAAAGAAAACAAATTAACACCATCTCCACCACCCAACCGACTCCAAAAACTCTACACCACCCTTCCTCACACCATTAATAATTAGACGACGTCCATACCTGTAAAGAAAAGACAACCTAACCTATAAACGTTCCATAACTGTATATATATTTAGCTATATATACCCCCACCCCCACATACCCATAACATAAGACAATAAATACATAAACAATATACAAAAAAGTAAGAATTAATATATATATTCCATCAAATTAACGTACTTGTCTTAATCCATTTTTATTTTAAACCATAAACCATAACAACAATGCAATAATACAGCAAAAAAATCTCCCTATACGCCCCCACACAGTATCCATATTGCTTAAATAACTCATGTCACCAAACCAGGCAGAACGTACACCCGAATCGCCCTAGACTTCCACCTTCCCAACTCCTGAATTTCCTCACCAGACAAACCAAGCCGAGAAGCTTCAGTTGCCGCCCCAATCTGGAAGGAGTGTGACCAAACTCATCCGGATTCTTCCCCAAACACAACAAACCCTTCTTAAATATAGCCACAAACTGATACCTGGATAAAGCCGATCCGCCTGTGTGACATAAAAAGGCCACTCCAGACTCCACCCGCACCTACAAAAAGTTCCTAACATTCCTAACCGGACAGATAACGCAATTATCCACACTGGATAAACTTAACCTACGCCCCTTACCTAACTGATCCGTCTTGGACCTAGAAACCCAAACCACCACCTTCTCCTCAACAAAAAGCTGCCCTCATAAGCAGAGTCTCATAAAGAGAAACACAAAAACCCCCACAAATTCCCACAAACCTTCCAACAACTGTCCCGAAACCGGGTGCCTTGTGTCAACCCTGCACTTACCCCTAACATAACCCCGAACTGCACACCTAATAACAAAATCCTTAGTGAAATCCCTCTTCCCATATAACTGAAACAGAAACGCCAAAGCGGCCAACGACTGCTGGACCACCCCCGGAGATGCTGCCGTTTCGAATATCCTGATGAGGTATGCCCTAAGCAGGCGTTCCTCATCCCAACCACCAACCGCAATGTACCTAAAACGCTCACCCAATTTGTCCCAGTCCCTCCAAACACGAGAATATGCCTTCCACGTAGAGTCAGACAAAGAACCTATCACCCATCCTCCAAAAATTCTGAGCCTAGCCGCCAAAGGCCCTCCGGACACAGGGTGGCCACCTCTTCTGCATTCGGAACCAGAGAACGAAACCTGTCCCACTGTAAACGAGATAAAGCATCCGCTACTGAGTTAAGGCGTCCCGGAACATGCCTCTCCCTGCGCAAAACATTAAATTTCAAACAAGGCAACGCAAACCTCTTAAGCAACCGAATAACTGGCAAAGATGAAGCGATAAAGAATTAACCGCCGACACCACCGCCATATTATCGAAACAGAACAAAATCCTCCTCCCCTCAAGGCAACCACCCCACAGCTCCAAGGCCACCACAATCGGAAACAACTCCAAAAAGGCTAAATTCCTAACCAACGCAGATGACAACCAACCATCTGGCCAACGAGATGCACACCAACGCCCTCCAAAGTACACCCCAAAACCAAAGCCTCCAGAAGCATCCGTAAAAAATTCCAACTCCCTGGCCAGCACCTCCTTAGAAGAAAATATGGCCACCCCGTTAAATAAGGCCAAAAAGGACCTCCACACCTCCAAATCCTCCTTCATGGCCCCAGATAACCTCACAAAATGGTGACCCTCACGAATACCACACGTCACCAAAGCCAAACCACGCAAAAACACTCTTCCCACCGGAAGAACCCGACAGACAAAATTCGAACGACCAATCAGCGATTGAAGTTCCCGAAGCCGCAACTTCCTAACCGACAAAGCTCCCTCAACCTGCCTCAAAACTTCAACCACCTTAGTCAAAGGCAACCTACACTCACCCTTAACTGAATCAATCTCAATTCCTAAAAAGGTAATAAATGACGCCGGGCCCTCTGTCTTATCGGATGCCAATGGGACACCAAACTGTTGTGCCATCCATTGAAAAGACAGAAGAATATGAAGACATTCCCCCATTCCTTCCCTGCCCACGCAAAGGAAATCATCCAAATAATGCGTCAAATTATCCGACCCGCCACCGTGCGACCTACCCATTCCAGAAACATGCTAAAACACTCAAAGAAAGAGCAAGAAATGGAACAACCCATAGGCAAACATAAATCCACATAAAATTCACCCTCGAACCAAAACCCCAAAAGGTGATGACACGAAGGATGAATAAGCAAAAGCCGAAATGCCGACTCTATATCCACCTTGGCCATCAAAGCCCTCTTTCCCGCTGCCTGAACCAAACCAACTGCCGAATCAAAAGAAACGTACGACACTGAGGCCAATTCTTCCCCAATATCATCGTTCACCGATCCTCCCCTGTGGATAGGACAAATGATGAATCAATCGAAACTCCCCAGCCTTCCGCTTCGAAACCACCCCCAAAGGAGATATGCGCAAATCCTGCACCGGCGGTGACGAGAATGGACCCGCCACCCAACCGGCCCCAATCTCCTTACTGATTTTCACACTGACCACTTCCGGATACTCCCTAGTCGACTTCAAATTCTGCAACTTACCACCCCCCAGCCTAACCACAAAAGGAATCCTGAAACCAGTCCCAAAACCGTCCCACAAAAACTCAGCATCCCTATGTCTTCCGTAAAGCCCTAGCCACGGTAACATCACGTCGAGTCTCACCGGGGAAGCCCCCATCCCCAGCCCCTCCAAGACGTGAACCGCCCTGTCTCGTCTTCTTGAAACATCTGGACAACGAATGCAGCCCCCCACAAGAAATGGAACAACCCATAGGCAAACATAAATCCACATAAAATTCACCCTCGAACCAAAACCCCAAAAGGTGATGACACGAAGGATGAATAAGCAAAAGCCGAAATGCCGACTCTATATCCACCTTGGCCATCAAAGCCCTCTTTCCCGCTGCCTGAACCAAACCAACTGCCGAATCAAAAGAAACGTACGACACTGAGGCCAATTCTTCCCCAATATCATCGTTCACCGATCCTCCCCTGGATAGGACAAATGATGAATCAATCGAAACTCCCCAGCCTTCCGCTTCGAAACCACCCCCAAAGGAGATATGCGCAAATCCTGCACCGGCGGTGACGAGAATGGACCCGCCACCAACCGGCCCCAATCTCCTTACTGATTTTCACACTGACCACTTCCGGATACTCCCTAGTCGACTTCAAATTCTGCAACTTACCACCCCCCAGCCTAACCACAAAAGGAATCCTGAAACCAGTCCCAAAACCGTCCCACAAAAACTCAGCATCCCTATGTCTTCCGTAAAGCCCTAGCCACGGTAACATCACGTCGAGTCTCACCGGGGAAGCCCCCATCCCCAGCCCCTCCAAGACGTGAACCGCCCTGTCTCGTCTTCTTGAAACATCTGGACAACGAATGCAGCCCCCCACAATGTGAACATTCATGCCTAAACTTACACCCATTTCCAAATTTACACTGCCCCTCGTTGAACTGCCAACAAGACCCCTTCCTAGCACCTGCCGGTGAAGAACTTGCCCCTCCCCCACTAGCGACCCCCAGAAAGGGCAAAGCCCTCTGAGCCCCCATCAAACGTAACCACAACGTGATATCCATCTGATCCCAACCGATACCCAGATGAGCCGCCAAACGTTGCCTGAACTGCTCATCGGACTTCCACCAAGCCCAACCTCCATATATCTGATAAGCCTCCCAAATCCCATCCACATAACAAAAAAGAGCAGAACAATGTTGAGGATTCTTCTCCCCTAACACACTGGCCAAAATACAAAAAGCCTGAAGCCAATTACCAAATGACTTAGGAATCCTTCGATACCTCTTTTTCCTTTCTTCCTCTTCCTTTAACCCTTCCTTCGATGACTCATCCTTAACACCCGCAACATCATCAAATGGAAGCAAAGAAAAAAGATCCACATATTCCCCACGCCAAATACACTCCTTAACCCCCTGCTTCAAATGCATCCCCAGAGGCCCTGAAAATGAAACATCCGCGTTCCGCCTGGCCATTTCCGCCACCCCAATGATTCACCAAGAGGACCCGACAAGCGACAACCCACTCGGCCCCCCCGAAGCCACTGCTTCACCACCATCATCTTTCCGAACTCCACCACCGGACCTCTCGGCAATCCTCCATGCCTGCGCCAAATCAACTCCCCGGCTCCCACCATCCTTAGAACCCGACCAGGCCTCAAACGCACACTGCAAAAACAACAAAAATAACCCATATCACTTCCGTCTCCATTACCTGACGCCACACTTGACCCAGCCACACCTTCCTGAACCTCCTGCTCCACACTCTCTGCTGCTGCGTCGCCCGCTCCACCGACTCCTCCAGCCTGGAAGCCACCTACTGGCTAAGGACTCTGATCAAGAACCAAGGGAAATGGGGACGAAAACAAACTTCCCCGATGAGCATCAGATCCCGCAGCCCAACCTTCACCCCTCAGTTCCACAGAACCACCACTTACCCCCACTTCACCCCAACTTCTAAATTCACACCCCCTTCAGGCCCATCAGAAATCTCTGGAGCTGGTACCTCCGCAAAAGGAACCAATCGAGATCCCCTCATGGAACCCCTGCTAAACAACCGCCCTCTCCTTCCAGCCGCTGAACTCCGCGACCTCCATACCTCCTCTCTCCTGGTAACGCTCACCACACTACCCCTCTGACTAGACCCTGAAGAAACCGCTGAAACGGAAGCAGGTCTCGAGGTCCTACCTGCCGTTCTCCTCGTAGTTCATGCCCGCCTCAGGCCCAACTGCATCACTCACCACCAGCCAGCATCAGACTGACCAACCGTCCTCTGCTTCTCACCAACTCCGACCTCAACCTCCCAATTGCTGGTCCACCGCTGGCTTCACCACCCGGACTGAACCACTCCGGCGGCCAAGAAGCCCTGACAGGACGAGCTCCAACCTCTGTCTCCTCCGATAAAATCTCCTCCAAACTCCTCCTCGCCCACTCCACACCACAATGCCGAGCCACCACACGAACCTCCGCCAACAACCTCTCCAACTCTCCACCATCCTCATAGAGCAGAATTTTTTTTATTCACAACACCGCTCTCTGACGCAGCTGATTTCCTCTCAGCTCTACCTCAGGAGAAAAAGGCATGCAGAGACTCCAAGCATGCGCCTTAAGTACCCTCCCGAAACTCTGCCCCTAAAACTCCCGCTCAATCCCCCACACGCGCTCAACACCAGGACATAAAATCCTCCCTGCGTCCTGGCATCAGAAGCAACTTAAGGGCCCTACACCTGAGTTGCTTCAGGCCTTCAAAACCCTTCGCGCTGAACGTCGTATTACAACGTTCATGCAAAAAATGCGCATTAGCGTTTAACACGGATGGACCTGCGCCAGCGTGATGAACTGTGTGCGCGTCCTATACTTAACATTGTGAGCGCAAATGCATTTGTGCGCTGGTGCACGCATGGAATTACAATCTTCATGCAAACTTATACGGACAGCATTTGCGCGCATAATTTTAACGTTTTTGAAAAGCTGGTGGTAACGGCAAATTGTAACAACCTGACCGTACCAAACTGCAGATTCACAACAGAGAACTTCGATGCGCACATTTTTGACGGACTTGCGTATAAAAATGACAGTCTGCGAATAAAAAAGACAGTCTGCGTTTAAAAATTACGGTCTTGCGTATAAAAATGACGGTCTGTGTATAAAACTTATGGTCTTGCTTATAAGAATGACGGTCTTGTGTATAAAAATGACGGTCCGCGTATAAAAATGACAGTCTGCATATAAAAATTGCGGTCAGCGTATAACATGACGGTCTTGCGTACATAAAATGATGGACTCAAGAAATGATGGTCTTGCGTATAAAAATGACGGCCTGCGTATAAAAATGACGGTCTGCGTAAAAAAATGATGGACCTGCGTAAAAAATACTGACTCCCGTCAAAAATTACGTTGCGGTCACCGATATCTGCACGCAAGCGTACTTTTCGCGCATTTTTGCACGTCGGTTTTACGCACAATTTTTTTTGACGGATGAAAAAATGCGCAAGGATTGTAATACCAGCGTTAATTTTCGCGCAATAACGCATTTTGCTGTGTGAACGAAAATGTGTGAAGAATGTAATAGGGCCCTTAGTGTTCTCTTTATAATTTTTACGATTTTTGTTAATCCCATAGTTTTCAATGCAAAAATCCCTGTTTTCAGAAATTTTTTAGTCAACCATTTCTTCTTTTCGTATAGATTGAATTGGACCCGATAAACAATCGGGACCAGAAAATAGGAGCCTTGATTACCAGCGTAAAGTAGGATTAAACCTTAATTTAGAATTAGAAACATAACAAGAACAAGAAATAGTGGCTATTTTATCTTGCCTAATTGGCTATTAAACTGATGCCACAAATGCTGGTAAATATTGGAAGGAATGATTGTTTAAATGTTGGTACTCGGATACTATACTTTATTAATTTACATATACAACACAAAACATAGGATAAGTGTAATACATAAATGAACATGGTATGTGCTAGTGGAATGACTTCCGATAATGAATAGTTGCAGAGGTTGGCTTATAGGAAACCTTGTAAGATTAGTAAAGTGGTTAATTGCACTATTACTTAATAAATGCACTAATGCATATGCTTAATGTGATATATAGCCAAGCTAGGATGGGCAGTTACTGATTAATTCAACATATGTATCCATTCCTAATGGAATGATACAAATTAACTAATGTACATAGAACATTCAAGGATACATATAGTATACCCCTAAGGATTGTCAATATGGAAACACTTGACCTTGATTGGATATTTGGAAATAAACACTCTAGAAAATTGGTCTTCCAAGCGATCAACCGCTATGGCTTATGTTATAGATACTGGAGATGTTCAGTTCAACCAGAATGTTGATTATCGATGGGGTCCCAGAGATTTAAAAATCGGGAAAAGGAATCTACCAAATAGATACTGTACAAATAACGGTTCATAAATTTGTATGTCTATTTCGAGAGAACCAGATGTAATTGTAGATAATTGCATAAATTTCATAAGTTGATAGATAATTCAATGAGGAGTGGCTCCAGAATGACCCATAGACACAGTAGTTCTAATGAGAACCACATACAAATGCATATGACTTACAGTCTCGTTTATTCGTAATTTAACACACAAGAGATTGAGCAATTATACAAAATCATTCCCCTGTAGTCAGTAAACCGTCTGACAGAGATAGCGAAAAATATTTCGGGTACCCACTTAAATGCTAATACATTTTCTAAGTAGTTGTTGGTCCCTAATCAAAGAACGCCGTTTGGCAGCTTCACAAGTTAGCCCCAAATGGGGAATAGGTTTAGGAAATGCAGCTATAAGTCATCCCACACCTGAATGCGTATGTTACACAAGCGGAGATACTAGCCAGTGTTTGCCGGGATTCAAATAAACAGTAACAATACATTAGGGTTCTGTCATTGGAACAAACGTTTCCCCATGAATCGCACAACAGCCAGCTAAAATAACGCCAATGTGATTGCGAGTAACTGCTGAATAGAGCTAATTACGCCAATTATCCCCCGCATATAGGCGTGTGTGACACAAGCGGAGATATTAGCTAGTTTTTGCCGAAATTCAGTTTGATCAGTAAACAACACACTTGGGTTCTGTGACCGAAAAAGGCGTTTCTCCATAAATCACACGTCAAGGTACTAGCCAGTGTTGCCGGGATTCGAATAATCAGTAACAATACATTAGGGTTCTGTCATTGGAACAAACGTTTCCCCATGAATCGCACAACAGCCAGCTAGAATAACGCCAATGTGATTAACTACTGAATAGAGCTAATTACGCTAATTATCCCCCGCATATAGGCGTATGTGACACAAGCGGAGATATTAGCTAGTTTTTACCGAGATTCAGTTTGATCAGTAGACAACACACTTGGGTTCTGTGACTGAAAAAGGCGTTTCTCCATAAATCACACGTCAACCAGCTGGAATGACACCAGTGCAATTACGAATAGTTGTTGTATAGTACTAATAGTGCTAGTCGTCCCACGTATGAATGCGTATGTTTACCCAAACAAGAGAGTAGACTCGTTGTGCCGAGAGTCAATTATTCAATATCGACATATTCGGGTTCTGGAACGATCGTTTCTCCATGAATCACACATCGGCTAGCTTGAAAAACGTAAATTCAATAGGGGATAGCTGCTGCTATATGTATAATGCATCCATAAAGAGTGCCTATGTTATCTCTAAATTCATCAATATGTTACATAGGATTGAATATATTTAGCTGCCCAGAGCCATATCGTTTAGTCATTCAGATTACCAAGACGAAAAAACATGCACCCCGTGCTAAACAGTTAAAAACAGTTAGAGGCCATTGCCAAAGAAAGAACGCTAACGCGCGTTTCGCCGCATAACCGGCTTCATCCAGAGCGTAATATGGTCTGAGCCCGCAACACCTATTTATAGTGTATCCCCTATCGGTAAATCAGCTCGTTGAATCACTGTAAGAATTCATTTGCATATCTTAGTTTCCGTGATTGTCAGCAGTCATGTGACTCTCTCCCCACCAATGAGCTTTTATTGGTGGTTCAAGAGTGAGGGGAAGTCTCTATGTTTGTATCCCTGACGGATACGTTCCCAATTAATTAGAGGATAGATGTATCGTCAGTTGATTATTCCAGACTGCCTTGAACTATCTGCTAGATTTAAAAGCAGAATATTTCTTAACTAAAGATTCAACAGCCAATCGCAGTCCGTTAACTGACTAGATATCTGTAGATAGTCCTATTTTGTAGACTGCTGAGTTTAAAGTACATGCAAAAAGGAGCCAAAAAATGTACAGATTTTTGTGTATACTTGTATAACAAGCTGGGGAACTTTTAATAGGTGACAGGTATATGTAACAACCTTTACAAAAAACAAATAAGTGAAAAAAACGTTCAACAGAGTCTGTTGTGACAGGACAGAGAAACAAAAACCATTCGTATCAATTTAGAAATTTGAAAACACATATGTGTGTATATTTACATTCCTCGTACAACGAAATACATAATATTAAGTTGCTCTGCTTGGACTATAGAAACTGATTAAACTATTCTCAGCAGGGAGTATGAGATGAAAAATAATAAATAAATAAGGAAAAAAGGAGAATGGACTAAAAAACATATAGAGATGAAAACTAAAAAAGATATTCAGGTTATGAAGAAAACTAGATAGAGTTTATATAAAGGGACTGAAGGTGAATCCTTCATTGAGGCCCTCTGGTGCCAGCGTATGTAGGGTATACGTCCAAAAACATTCCCTGCGTCTCAAACGGAGGTCATAATTTCCCCCCCTAGGGTGGTGTTTAACTAGTTCTACTCCACAAAATTTTAGATTGCTGGTGTTACCTCTCTGGCACTGTCTAACATGCCTTGCCACAGGTGTATCTATATGCCCACCAACTGATCTAATGTGTTCTCTGATCCTGTATTTAAAAGGGCGGAAGGTTTTACCTATATATTTTTTCCCGCATCCACATGTAATCATATAGACTAGACCTGATGTATTGCAGTTAAAGAAATTCTGAATAACAAAAGATTTCTCTTGTCTAGAATCCTGAATCACTTTAGAGTCCCTCAAGATGTTAGGACAGCTTTTACATCGCCCACAGCTGTAGGTTCCTTTAAGATTATTAGTTAGCCAACTCGTTGTTGGTAATGTTGTTTTATCGTAATGGCTGTGGACAAGCATATCTTTCAAATTTCTGCATCTTCTATTTGTAATGGTCGCATGGGGCCCTACTGATTCCTTTAGATGTGGGTCCAAAGTAAGTAGTGGCCAATATCTGTCCATAATGTCCTTGACTAAGTTATTCCCTGTGTCAAAGTTGCCTATACACCGTATCTGGTTTGAGTTTGTTTTAGGTGGATCTTGTAGAAGAGTCTCTCTCGAATGATATGCTGCTTTTTGGTATGCCTGCTTAAGGACTCTATTAGGATATCCTTTCTCCTTAAAGTTTTTTTGAAGAGTTTTTGCCTGTTTTTCATACTCAGTTTCAGATGAGCAGATTCGTTTTAATCTTAAATATTGTCCGTAGGGTATTCCCAATCTCAGTGAATGTTCTATGTACATTAGTTAATTTGTATCATTCCATTAGGAATGGATACATATGTTGAATTAATCAGTAACTGCCCATCCTAGCTTGGCTATATATCACATTAAGCATATGCATTAGTGCATTTATTAAGTAATAGTGCAATTAACCACTTTACTAATCTTACAAGGTTTCCTATAAGCCAACCTCTGCAACTATTCATTATCGGAAGTCATTCCACTAGCACATACCATGTTCATTTATGTATTACACTTATCCTATGTTTTGTGGTGTATATGTATTTAATAAAGTATAGTATCGAGTACCAACATTTAAACAATCATTCCTTCCAATATTTACCAGCATTTGTGGCATCAGTTTAATAGCCAATTAGGCAAGATAAAATAGCCACTATTTCTTGTTCTTGTTATGTTTCCATTTCTTCTTTTCATTTGCAGAAAAAATATTTTTTATTAATTTAAATGTTAAGAATTTTTTGTTTTTTTCGGGATTTTTTCGGCGAATGTTTGCATGCCAAATGTTTTTTTTTTAATTCTGTAACAGACCTTTTTATTGTTATTGATTGGACCTTACATATTGTTTTTTAATGCATTAGCTTTTTTCGGTGGCATTCCGCAAGTAGTCGGCATTTTTTGTTGGCGTTCAGCAGTCTGTTCGGCAGCATTTGTTCAGTGGATTGTTGGCTACATTCGGCGGATTGCGACTGCGTTCGGTAGTTTATCAAAGGTGTTCAGCTGTTTAACGACGGTGTTTAGCAGTTTATTGACGACGTTCGCCAGTTTATTGATGGTGTTCAATAGGTTTATCAACGGGCTTTGGCGGATCGATTAGCCACACTTTGGGGACCCTGCGGGGAATGCGGCATTCACTGCAGGGTCGGCAAATTGAGCTCGCTGAAGTGTACCAAATGAAAAAGCACCGAAATGTCTGTGTTCTTTGAATAACCCCTATAATTTATTGATTGACAATTTATTGATACCGCTGATTGGCAGTGCGAAAAAAATGCAACCCTGGAGTATGTTGAAATCATATGCTGCAAGTAGGGAATCAAAGAGGAATTCCAATGACCTAAATTTAAAGTTTGTAGGGCAGCACCTTCTCTGTGCTCTCTATGTGAATAAAATAATAATATACAGTCAGGTCCAGAAATATTGGGACATCGACTCAATTCTAACATCTTTGGCTCTGTACACCACCACAATGGAGTTGGAATGAAACAAACACAATGTGCTTTAACTGCAGACTGTCAGCTTTAATTTGAGGGTATGTACATCCAACTCAGGTGAACGGTGTAGGACTTACAGCAGTTTGCAGATGTGCCTCCCACTTGTTAAGGGACCAAAGGTAATGGGACAATTGGCTTCTCAGCTGTTCCATGGCCAGGTGTGTGATTTTCCCTCATTACCCCAATTACAATGTGCAGATAAAAGACCCAGAGTTCATTTCAAGTGTGCTATTTGCATTTGGAATCTGTTGCTGTCAACTCTCAAGATGAGATCCAAAGAGCTGTCACTATCAGTGAAGCAAGCCATCATTAGGCTGAAGAAACAAAACAAACCCATCAGAGAGATAGCAAGAACATTAGGCGTGGCCAAAACTACTGTTTGGAACATTCTCAAAAAGAAGGAATGCACCGGTGAGCTCAGCAACACCAAAAGACCCGGGAGACCACGGAAAACAACTGTGGTGGATGACCGAAGAATTATTTCCCTGGTGAAGAAAACACCCTTCACAACAGTTGGCCAGATCAAGAACGCTCTCCAGGAGGTAGGTGTATGTGTGTCAAAGTCAACAATCAAGAGAAGACTTCACCAGGGTGAATACAGAGGGTTCACCACAAGATGTAAACCATTGGTAAGCCTCAAAAACAGGAAGGCCAGATTAGAGTTTGCCAAACAACACCTAACAAAGCCTTCACAGTTCTGGAACAAGATCCTATGGACAGATGAGACCAAGATTAACTTGTACCAGAGTGATGGGAAGAGAAGAGTATGGAGAAGGAAAAGAACTGCTCAACTGATCCTAAGCATACCACCTCATCAGTGAAGCATGGTGGTGGTAGTGTCATGGCGTGGCCATGTATGGCTGCCAATGGAACTGGTTCTCTTGTATTTATTGATGATGTGACTGCTGACAAAAGCAGCAGGATGAATTCTGAAGTATTTCGGGCAATATTATCTGCTCACATTCAGCCAAATGCTGCAGAACTCATTGGACGGCGCTTCACAGTCCAAAACTAAATCGGAGGGTGCAAGCAACATGCGGGGAAAAAAATGACAAGCTCAGAGTCGTGTCTATAAATGCTCGCAGTTTAGTCAATAAAATCAATGAACTGGAGGCAATGATGGCAGCTGAAAAAGTAGATTTAGTGGCGGTTACTGAGACTTGGTTCAGTGAGAAAAATAACTGGGACATAACAATACTGGGGTACTCTTTATATAGAAAAGACAGAGAAGGTAGGAAAGGAGGAGGAGTGGCCCTGTATGTGAAAAACAACATAAAAACGAACCAAATAAAAGTGAGCGAGGTGAACATAGAGTCAGTTTGGGTTACGCTAACATTTGGCAATCATACAGTAGCTCGTGTAGGTGTGATCTATAGACTCCCTGGACAAGTAGAAGAGCTAGATAATCTGCTGCTTGAGGAAATAGCCAAAATGGCAATGAAGGGGGAAGTTATTATCATGGGGGACTTTAATCTTCCTGATGTGAACTGGAAAACCAAAACAGCTGGGTGCACCAGGAGTACAAATATTCTAAACTCCTTACTGGGATTATCTCTAACACAAGTAGTTGAGGAGCCGACCCGTAAAGAGGCCATATTGGATTTAATACTCACAAATGGAGGTTTGGTATCGGACGTTGTTGTAGGTGAAAATTTGGGATCTAGTGATCACCAGTCAGTATGGTTTAATATAAGAACAGGGATGGAGCCGCACCACACAAAAACAAAAGTTTTAGACTTTAGAAAAACAGATTTTTCTAAAATGAGACTTTGTGTGAAGGAGTCATTATCAGACTGGAGGAGTTTAAGGGAGTCCAGGAGAAATTGGATTATTTAAAGGAAGCATTATTGAAGGCCACAGGCAATTGCATTCGACTTGTTAGAAAAAACAAAAAAGGGAAGAAACCACTGTGGTACTCTGCAGAAGTGGCCAAAATAGTGAAGAACAAAAAGACAGCATTCAATAATTATAAAACAACTCAGAGTGAAGAAGATAGTCAAACCTAAAAGATTAGGCAGAAAGAGGCAAAGCAATTTATAAGAGCTTCCAAAGCACACGCAGAAGAGAAAATAGCTCAGTCAGTAAAAAAGGGGGACAAAACATTTTTTAGATACATAAACGAGAAAAGAAAAGTAAAACAAGGATTAGTTAGATTAAAAACAAAGGAAGGAAGGTATGTAGAAGAGGATAAAAGTCTCGCTGACTGCCTCAATGAATATTTTTGTTCAGTCTTTGCAGAAGAAAAGGAAGGAAAGGGACCTCAGTTAGGAGGAAACACTAACGAGACAATTACATATGAGTTTACAGAGGAGGAGGTTCTACAGCAACTGTCTAAAGTAAAGACAAATAAGTCAATGGGGCCTGATGGGATCCACCCTAAATTATTAAAAGAGCTCAGTGATGTAATAGCAAAACCGTTAGCAAGGATTGGTTAAATCCGTTAAATGTTTCTATCATATCTCCTCTGTCTCGTCTTTTTTCCAAGCTGTACATGTTAAGATCATTAAGCCTTTCCTGGTAACTTTTCTCCTTCAAGCCGTACACCATTTTAGTAGCCCTTCTCTGAACTCTCTCTAAGATGTCTATATCCTTCTGGAGATACGGTCTCCAGTACTGCACACAGTACTCCAAGTGAGGTCTCACCAGTGCTCTGTGCAGTGGCATGAGCACTTCCCTTTTCCTACTGCTAATACCTCTCCCTACACAACCAAGCATTCTGCCAGCATTTCCTGCCGCTCTATTACATTGACTACTTACCCTTAGATCCTCTGAAATAATAACCCCTAAATCCCTTTCCTCAGATGTTGAGGTTAGGACTGTATCAAACATTCTATATTCAGCCCTTGCGTTTTTACGTCCCAGGTGCATTATCTTGCACTTATCCACATTAAAACTCAATTGCCACAGCTCCGACCATTTTTTTAGTTTACCTAAATCATTTGTCATTTGGCTGATCCCTCCAGGAGCGACAACCCTGTTGCAAATCTTTGTGTCATCAGATATTTGGGGCAAGAACCTCATACCTGCTTATTCTGTGGTTTACCCCCGCTTTTCTTATTATTGTCCCCTGTATAGGGAACTCTGTGGGCAATTTAACCGACAGCCTGCTCGTTAAAGGCTGGTTAACCAAAACCACTCTAGCGTTGGTTACCCGGGGCAAAAAATCTTTGGTCCACCTACAATTTTGGTTATGCTTTTCTCTCTCATATCATTGTCCTCCCCATAGGAGACCTGTGCGAGCTAATCTACCGGCAGTTTGTCGGTTGAACATTCTAACCATACAGCAGTGGCCTGTGGGGCAAGAACCTCACACCTGCCTGTAGCTCAGCTAGCTATTGCAATGATATTTGTCTGCAGTTTGTGACTTCTTAATACAAATTATTGGTCCAATAATTCAAATATTGGTGCATGCAATCGTGGCACCTTTTGATCTGTTTACCCTATTTTTGTATAGGAAACATTACGGCTAACTTTACCCGACCAGTTACATTGTATTTTAGAGACCTACAGTATTTACTGGCAACAGCTGAGATTTTGCTGGCATGTGATATACCGCAATTATCTTATGGAACTGAATATACATATGTTGTGATAAATTCACCAATTACGTTCCAACCAGCAGGATAAGAGTGGTTTACTTCCAATAAGTCTATTGGCAGTAATTTTAAAGTATCTTTTCTTTCTCTCTTTTTTTGCTGTATATATGTATTTTGTGTGTTTAGGCTCTTTTTTGACCACTTTGCCGCGATTCGAGCATTGACCTTTTCTTTAACCGTCCTTATTAGGACGCAATAAAAAATAATAACGATTTTTTCTCCTGTATTTTGCAATAATATTTTGCATTTCTACCCATTATTTCCTGCATTCTCATCCTGTAAACTACTCTTTAAATTTTAATATATATGGTATTGTCCACATATTTTGGAGGTAGTAGTGCCATATAGACATATTCCGATTCATGATTCAAATCAGTCATGTTTCCAGTCTGGCGCCCCAACAACCTGAAATGCCACAAGCCACCACTGGATTGCATACACTGTACATAGATTATGAAATCGGAAATTAGGATTAGGACCGTAAATTAAGTCTTTAGTTTTGTTGATTGCATTTTTAAATGTAAATCCTCTTCCCACCTCAGTTTTATTTAACTTAATTTGTTCTCTACATCACCAGGTTATTACTCTAATGTCAGTGTTACCGCTACGAATCAGACAATATCAGTTATCGGATCATGCACGGTGCAGACAGGTAATGGATTTTTATTTGAAGTGACTGATTGATTACTCATTGAGTGTGATAGATACTTGTTTGGTGTAATCAAGGCCACCTGAAACCCTGTGGAGTGCAGGACTTTAATTTCCCTGGACACTGGAGCCCTGGACACATGGATGGCTTCAGTATGTAATAGACCTAGAGGTGAAGACATGATAACTATAATAATTAGCATGGATCACATTTATTGTAATTGAAAAAGGAAACATATGATTGAACACCTAAATAAGCATGTCACAGTGTATGGGTCAAATGGGGATAGATTTAAAACACTGGGAGGTTAATACTTTCCCAAACATTTGCCCTTGACTTAAAAACTGCCTTTTCCTTTTCCCTCTTACCCCATTGTGCTATTATCTGATCCCTCTCCGTTTATGAATCCATTGCCCTTTCCCAGACACACAAATCTATGGCTCAATTTTGTTATGCCGCTACTCCCCCTATTGTCACACTGTTCTACCCATCTCTCAGAATGATGCTATTGTGCTTTTGTTCTCCAAGTCAGATGAATTTGGTACCAAAATATTCAAGGTTTTTTGGGCATATTTTAAGTTATTGGCCAGGAGCTACAGCTCCATTAGCCACGTTTGTTAATCTGCAACTGCTCGGCACAGAGAAGCAGTGGAGATCCCACAACCTACTTTATTCCCCTGGTGATATGTTGCCATGTCACAAAGGGGAGTGTGTATCCCATTCACACACATTTTGCAAGTAGTTTGTGCACTAATTCACTTCCACCTCTTCATCCAAATGACCAAGAACGTAAGGACACGTTTTGCCCATTACTGTACAATTATCGTCTGGGGAGTAGTTAAAAAAGAGTTTTTAAAATATGTTTTTGACTCGTTTTTTTTTTTTACAATACAGGTGTGCTCAGCTCACGTAAAGGACCTGCAAAGCTTTTACTCACTTGCCAGTCAGACGCAACACTGATCTCAGTATGACTGTTACATGAAGAGCTTAGACAATGAAACACTGATCCAAATATTGTTTGGGTGTCACGGTTCCCGGATCCCACCATGCAGTCCTTAAAGCCCAACACTCCACAGAGCCCAAAAGCTACCAACAGGGTAGCCATAAAAGAATCCCTAACTGTCTGGTCCTTACAATTGGCCAGGTATATATATACTAGCTAGACAGAAAGGGTTAATCAAAGACAATGTCGTAATACAAAACCAGGTCAGCAACACAGGGGTAGTCAGACGAGCCAGAATCAGGAATACAGAGTATAGAATGGTCAAAGGGAATAGCCGGGTCGATATCAGTGCAGGAGCATAGTACAAGGAAATAGTCTAGGGCAACGGAAGGCAGAATAGTCAGAAAACAAGCAGAGGTCAATAACAGGTTCAATCACGAGAGAATACAGGTACAGGGAGCTCAGGTATGGATAACCACGATCTGGCACTGCTTAGAAGGAACTGTTGGTTTTTAAAAGACCTGGACTCCTCTGATAGGTCCGCGTCACCAGACCGTGCCCCCCTCTCAAGCCGCGCCTCATGCAGCCACCTCCCTGCCTGTCTCTATTTAAACCGGGCGCTGGCAAGCGAGCAGCATCAGACATGCTGCCGCCGAGCACACCGGAGGGGCTGGAAGCCCCCAACGTTACATTGGGGAGGGTGAAAAGCAAAAGATAATTCAATAAATTTTAGAAAGTAGATATGATGCACAAACTATTTTTTCTCATTTATCCACTGTACAACCTGCTTGATGCCAGATGTCTATAGTAATAGCAAATCTCCTTTTTTTGTCTTTCACCCTGCATAAACTAACAGGGTTATTCAAAGAGAATCGAAAAGTCACCGCACGTTCTGTGAATTTTCGTTCTCTTCAATTCGGTGCAATTAGGTGATCCCATTTTGGCGACCCTGCGGTGTATTCAGCAAGTACCACAGGGCAGCCGTAATGCAGGGAAAAGTCGCCGCAATCCCGCCGAAAACTCACCGCAAAACGAGGTCGAACGCACACCGAAACCCGCATAAACAACTAGATTAACCCGCCGAAGACGCCGGAGAAACCCGAGCAGCCGCCGATCACAGCGCAGAGCAGCTGCCGGAAAAAGCTGACACCACAGACGAATGGAGTGAAAAAAAAAAAAAAACATTACGCTTGATTGTTTGAAAAGTGAAACGCTGCTTGCAAATAAAACTACTGAGCGAAAATGTCTGAAATTTGCATATGAGGTCCAATGAATGATAATAAAAAGGGCTGTTACAGGAAAAAGAAAAAACGATTTAAAAAAAAAATGGAAAAAAAATGTTTGCAAAAAAACTCAAAAAAATGTCTAAAAGGTCCTAAAAAATCTAAAAATAAAGAAACTTTTTACTTTAGAATTTTATAATGAACGGTTTATTAGATATTGAATTAAAACGGGAATATTTTTAACATTGAAGCCTATGGGATTCGCCTGAATAAACCTGCCGAATTAAACCACCGAATGGCAGGGCAATTCGGCAAGTTTTCACTGCTGGTTTTTGCTCTCTGAATAGACGAAGCATTGCTTCTCTATGGGGATTCACTGCCTTTAAACAGGCACCGAACAGGCACCATATGTGCAGGCAATTTGTCAGGATTTGGTGAATTGCCTGCTTTCTGAATAGCCGAATGGCCAAGAAAGGTAACCGTACGCTGAATTTCAATGTTCGATTACCTTTCTCCAGCAATTTGGAGTTCTTTGAATAGCCCTGTAAGCTTTTCTTCTTCACATATACCTCCTGTTTTAGCGAATGCACTAAAGCTGAGTTAATTAATGAATACCTCCCAGTAATTGTTAATTAATTATCAGGATACATTAAAATGTTTTTAAAACAGTAATAATATTTTTTTTCTCTTATTTTTAGCTTTTCCATCTTTGACCTACATAGTTGACACCACTGGCTCTATGTATTACACCATGCAGATAATGGAAACAGTCACTACAAGTCTTCTGAGCCGTTTGAATGGCGGTGACCCGCGGCAATACACTTTAGTCGAATACAATGATCCACGTAGGTTCTTTATACGTAAAGTTTTTATCATCTGTATCATGTGACATTGTTGAATATTATTTCCCAATTTCAGAAAACCAGATAATAATAAAAAGTATAAATGTTTAGAAGTCTCTCTCTGCAATCTTTGATTCACTTCAACAGGGCTCTCTTCACCTTTCATTTCCGTCTTCTCGTACCTTGCCGTTCTTGCGGTTTTTCTCCCCCTCTTTTTTTGTGAAGACCTAGTGCAACCAGTTCAGTCACACAGAATGATAATTGGAATTATAAGAAAAATCATGTTTTTAAAAATAAAAATAATAAAAATGGAAACCTTAAAATCCTCGATGAATGTGCATTACTATGTATATTTAAATTTAAAACAAGATTTTGTAAATGAAAAATTACAAATGTTTTTAAAAGAATCATAATTGATTTTCTTTATTTTCTATTACTTTTTAGTTGTTGGACCCATTCACATTACATGCTCAGCGACAGAGTTTGGAAGCTATGTATCAAACCTTCAAGCGAATGAAGGTGGTGATTGTCCAGAAATGGCCATGGCTGGACTCTTACTGGCTCTGAAAAACAGTCCTGGTGGATCTTTGCATGTGCTAGTAACAGACGCCACTGCAAAAGATTACAATGACAATTCTACAGTGAATGAAATATATTCTTTGATAGCTACAAAGAAAGCTAAGGCAAGATAAGTCGCAAAAACGGGATGATTTAATTCTAATTACAGTGTAACACTAATATACTGTTACTATGGGGGTTATTCATAGAGATCCGAAATGTGGCCGAAATGTAACCGGACATTGAATTTCAGTGAACGGAGACATTTCAGGGCCATTCAGCTATTGAGAGAGCAGGCAGTTCGCCAAATTCTGGCGAATTGCCTGCACATACGGTGCCTGTACGAGAGTAGTGAAATCCTCCATAGAGAAGCAATGCTTCGTTTATTCAGGGACACCAAACAGCAGGGAAAAGATGCCGAAATGCCCTACTGTTCGGTGGTTTCATTCAACAGGTTTATTCAGGCGAATCCCATAGGCTTCAATATTAAAATATTCCCGTTTTAATCCAATATCTAATAAACCGCTTATTATTTTATTCTGCAGTAAAAAGTCTCTTTATCTCTAGATTATTTAGGATCTTTTAGGCATTTTTCAGGTTTTTTTCAGCAAATATCGTTTCCCTTTTTTTTATCGTTTTGTAAATTTTCCTTAACAGACCTTTTTATTATCATTCATAGGATCTTATATGTAAATTCCAGACATTTTTGTTGTGTAGTTTTATTGCAAACAGCGTTTCAAATTTTAGTCCTTCAAGCGTACTGTTTTTTGTTTTTTTCTCACCACGATCGTCTGTGTGTCGGGTTTTTCCGGCGACTGCTCTGCGCTGTGATCGGTGGCTAGTCAGATTTTTCCGGCGTGTTTGGCGGGGTTTTTGCAGAGGTTTCTGAGGGTTTTCGGTGAGTGTTCTGTGGGTTTGCGACGAGTTTTTCCTGCACTACGGGGGGCCTGCGGTGCTTGCTGAATACACCACAGGATCGGTGAACTAGAATCGCCGAATCGCCCCCAAAGTGCAGGGAAGGAAAGGTCACCGAACGTGCAGTGACTTTTCAAATCTCTCTGAATAACCCTGTATGTAAAAGCGTTCTTTCTCAAGATCTCCACATTATTCATACAGGTCTATTCAAAGAAAGGTGAAACTCAGGAGAATGACTGGAGAAGTGAAAATTCTAGGTCAAAACAGCCAAACCAGAAAAATTCTCCCATTTATCTCACTTTCCACATGGCTAATTGGCCTGAATTGTTCTCTTCTACAAATTCTCCTGATTTTCACCTTTCTTTGAATAGACCTGGTAGTCTATCTGCTCATGTCTCACTAACATATTTTGCAGTAGCAAAATTTGACCAGCAGGTGGAGCCATCTGTCAAAAGAGCTTAGTGTTGCGTATTATTTTATAGAAATGTATGCATAGAAGTTATGAAGATTGTTACAGTCTGGATAATGGAAATGGATTTTCCATAAACCCACTGAGTCATGACAGTGGTTGTATGGAAAATCTCCTGATAGTGAAAGGGTTAAAAAATACAAAAGTATGATCTTTGAGAGATTAATTGCACTTAGGAAAACGTATCTTTTGTGGCTATCATACATTGTTCAATGTACAACCACTTATTTCCAACAGCTAATATCATATTCGATAAATTGTTAAAGGCTTAATGTATTTTAGTCTTGCAACCGTAACATTTTTTAAATCATATTATTAAATAATCATACTCAGAATATTAAGCCAGATAAGTACAGAGAAGTGGTCACTAAGATAACATTTATGTCATTTTATTCTTTTGTTACAGGTTCTTTTGCTAGTCACTGGCTACTGTTTCTCCTCATATGATCAGGACTACATCACTTATAGAAATATTGCCTCTGCAAGCTTTGGCCTTGTTTTCCAAAATTCCTACTACTCAGATATTAATAAAGTAAGGAAATACTTTTTTTTCACTCTATATCTGCATCTTATTTCCTGGTGCAAAGTGTGCTGAAGTTTTTGTATGTTTAATAATACTCACTGGTGAAAGTGTTTATAATTAACTTTTTTTCTTTTAGATATGTTAAATCCTATATTGAAATAATCTAGGGAATTGTTAGGAATTGTGCTAAATATTATAAATATTTTTAGTGAAGTATTTGCAAATGATACCCACCAATATAAACTGCTATGTATCATCACATAATATTGTTGTGTTTAAAGGGACACTCTAGGCAACATGACCACCTAAGCTATTTTAGGTGGTCATGATGCCCGGAGTATCCTGCCCTCTGTCCCCCCTCCCTCCGCTCAGCCGATCAGCTGAAAATGCTGAAAACAGCTGAGAGAGGCAGAGAAGTTTACTCCGCCCTCCCAGCTGTCAGTCAGCAGAGCGGGAATCATATTTCCCACTTCTGCCGACTTTTGCCGAGTAGGAAACGTCATCGCGCTTTCAGCGCGATGACGTCTCCAACTCCCCGCAGAAGCTGGCGGCTCCCTCTGAGGGTTAGTGTTGCGCGCATCTTCTTGCGCGCAACACTAATCCTCAGAGGGAGCCGGGAGGAAGCCTGCCGATTGGCTGGCTTACGTGAGAGGCGCGCATGCGCGCTTCTCACGTAAACCAGAAGCCAAGACGCAGCAAGAAGAAGGACGGGAGCGGAAGAGGAGGGAGGTGAGTATAAAAAAAAAAAACGCCGCTGGAAAGAAGAGGATTTTAGGGTAAGTATTGCAGTTACAAGAAAAAAAAAAAACGAAAGTTTTATTAAGGGAATACGGATAGGTTAGGAAAAAAAAACGGGGGGTTATTTTTTTGTTAGAGTGTCCCTTTAAGTTATAAGTTGATGTGTGACATTTTAAATAGGATAACATACCTCTCAGGGGTAAGTCTGGTTTGTCTACATTCAGGAACTCTAGCTAGGAAAGACAATAATCTCTACAAAAAGGAGTTGGAGCAAGTGGTATTCAGTAAGCCTTGACTTTATGGATCATTTAACCCCTTCATTACCAAGAAAAGCTCTTTGTGTGCCCAAAATCGAGTTAACTCGATCTGAAGAGATTATAGAGCAACGCAAATTAATTCCATTTTTCGTAAATAAGTTTTGTTTGCATATGAGCTCCAGAGCATATTCTACAAATTTATTTATTTATTTATTTGCAAAGTATTTTACCAGGAAGGATACATTGAGATTTCTCTCGTTTTCAAGTATGTCCTGTGTGTATCTGACATCACATCTAGTGTACTGCAACGACCACAACTGTGCTCAGAGTCTGGAAGAGTAGGGAGTCTATCTGCAGTGTTTCATGGACATATGGGCACAGTAGTGAAAGTTGGCCAGGTGAGGGAGCCCTCACACTGTATAAGTTAATTTAAAGCATTGTACCTTCTTTTTACAATGCTTTCACTGGAATTACAGTGTGTGTCTGCGTTTGTAGGTAAATTTGTTTGTGTGTATGTGTTTTCCTGAGTATGTGTTTGTACATGTGTAGTTTTGTATGTGTGTAGTGGTGATAGGGTCAAGGTGGTAACTTAAAGTGTTTTACATAAAACCACTAGCTCCTGCCAGTGGATTTATGTAATACCACTTGGTAGTGAAGTGGGTTAATGGAGTTCTTAGTTGGAAGTTCTAGTTGTGATGTAGGTTGTGACCATAGATAGGTACAAAAGGGGTGCACGCTTGGGGTGTTGGCCCTCCTTGTGTTTCCATCTACACTTTCTGAAAGTACTTTTTCTGGTTCATGATGACGAGCCTGAAAATCATCTGTTTTTGACCGTTTTCTGATTTGTTTTATAAGTAATAAATGCTCCATTGATATAGGCTGAGCTCCTGTATAGTGGTGGTGGTGGTGGTGGTGAAAAGAGATGAGGAGTTTATGACAGTTGATTTGTAGCTGGATTCAGGATGTTAAATTTAACAAAAGAAAAACGTATTGTACCACTGTATCTTTGATATCTGGTTATGTATGTGTAAGAGGGGGAAATAATAATCTTGGTGTGTAATATATAAAGTATGTATGTAAGAATAATGAAATGCAGGCAAATTTGTGTATATAAAAATTGAGTGCTCCAGTGAGGACAGAAGCTGTATTTCTTTCTCACTGTTGGAATGATACCTGCATATCATCTCATCAAGTCATGACGATCAATCCTGCTGAATGTCACAGTCGGAGTTCCGGTATCAGCAAATCAAAGATTTGGTGCTCTTTGAATAACCCTTTCTGGAAAAAAATCTGAAAGAGGTTGCTGATTGTATTATATAAACAATGGACAATAATAGGGAAGAGGGGAGTAAACTGTGAAGGCAGAAAGGATAGAAAATATATAGGATCATGTGTTATATGCATTTGCTAATAAAGTTGAATTACAGATGTTTTGTGTGTGTTTTCCATCATCCATATATATTGCTTAAATTGAAAAACATTTAACAGGTTCGAATCGGTTCGATGTTCGATTCGAACATCGGCTGATCGAAAGTTCACGAACTGCGAACTTTTCAGGACGTTCGCAAAAACGTCGAAAAAAATAATTTTTTGGAAAAAATTGTAAAAAAGGCTTAAAAAATCCTAAACAAAGAGACTCTTTACTGCAGAATATTATAAGCCACAGTTTATTAGATATTGAATTAAAACGGGAATATTTTTAACTTTGAAGCCTATGGGATTCAACATTTCCCACACCTTGTTGCTAAAACATCAGGCAGACGTGGCCTCTCAAAGACCCCCTTGAGGAGCGATGACAGAGCTGCGACTGTGCGGGCTGGCCTGCCAGGTGCATGTGGCAGAGAGGCGGCGCAGGGAGGGAGCAACTGCACCTGCGGCCACGGCAGACCCCCCCACCACACACCAGGATCTAGGGAGCCCCCACTGACCACCAGGCTAAGGTAAGGTGACACATTTAAAAAAAAAATCCAAGGACATTTTTAAATGTTCACGGGAACATAAAATAAAACTTTTTTTTTTTCTTTCTAATACTCACCTGATTCCTGGATCCACCAACAAGCGCAACCTCCCATCTCCCACACTGTTTGAAGCTGCATACACCGGCGCGCTGTGTGCAACTTCTGAGAATATACGCTATTAGTGTAGAGGGAGCAATGCAAAATGTGCAGCCGGCTTCCTTGCTACACTAATAGCGTATCTTCTCAGAAGCGGAACACAACATCCCGGTTAAAGCTAGCGTCAGACTGTAGAGGTGCTGCCCGGCAGTGTGAGGAGTCATATGCTGCATCATTATACTGTAGAGGTGCTGCACGGCAGTGTGAGGATTCATATGCTGCATTATTATACTGTAGAGGTGCTGCACGGAAGTGTGAGGATTCATATGGGATATCCATCCCTAAGGTCCATCCCTAAGGTCAAACAGCGACCTGCGCCTAGCTTCTCCCCGCATCACCTCTTCCCATGATAGACTGCAGGATTTCTCACGCGCAGCCCCCACTCTCTGGAACGCTCTCCCTCGTACTGTCAGACTTTCCCCTAACTTCTCTTCCTTCAAACACTCCCTTAAAACGTTCCTATTTAGGGAAGCCTACCACCCAACTCACTGACGCAACCATCAATCACTCTCACCTTACAGTCCTCTCCTCCTGTTTCCAACCCCAACCCTCCCAGATTGTGAGTTCCTACGGGAATAGGGCCCTCATCTCCTCCTGTACTGTTTGTCAAATGTTGTTCAATGTATTGTAACCCTGTCTATACTGTGCTTATTGTACAGCGCTGCGGAATATGCTGGCGCTTTATAAATAAAGAATAATAATAATAATAAATATGCTGCATTATTATACTGTAGAGGTGCTGCCCGGCAGTGTGAGGATTCATATGCTGCATTAATTATATTGTAAAGGTGCTGCCCGACAGTGTGAGGATTCATATGCTGAATTAATAATACTGTAAAGGTGCTGCTCGGCAGTGTGAGGATTCATATGCTGCATTATTATACTGTAGAGGTGCTGCCCGGCAGTGTGAGGATTCATATGCTGCATTAATTATACTGTAAAGGTGCTGCCCAGCAGTGTGAGGATTCCTATCCTGCATTAATTATGCTGTAAAGGTGCTGCCCGGCAGTGTGAGGATTCATATCCTGCATTAATTATACTGTAAAGGTGCTGCCCGGCAGTGTGAGGATTCATATGCTGCATTAATTATACTGTAGAGGTGCTGCACTGCAGTGTGTGGATTCATATGCTGCATTATTATACTGTAGAGGTGCTGCCCGCAGTGTGAGGATTCATATGCTGCATTAATTATACTGTAAAGGTGCTGCCAGCAGTGTGAGGATTCCTATCCTGCATTAATTATGCTGTAAAGGTGCTGCCCGGCAGTGTGTGGATTCATATGCTGCATTATTATACTGTAGAGGTGCTGCCCGGCAGTGTGAGGATTCATATGCTGCATTAATTATACTGTAGAGGTGCTGCACTGCAGTGTGTGGATTCATATGCTGCATTATTATACTGTAGAGGTGCTGCCCGGCAGTGTGAGGATTCATATGCTGCATTAATTATACTGTAGAGGTGCCGCCCGCAGTGTGAGGATTCATATGCTGCATTAATTATACTGTAGAGGTGCTGCTCGGCAGTGTGCGGAATCATATGCTGCATTATTATACTGTAGAGGTGCTGCCCGGCAGTGTGAGGATTCATATGCTGCATTAATTATACTGTAAAGGTGCTGCCCAGCAGTGTGAGGATTCCTATCCTGCATTAATTATGCTGTAAAGGTGCTGCCCGGCAGTGTGTGGATTCATATGCTGCATTATTATACTGTAGAGGTGCTGCCCGGCAGTGTGAGGATTCATATGCTGCATTAATTATACTGTAGAGGTGCTGCACTGCAGTGTGTGGATTCATATGCTGCATTATTATACTGTAGAGGTGCTGCCCGGCAGTGTGAGGATTCATATGCTGCATTAATTATACTGTAGAGGTGCCGCCCAGCAGTGTGAGGATTCATATGCTGCATGAATTTTATATCAAGGCAGGAGGCTTCATATTTTGCATTCTCTTTTCTTTACTAAATCAACAGCAGCAAGGAGAGTTTACATAGCAACAGCAGTAACCAATAAACAAGAGTGTAGTAAGTCCTTAGCCACGCCCTCTTTTCTTGCTGCTGGCCTCCATGTGAGTCGTTTTTAAAACAGCTCCTGGACGCCAGGATATATTTCAGTTGCTTTTATTAATTTATTGATATATATTTACTTAAATAAGTATCTCTGGATGTTTACTAGGTTTTCTATATGTTAACCGTTTTTTCCTTAGGTTTTTTCCCTGCTGCGTGGGCACTTTCCCGCCTGCAGGCTTGCGCTTGCCTCCTTTTTTTCCCTTCTCCCGGTGGACCAAGAGGTATTTAAAATATCCCTGGGCCGCCGGGTGCAGGCTACATCGTACGCTTTTAATGATTCATTATTTTAATGTTTTTTATGCTGCGGCGCGGCGCGCGCAGTCCCGCATGTGTATACTCGCCTCAGAGTAGCGCGGCTTTCTCTGCGCATGCGCTGGCGGACATCTTCCCCTGATTGGAATAACTGCCGCCATTCCGCTACGTGCCGAGCTTCATCTCGACAGGTGCCATCTCCAACATAAATTACTGAAAGCCTGCTGCTCGGACCCTCTCCTGCTACCAAAAACGGGTGAGCCCCGCATACCTATATACTCCGCTCCGGCGGACCCTTAAAAAGCCCGCGAAAATCGCGAGTGAGCTCCGCTGAGCGGCGACTGTAATCCGCACACACGGATTTGATATATTTAATAAAATATATATATTTACCTACGGGTGAGCCCGGTTTCTCCTACATTTTTTATGGATCCTCCACAACTTCCCTCCAACCAGGAGGAGTTGAAAGCCTGGCTGCTGGCCGCCATATCGGAGACTCTCCCCATAGCGCTTGCGAGCCTTCCGCCAGCCCCCCCACCCCCGGAACCCCCGGTTCTTTCAAGGGCCCAGTCACCGGCCCACTCCGATGGTTCACACTCGGATCAATCTGAGTCTGCTGGACCATCGCGAAAAAGACCCTGGAAAGGCCAGTCTGAGTCTGCTGGCAAGGGAAAAGCACCAGTTAAAAAATCCTCCAGATACGCTTCAGACCCCAAGGGCGTAGAGGCTTACGACCTGGATGACTACCAGGCTGATTATCCTGAAGAGGAGGATATAGAGTCCACCGGTAACCCACCGGCCACTCCAAATTCAACGGGTGAGCCCCGTTCCGATACTATGGCAATTGTTCCCCTCGCTTCCATGCCTGCGCTGCCACGCTCCCAAGTGTCCGCAGATACCCCTTTACAGATCCTCGACTCTCGAGGCCTGCCATTTTTTGATCCGCGCACCACCACCCACCCCAGGTCTTCCGCCTGGCTCCCACCGGACCACATAGCGGAATTTTTGCGCTTCTGGTTGCGCTGCCCCTGGACAAAACTGATAGGGCGCGCCTGCGGGCCGAATGTCTCGCCCGCTTGATCCTGCTCTAGTCCGCGAATGGGCACAGCGTGCTCTCTGCTTGTTGGGTAATGCCAACGTTGGCATTTCATCTGAACGCCGTAAGGCGGCGTTGTTTCGGCTGGACGCTAAACTCACCAGCATGGCTGCTAAGGAATTGGGTCCGGCGGCAAAAGGCTTACTATTCGGGGATCTCTTTATGAGAGATCTTAACCGAAAAGTTAATGTTTATACGAACCTTCAAAAGGTTCAATCAAATATGAAAAGGGTTTTCCACCCCAACAACGTTTTTCCTCCAGGGCTGGCGCACCAAGAGGTCGGGTCGCCAGCCGTTATAACGCTACCCATAGACCTCGCTTCACGCCAAACCAGGAGGTGCAGTATAGACCCAGCCCGATTCTGGCACGAGGAGTCCCCGTTGGTCGCGGCTTCAACAGACCCAGACGCCGCTACTCCGCTGGTAAGTGCCTCAGCGCTCCCACTTCCACACATTCCGGTCGCGGGTCGCTTACGCTATTTCCTTCCCAAATGGCGCACACTCACATCAGACTCGTGGGTTTTATGAACGGTAGCAGGTTATTTAATCGACTTCTCCCAGGTTCCCGTCCAGGCTGCTACCCCCCCCGGCCCGTTATTCCTCAGAGGAAGCAACGTTGATAGATCGGGAACTTCGCTCCTTGCAGTTAAAAGGCGCCATCACCCCCACCAGGGGTTCCCCGTGCTTCGTCAGCACTATCTCCTTGTCCACAAAAAATCTGGGGACCTTCGACCGGTTATAAATCTAAAAACTCTCAACACCTTCGTGGCCTACCGCCACTTCAAAATGGAGGGTACACCTCCTCAGAGATCTCCTCCGAGACGGCGACTGGTTCACGAGATTGGACCTTACAGACGCATACCTCACGGTCCCGGTCCATCCTACTCACCACCCGTACCTGCAGTTCCACTGGCATCGCGACCTCTGGCAGTTCACTTGCCTGCCGTTCGGCCTCAGCTCCGCACCATGGTGCTTTACGAAGCTGCTCAAACCGGTAATGGCCTTCATACGATCCCTAGGCGTCAGGACGATTATATATCTAGACGACATCCTTCTATTGGCGCAGGACCCTGCGCAATCCGCTCACCATACAACCCTGGTGGTCACGCTCCTACAAGACCTGGGCTTCATTATCAACAGGGACAAATCGGCACTGCGTCCCGCCCAAACTGTCACCTTCCTCGGATTCGATATAGACTCAATGTCTTGCCAGCTGCGGCTTCCCCCGCAAAAGCTTCGGGCCATCAAGAAATCCCTACGCGGAGTCCTCAGCATGGACACCATCTGTCTCCGAGATTTGGCGAGAGTTGTAGGTCTCCTCTCTTCCTCCATTCAAGCCATCTTCCCTGGCCCACTACACTATCGGGCGATGCAACGTCTGAAGGCAACACACCTTCGTCTCAACCCCTCCTACGACCAGCTGGTCTCCATCACCCCGGAGGTTCGGGTGGAGCTCCTATGGTGGTTACGCCATATGGAGGCCTGGAACGGCCGGGCTATCTTCGGCTCTCTACCAGATTTCATTCTAGAATCCGATGCCAGCCAGTCGGGCTGGGGAGCAACCTGCGGCACTATATCTACGGGAGGAGCATGGGCTCCGGAGGAACGGCAACTCCACATCAATTGCCTGGAGCTCATCGCCGGCTCGTTCGCCGTTCGCAGTTTTACCCAGGACCTCAGGGACTGCACCCTTCTTCTCCGGATGGACAACATCTCTGCGGTCCAGTACGTGAACCGCCTAGGGGGTTCCCGCTCCAAGCTCCTGTCGGACCTCACGCTTTCCCTCTTCAATTACTGTTTGGAACGGAACATCTCTCTCAGGGCGGAATACCTTCCCGGCTCTTCCAATTTTGTGGCAGATTGGTTTTCGAGATATTGGAGGGACTCCAGCGATTGGAAACTAGATGTTGCTACGTTCCACCGCCTGTCGGAACTGAGAGGACCGTTTCACCTCGATCTCTTCGCTTCCCGCTTGAATCGTCAGACAGAGGCCTACTTCAGCTGGCTTCCGGACCCACAGGCAACTGCGGTGGATGCTTTTCTCCAACCATGGCCGCCGTCCGGGGCCTACGCTTTTCCTCCGTTCCCGATGATCACGCGAACGATCCAAGAAGTCCGCCGACGGGGGATCCGGATGCTCCTTCTCACACCCTTGTGGCATGCTCAACCCTGGTTCCCACTGACGCTGGAACTATCCTGCCTCCATCCACTCCTGCTCCCGTCCTTCCGATCCATTCTGTTGGATCCCCAGGGCAGACCACATCCGATGATTTTGGAGAACAATCTTCCTCTAGTGGCGTGGACGATTTCCGGGGACCCTGCATGCTGCCGGGACTATCGGATGCAGCTCGCTCCTTATTGTGGGAATCCTGGGCTCCCGGCACGAGAAAGTGTTATCGTTACGCCTGGAGAACTTGGTGTAGCTGGTGTTTGCAACAACAGGCTGATCCCGCTACTGCCCCTCTACAATTGATCCTCAATTTTTTGGCGAATCTTTCCACGTCGGGGAAGTCATATCGTACCATTAACCTGTTCCGCTCGGCTATCTCGGCGGCTCACGTTCCCCTGGGCGGCGTCCCTGTGGGTAGGGACCCTTCCGTCTGTCGTCTCCTTCGTGGCATTCGACTCGCTCGCCCGCCGGCTCCGAAATATGTGGTATTCTGGGATGTGGCAATGGTGCTCGACTTCCTGCGTAACTGGCCGGATAATGACTCACTAACCTCCGTCAGCTCTCGGCGAAACTGACGGTTCTGTTATGTTTGGTTTCCTTTCGTCGTGTCTCTGTTAGAGCCTTCGATGCGCACGCCGTGGGTTTCTCCCCTGAGGGTGTCGTCTTCTCGCTTACTAGACGTACTAAAACTTTGTCCCGTGAGGTTTTCTACCCTTACTTTCCCACTGATCCTCTACTGTGTGTGGCTCGTTGTGTGACTACTTACCTCTCTCGTTTGCGTCCTTTACGCTCCTCTCCTACTGGCCAACTCTTGGTCTCTTATGTCTCTCCTTACAAGCCTGTCTCCTCTCCTACCCTCTCGAGATGGGTGCGCTGGCTGCTCTCCCTGGCGGGCGTTGCTCCCCATTTCGGTGCTCACTCCGTGCGGGGCGCGGCGGCTTCCTCTGTCGCAGATGCTGGGGGTTCTCTGGCTGATATTCTACAGGCGGCTGATTGGTCTAGGGCGGTCACGTTTCGTACCTTCTATTTCCGTCCTCGTTCTCATGCTTCTGGGGCTTTGGTGCAGCTTTAAAAACTGCAAAATATGAAGCCTCCTGCCTTGATATAAAATTGTGGATTATTCCAGCCTTGGTGTCAGAATAATCTTAATTTTAATAAAGACAGGAGGCGAATATTTTTCCCGCCCACCCAGGCCCGAATCGATTTTTCATTGTTCCGTGTATTTTCTGCTACATGTAAAAAAAAAAAAAAAAAAAAAATTAAAAAAAATTTCTCACTTGTACTAAACGTATAATTGTTTATCTGGGTGTTCTTCTATATGATTTAGGCGTCTCCACTTCGCTTTGTACATTTGTCTAATCTGTTTTTGTTCCCTTAGTAGGGTTTGCATGTCTTGTTAGCCTGACTTCGAACTACTGTCTCGAATTTGGATGCCATTTGCTATTTTCATTTAAATGATTTGTTAGTTGGCTGTTGATTGACAGGCCTCCTTTGCATGGTGCTTTCACGTATCCTCTGCTTCCTCCTCAGTTTGACTTGCTCATGTGGTCTCCCATCATCTCGGATGGCCGCTGGCTCCCGGTTTTGTATCTACAAGTCTCCTGGACTTCTGCCTAGTTGGATCTTCTCCGCTTCATTTTCCGTTTTTCCTTCCTGGATTTCTGATTTTCTCAGTCACGTCTCTCCTGCTCGTCCAGCTTACAAGAAAAGAGGGCGTGGCTAAGGACTTACTACACTCTTATTGTTTATTGGTTACTGCTGTTGCTATGTAAACTCTCCTTGCTGCTGTTGATTTAGTAAAGAAAAGAGAATGCAAAATATTCGCCTCCTGTCTTTATTAAAATTAAGATTATTCTGACACCAAGGCTGGAATAATCCACAATTATACTGTAGAGGTGCTGCCCGGCAGTGTGAGGATTCATATGCTGCATTATTATACTGTAGAGGTGCTGCCCGGCAGTGTGAGGATTCATATGCTGCATTAATTATTCTTCTTACAAATTTGGTTACTTAACCTGTTTGCGTTTGGATTGTAATATGTGGTGAAGACCACAGCAAACGTTAATGCTCACGCAAGTGAGCGTTAATGTTTGTGTTAAAATCGTAATTTTTCCCACTTGTTGTTGCTCAAACATTTCGATGGCTTCAAATCGCGTTTAAACATGAGCAAAAGCGGTAAAAATGAGCTCAGCGCACAGCAGTGAAATGGCTCAGCACTCAGCAGTGAAATGGGTAAAAACGTTTTTTTTTTAAAATTTGTTTTTCATTGTTCCCTGTCCCCCAGGGCAGTACCTGGACCCCCATAAACCTTTTATGACCAATATCTTGCATATATGCCCTCTGGCGGGGACCTTAATTTTCGAACTTTTGAGCCCCCTTTGACTTGCATTGCGTTCGAATCGTGTTCGCGTTTGAATTCAAACTTTTTCAAATGTTCGCGTTCGAATGCGAACCGAACATGGGGGTGTTTGGCCCATCACTTATAAAGACTGCCATAAACTCATATTCGCTGCCAATAAAATCTGCCAATACATTACTAAATGCAGCAATGTATTACACATACCATATGCTGATACACTGTATATACATTCCCATGCAGCCTATTCTGTCATACTGAATACTGTCTATCTATTCATTATCTATGATGACATGGCCTGATATTTCAAGGCACCCAGAAAGGAAATGTATATTTTATATTCCAGCCTAATGAATGGATTAAATGTTTCATCCACAACAGTCAAGATTTATTGCTAGCATTTATTTGATATAGCATTTAAGACATTATTTTCATAATTTTCTATAACTGCAAAATTACATCTAACCCCTTCACTACCGTGATCGTGTATAAACGAGCAGCTGGAGCTGATGCAGTAGCCCAAGATCGTGTAAACACGATCTGGCACTGTGATGTGTGATTGTAACAAATGTATTTCATTTTCAAACAAATTTCGTATGCTTTCGGACTCTTGGAGGTGACCCCAAAGTTTTAGGCTAGGGTCAGACGAGCGTAGTGTTCACGTCCGTGATTGCGCCTAAAAGTACGTCCGTGATAGCATGAAAGAAAGTCCATTGGAGCCTGACACATGAAGTACGTCCGCACTGAACTGCGGCCGTTGTGCGTCCGCGGCAAACGGACGCAAGGCAGGCAAGAACGTACAACCCCTAGAACGGCCGCACAAAGTGCGCTGCGTCCGCAACGTCTGCATAGCTTTGTGTGTGAGTGATGGAACGTGGTCAGACGACTGCATTTATACGTCCAGCATTTTTTTCACAGACAAAATGGTTTTGCTTTTTAATTTATTTTCCCCCCTACATCCGTCAAAATATATGTCAGTGAATAAAACGGACTGTGTGGCCACTACTGCGTCTTCCGTACTGACGTATGTCCGTGTGCACGGACGAACAGTCCGTAGAAATCACGCTCGTCTGACCCTAGCCTTAGTACTGTGACCATAATGCTGAACTTCCTTACCTTATCAGATGTTCCCGATCTGTCAGGAAAGGATCCACAAGCTGCATTTCTAACTGCTGTGACTCCTTTTAGCCAGTAGATGTCGACAGACAACTGCCTGCCAAATAATTAAAATTTATTTTCCAAAAAAACACTGGTTCCTGGCAGTGGATTTTTGGAAAATCACTTGGTAGTGAAGGGGGATAAATGTAATGGAAGCCTACATAAGGTAATTTAATATATATTAGGAACTGGTAAAATAAAATACAATACATAAAATTGCTAATAATATATAAGGAAAATTTTTCTATATATTTTATATCAATAATAAATTGAATTACTTTTTGTTTAAGGTGGTTGACATTGTGAACTTCATGCTTTGGATACAAAAAAACAGCACAACACAGTTGCTTTCCATTGATACGAATAACAGCACGTATTCCACGAGTTTTAGTGTGAACAGGAATTTTAGTTTAATAATTTTATCATCCAGTGGATCAATTTACTCAGTGCAAATCAGAGGAGCCTCCGGTGAGTACATTTCCATACATACATTTAGAAGTTTATAATATATTGATGATTTTGTTTTCTCTTGTCTTTTATTTTTGCCAGTGCCAGGGTGGCACCTGGTGCGGGACAGGGTGGGACACAGGGTTCAGGAGGTCTGAGCCCACTATGCAGGGAAACACACAGATACAGGGTGATACCAGAGCGCAGTACAAATGGGTTGATCAGGAGAGTTGTCAGTAGGCAATCCGAGGTTAGAGGGTTGGCGCAAGGCAGTGGTCGTCGGCAAAGCAGAGGGTCTGGTACAGTGGCGTAACAACCGGGGGAGGGCAGCCGGTGCGGGCGATTCACGGCCCCCCAGCGCTGCAGCGTGCCTCCCAGATACACAGCATGTGTCTGGGAATAGCAAGCTGCTAGGCACCGCCACCTCCAGGAAGCTGTGGACCTCTGAACTCTCACATGACGCACAGAGAAGAGACCAGCGGCACCTGAGGTGCTCGAACGGGAGTTGGGACAGAGGCAGGGCCTGCCTGAGCCAAATTGGATGGAGGTGAGTATTAAAAAACTACTGTCACTGCTTTATTGCTTTTTTTTCAGGTTGGGTTGTCATCATAGAAGAAAGAAGATGCTATGGCCGAGAGAGAATGAGGGGGATGGGAGGGGGCTGAAAACTGGGCAATATATAATAAATTATATGGGTGCTGCAAAATGGGTAATATATAATAAATTATATGGGGGCTGCAAACTGGTCAATATTTTTATATATTAAACTATATGAGGCTACAAACTGGGTAATATATAATAAATTATATGAGGGCTGCAAACTGGGTAATATATAATAAATTGTGAGTGCTAGCGCCGGACACCAGCTCTGTAACCTGCATCTTTATACCTAAACGGTTTTGGGGATTTGCCGTTTGTTTGGACAGCCCGGCTGCTGCATCTCGAATCTGGCCAGTATAACCTATCTTTTATTCCATTTTTTTCTCTTCACTTCATTTTTTCACCTTTTAATTGTTTTATTCGCTTTTAAAGGAAAAAATTATTTTTTTTCACTTATTTATTGTATTTTGCTTAGTATTTTAACTGCAGCACAAGATCAAGCACTGTGCCTTATTTCCAGCATGTGGACAAATTACCACGTCCTTTATAGAGCACCTTGCTCACTGATTGTGTACAGCCCATATCTATGGTGTTTTAGCCTTAGAGCTACCTACAAATCATCTATTTTTGCAGAGTTCATTACATTTAACACTGTTTGATCTTATTGTTTGTGTTTTTTTTTTTTCTTCTTGCAGTACACATTTTACTATTAAGTCACGTCCTTTGTAAGTTCACGGATGTCACATTTTTTTGTGGTTCCATATGTATTTTTTTGCTTAATAATAATTTTTATCCTTTTTTATTCTATTTCTGGTCAATACAGTCCTCTCACGCAGTGAGTCTCCTACTTATTTTTAGTTTTTTTATATACAGTCCATTTCCTTTTATTTTCCTGCCTATGCCAATAGAGCCATCTAGTGGCGCCATACAGACACTACACCCATTTCAATTCACCATATATTAAATTATATGTGGGCTGCAAACTGGGTAATATATAATAAATTATATGAGGGCTGCAAACTGGGTAATATATAATAAATTATATGAGGGCTGCAAACTGGGAAATATATAATAAATTATATGGGGGCTGCAAACTGGGTAATATATATTAAATTATATGGGGGCTGCAAACTGGGTAATATATATTAAATTATATGGGGGCTGAAAACTGGGTAATATATATTAAATTATATGGGGGCTGCAAACTGGGTAATATATAATAAATTATATGGGGGCTGCAAATTGGGTAATATATAATAAATTATATGAGGCTGCAAACTGGGTAATATATAATAAATTATATGGGGCTGCAAACTGGGAAATATATAATAAATTATATGGGGGCTGCAAACTGGGTAATATATATTAAATTATATGGGGCTGCAAACTGGGTAATATATAATAAATTATTTGGGGCTACAAACTGGGTAATTTATATTAAATTATATGGGGGCTGCATACTGGGTATTATATAATAAATTATATTGGGCTGCAAACTGGGTAATATATAATAAATTATATGGGGGCTCTGCAAACTGGGTAATATATAATAAACTATATGGGGGCTGCAAACTGGGTAATATATATTAAATTATATGGGGACTGCAAACTGTGTAATATGTAATAAATTATATAAGGCTGCAAACTGGGTAATATATAAAAAATTATATGGGGCTGCAAACTGGGTAATATATAATAAATTATATGGGGGCTGCAAACTGGGAATATATAATAAATTATCTGGGGCTGCAAACTGGGTAATATATAATAAATTATATGGGGCTGCAAACTGGGTAATATATAATAAATTATATGGGGCTGCAAACTGGGTAATATATAATAAATTATATGGGGGCTGCAAACTGGGTAATATATAATAAATTATATGGGGCTGCAAACTGGGTAATCTATAATAAATTATGAGGCTGCAAACTGGGTAATATTTTTATATATTAAATTATATGATTCTGCAAACTGGGTAATATATAATTATATGGGGGCTGCAAACTGGGTAATATATATTAAATTATATGGGGGCTGCAAACTGGGTAATATATAATAAATTATATGGGGGCTGCAAACTGGGTAATATATATTAAATTATATGGGGGCTGCAAACTGGGTAATATATAATAAATTATATGGGGGCCGCAAACTGGGTAATATATATTAAATTATATGGGGGCTGCAAACTGGGTAATATATAATAAATTATATGAGGGCTGCAAAACTGGGTAATATATAATAAATTATAGGGGGGCTGCAAAACTGGGTAATATATAATAAATTATACGAGGCTGCAAACTGGGTAATATATCATAAATTATATGGGGGCTGCAAACTGGGTAATATATAATAAATTATATGGGGTTTGTGAGACCTGAGCGGGCACCCACCGTAGAGCAGGCCATTGTGCTGTTGCTCGTTCTCAGGACCCTCACAAACACCCCCCTTGTTTCTCACTGTAATTGTAAAGGGTCATCCAGACGTGGACCCCTTGCTTGATGTGCCTAGAGGGGTGTCAGCTATAGCCTCCTGACAAGGCCCAAGAAGGCCGAAACGGTCGTCGGGGGTTGCTGCACCTCTCGTGCAGGGATGATGTCCTTGGCAATCAGCACTGGCCACCCTTTCTGGGTGAGAGCAGGCTGATTTGCATATGGAAAATTCATCCCTGTAATGGCACAAGCAAGCTAAAACCTTGCTTGTGAGACCTGAGCGGGCACCCACCGTAGAGCAGGCCATTGTGCTGTTGCTCGTTCTTAGGACCCTCACAAACACCCCCCTTGTTTCTCACTGGGTAATATATAATAAATTATTTGGGGGCTGCAAACTGGGTAATATATAATTAATTATATCGGGCTGCAAACTGGGTAATATATTTTAAATTATATGGGGGCTGCAAACTGGGCAATGGAATATATAATAAAAACAAATTTGTGCAATACTTATGGTCTATATACCATTTTTTTTTGCGTGTTTACATAATTAAAGTGGGCCGGTCTGCTGGGTGAATTCCAGGGCCAATTTTTTTGTCCCAGTCCAGCCCTGCCCGGAGACCTGGGCTCGAGTCCTGCGGTAATGGAGGGCCCGAGCCCGACAAAGTGAGCGCACAGCATGCTGCCTCGCACTGCCGCCGGCCTTCTGAAGGCTGTGAAGCGGCCTGCAGCGAGATTTCACGCGATCTCGCGAGAGCGCATCAAAAAACCTTCAGAAGCCGGCGGGCCTCGTGGAGGAGCATGCTGGCGCGCGGCTCCCTTTCTGAGTCTGAGGTCTGTGAGTGATTCTGGGGGTCCTCCTGTGCCTGTGTATATAATTCTGGGGGTCCTCCTGTGCCTGTGTATATAATTCTGGGGGTCCTCCTGTGCCTGTGTATATAATTCTGGGGGTCCTCCTGTGCCTGTGTATATAGTTCTGGGGATCCAGTGCCTGTGTATAGAATTCTGGGGGCCTTCAGTGCCTGTGTATATAATTCTTGGGGTCCAGTGCCTGTATATATAATTCTTGGGGTCCTCCTGTGCCTGTGGATATAATTCTGGGGGTCCTGTGCCTGTGTATATAATTCTCGGGGTCCTCCTGTGCCTGTGTATATAATTCTGGGGTCCAGTGCCTGTGTATATAATTCTTGGGGTCCTCTTGTGCCTGTGTATAGAATTATGGGGGTCCTCTTGTGCCTGTGTATAGAATTATGGGGGTCCTCCTGTGCCTGTGGATATAATTCTGGGGTCCTCCTGTGCCTGTGTATAGAATTCTGGGGGTCCTCCTGTGCCTGTCTTTAGAATTCTGGTTGTCCTCCTGTGCCTGTGTATATAATTCTGGGGGTCCTGTGCCTGTGTATATAATTCTTGGGGTCCTCCTGTGCCTGTGTATAGAATTCTTGGGGTCCTCCTGTGCCTGTGTATATAATTCTGGGGGTCCAGTGCCTGTGTATATAATTTTTGGGGTCCTCCAGTGCCTGTGTATAGAATTCTGGGGTCCTCCTGTGCCTGTGTATATAATTCTGGGGGTCCAGTGCCTGTGTATATAATTCTGGGGGTCCTCCTGTGCCGGTGTATATAATTCTGGGGGTCCTATATTTTGTCCCGGTCCGGACCTGCTTATAACCAGAGTGGATATTTATATAATGAGGGTGGGGGGAATTTCTGCCCCGGGCGTCCATAACTCTGGTTACGCCACTGGTCTGCTACACGATGAATCAGGAGCATACAAGGATAGGACTGATCAGGTGCGGAAACAGACTCAATACTGAGGCAAGGTACACATATGGGAGTTGTCCTTTATGAACACAGGTAGGGGTGTTATGTGTGTGTTTTTGTGCTTTAACTGTTTCACTGCTGGTAGTTTGTGAGGGCAGCACCTTTCATGGAGCTGGTTCAGGAGCAGGCATTTTTCCTGACAGCCAGTTTTTACTTTTGTTCTTAGAAAGATTTCTTAGATTTCTGGCGAATTGCCTGCACATACAGTGTCTGTTCGAGGGCAGTGAAATCCCCCATAGAGAAGCAATGGTTCAACTATTCAGAGACACCAAACAGCAGTGAAAGTTGCCAAAATGCCCTGCTGTTCAGTGGTTTCATTCCACAGGAGTAAACATTCAGGAGAATCCCGTAGGCTTCAATGTTAAAAATATTCCCGTTTTAATCCAATATCCAATAAACCATTTATTATTTTAATCTGCAGTAAAAAGTCTCTTTAATTATCGATTTTCTTAGGATCTTTTAAGACATTCATCAGGATTTTTTCAACAACACTTTTTACTAATTGTTTTTTTTTTCATTTTTCCTTACCAGACCTTTTTATTATCATTCATAGGATCTTATATATAAATTCCAGACATTTTCGTTCAGTAGTTTTTTTGCAAACAGGGTTTAAATTTTGAAACTTTCAAGCGTACTGTTTATTTTTTTCACCACATTCGTTTGCTAGTCGGATTTTTCCGGCGGCTGCTCTGCGTTGTAATCAGCGGCTAGTCGGGTTTTTCCGGCGTGTTCGGGGATTTTTTTGCGGTGGTTGCTGAGGGTTTCGGTGAGTGTTCGATGAGTGTTCTGCGGGTTTGCGGCGGGTTTTCACTGCACTACGGAGGACCCTTCGGCGCTTGCTGAATACACCGCAGGGTCAGCGAACTAGAATCACCAAATCGCCCCGAAGTGCGTGAAACGAAAGGTCACCGCACGTGCGGTGACTTTTCGATTCTCTCTGAATAACCCTGAAAGGGTTGTGTCGACATGCTGTACATACCTTTCATAACAAAGTTTATTACTATAGTTATTCCCTTTTGCTCACGGGCAGCACAGTCTGGCTGGCAGGCTGCCACATAGTCACAACACACAAGAAAATCACATCCGCTAAAAAT